>JAPDVR010000008.1:12693108-13168108 GCA_026230005.1 Gila orcuttii
GCTAAATTGAATTGATCAAAAATACAGTAAAACAGTAATATTGTGATATATAGCTTTTTACAATGACTGTTTTCTGTGTTAATATACTTTAAAATGTGATTTATTCCTGTGATGGCAAATCTGATTTTTCAGCATCAATACTCCTGTCTTCATCGCCACATGATCCTTCAGAAATCATTCTAATATACTGAATCTGTGCTCAAGAAACGTTACTTATTATTATTACTTTAGTGTTGAAAAAAAGTTGTGCTGGTTGATATAGAAATCTTGTAACATCACAAGTGTCTTTACAGTCACTTGATTAATTTAATCCATCCTCGCTAATGAAAGCATTCATCTCTTTCAAACAAACAAAAAAAATCTTACTGACCCCCAAACTTTTAAACTGTGTAATATCTCTCCATGTAATGCATTTTTGACATTTGAGGTGATTTTCCAGTCCCACACCTTTATTTATGTAGCGCTTTTTGCAATACAGATTGTTTAAAAGCAGCTCTACAGTAACAGGAAAATGATGCATTTCTGCTGCTGTTCAGCTGAAGTCAGTTCAGTGTTGATTCAGTTCTGTTGTAAAGATCATCATTATTAAATTAGTTAATTTCATCTATAAAACAAGAAATTATGTCATCGTCCAGCTCAGTTCAGTTCTCATACAACAGCGTCAGTACAGTCAGATCAATAATATTGTTGAATAGTTAGTGCTCATAACACTCCATGGTCTCTTTCTACTTACATAATATGATTTGAACTCAAATTAATATTTCATGTACAATTATTTATTTATTTGCTTAAGTAGTCATGTAATAAGCTTGATAATGCCAGTCGATCGTTATCTCAAAATAAATCCCTTAAGTGTGATTTAAGACCTGTCTAAATTTATTTGTAATAATGAGCTCCTGATTGTACATTATGCCTTACTTATATTAATCCTAAATGTCACATTATGATCATTGTTTTCATAAAAATGCATGCATGCTTTCAGAGAAATCAAAGGGGACATGTTCATCCTTTTCTAAATGTTTATATCTTGTATTCAATAATTGACGCAGTCTTATTGTACACAGGGCAATGGATGTGGTTGGTTGGTTGAATGTGATTGTTTCTCTGTGTTTCTCAGTTCCCCATGGGTCCCGGTCCAGATGGACCAATGGGCGGCATGGGTGGCATGGAACCCCATCATATGAACGGATCGTTAGGTAAGCAAGCATTAAGACTGCACTAGTTTATTATACGTCATCAAAATAATGTCTAAATATGATTAATGAGCCACAAAAGGCCTTTTAATAATATAAACATTTTCTATGTTTTTTTATTTCAGGCTCTGGTGACATGGATGGGTTGCCAAAGGTAAGGAAGGTTTTATTTAGCCAGTCCCTTGGTTTTCACACCTCATTCTCAGCTGTCTTTGTCAAACATCTCTTTCGCTGCAGAACTCCCCCAACAACATGGCAGGCATGAACAACCCACCGGGCACACCGCGGGATGACGGAGAAATGGGAGGCAACTTCCTCAACCCATTCCAAAGTGAAAGTGTGAGTAGATTCTGACCCAAACTCAAAGACCTGCCACTCCCCTCACCTGCCAGTCATATGCACTACTGTTCAAACATTTGGGGTCAGTAAGATTTTTTGAAAGAAATTAATAGTTTTATTTCGCAAAGACACATTAAACTGATCAAAAGTGACAGTAAAGACTTTCACATTGTTACAAAAAATTCTTTCAAATAAATGCTGTTCTTTTTTATCAAAGAATCCTGAAAAATAAGCATCACGTTTTCCACATTAATATTAAGCAGCACAACTGTTTTTAACATTGATAATGATGACATTTTTCTTGAGCACCAAATAAGCACATAAGAATGATTTCTGAAGGATCATGTGACTCGAACTCGAAAAAGCTGAAAATTCAGCTTTGCATCACAGGAGTAAAATACATTTGAAAATAAAATTGTAATAAAATCTCACAATATTACAGTTTTTTATGTATTTTTGATCAAATAATTGTAGTGTTGGTGAGCGTAAGAAACTTCTTTCAAAATCATTAAAAAATCATACCGACCCCAAACTTTGGACGGTCAGTGTAGCTCCGCCCAGCAGGCACTCAGAAGTCCTCACATACTGACCATGTTACTCAGAACAGAACAGAATATCCAATCGGTGGCAAATTTAAAAGAGTGATACAAAATTATTTGATTTGTAAGTGTTACTGATTCAGTCCAAGAGTGAGTGCTGGTAATGGCTTTTGCTATAAAAGACCAGCAGTTTCCCGGACACTTTATTTCCAAGTTTTCTGTCCTTTGGTTACTGCTTTGTCAACAAAATCATGAATTTTTTTGCTGTATTTTGGGACTCTGATGTCATAACCATCTTGTATTTGCTCTGTGTGGAGTTCTCATAATCTCACCTCCAATATCCCCACCCCCCCCCCTTCTCTCTTTCCAGTATTCACCCAACATGACGATGAGTGTGTGATTTCTTCTTGTTTTATCATTTTGTTTGGGGTTTTCTTTTTTGTTTCGTTTTCAAACCCCCTCCGACTGCCCCGTTCCTTTTTAACCCTGTCCCCTCTTCACGTCGATCAACCCCCGGCACCCTCTGCCCATGGAACTCTGGCTTTTTCTGCACAGCCTTCTGGGATGCCCCACGAGCAGAGGACACACATGAAAGTGGCCCATCCCAGCTTGTGCAAAATGGCCAGCGGCAACAGGAAACAGCCCCAGAGCCACAGGAAGAGCTTGTTGACTGAATCTCCCTGCCTCCCGGACTTCCTCTCTGGTTCAGGACACTAACGGGGCTCAACACACATATGAAGGCAGGTGTGTGTGTGCGCGCGTGTGTGTGTGTGTGTGTGAGCAGTTTCACCGGGCTGCACACTTTATGATCTTTATGAACTCACTCCACTTTTTTTGATTCTTTTTTTTTAAATCTTGAATGGATGCAGTCGTTTTTACAGTGGAAAATATCTGCACCTTTTTGCTCCATTTTATTTTGTAAATGCAAGAGGAAACTCATTACGATGGGTTCGGCAATGAGCGTTTTCATTATTCTGTGTATGTATTGTATTATTATCAATTGTTGATTTTATTTTTATTAATATTGTAATGATGGTTATTGATTAGGTTTTAATCTCTTTTTTTTTTAAAGGGGCACATTGTATGTAAACCATGAATTTGACAGAAAAAGCACACATCCATAATACACAATAACGTGTCATGACTTTTGCAGTAAGTCTACACCACGTTTTGTGTTTGCTGTGAAATCTTACCTCCTGCAGATTAAAAAGGTAGCGCACCTTTTATTCTACATCTCTAGTATACAGGTTTTATTGTCCCTGTTGAGTGAACGACCGACGCCAAGAGGTGCGAGGCCCAAACCAGCAGCGACTTTAACCTCTCAGACCAGCCTGTGTCTGACAACACGTTTTGAATTCTCAAACTATCTGTAGAGAGGAAGTGATGTCATACCAGAGCCGAAAACATGCAGTTATACTAGTAACCAGTGCTAAACTTGAATCAAACACATGACACCGTGATTCACACCTTATTTATTTGTTGTTTTTGTTCATGAATTGATTTATCGTGCACACGTCTCGCATGCGACCTGTCAGGACATATTGTACACATGTAAATACGCCAGTCTAAGATACCTCCTGAAGATTTGTATCGTTCTGTCCCTCGCCAGAGACCCACATGCTTTCCTTTTGCATGAATCTGAACAGGTCACATGACATGTCACTACAAATGAGGTTCCCGTTGGCTCAGTGCTCAATATACTGGATACTTTTTCAGGTGTGGAACAAAATCCTCCTCCTCAAACACATTTTGTTAATTATAAGCTCTATATTACACCCAAGAGTGACGCACACACGTCCTGAAAAGTGAAGCCAAAACATTTTGATCGCCCCCCTGGTGGTTGGCTGCAGTATAGGTCATAAACCCCGCCCTCTCCATGTAATCGAACGGGATGCTAGTCAAACAAAAAATATCCAATTGCATTTCAAGTAATTTTTTCCTAAAGATGGTTTCTGTCATTTTAGGTAGTTCTCATCACGCTTGACGTATTTTCAAGTGTTTGTTTTTCCTTTAAGTTTGGTTTTAGTTTGCGATTGAGTCTATGGGAATGTGGGCGGGACCTTGATACCGCGGCCCTATCTCAGGATCACCACTGTGCAGACTCGGGCTCCAAATTACCTATTTGGGGCATGATGTCAACAGCCATTTCTGGGCTATTTTGGCTTCATTTTTCTACAGTGGAAGAAAGTGGAGACACGTCGTCCATCTTTTTTTACAGTCTATGATTACACCTTATATAATGTGCAAAAACATGCGATGTCAGCAACATCCAGACCTTTTCTAAACTTATGAAATGAAGGGTCAGTAATATGACATCCAGGGACTACTGAATGAGGGATATATGAGCTAAATGTGCCCGACAGCCTTTTTTTCCCCTCTCTCTCGTTTTATCTTTTGCATTGGGTATATCTGTTGTGTCCTTTAAACAAAATGTGTTTTGGGAATTCTCAGTGAAATGGTTATTAGGGGTCAGAAGGAACCGGTAAATATCAGAGCTAAATGCTAAAATCCTCCTGCTGATTACATACACACACAGCACCTGTTTTTCAGTTTTCCACGGCTCAACGACACGATGTACACCGAGAAACACACATTTATACAGTGTTTATCTTATTTTATTACTTTCTTTCTTTGTAAATACTGTAAAATGCATTTTGATATCATTGACATGTTTTGATATTTCAGTCACTACCAATGAATACTACGAGATCTTGGGGGTATAAAAAAAAAAATGTAAAGAGTCGTCGCCATTCTCTGTGCTTGACTCTGTCCCACTGTACAGATGTACTAAATCATGCAAATGTAAAGATTTTGTCAGCCTCTACTTAGTAAACGTCTGAGCGCTCATGTTTTAGGAAAGTAACCAGTACCGTTGGCTCCTCGTAGACCAGACACACGGGAGGACGCTTGCGGAGGGCGAAAGCCTCACGATGCATCCGTTCGCTCTCGGACGTGTTCTCACTTTGCACTTTCCAGACAGCAGCCCACCTTTTAACACATTACCTATATGGACATACATGAACGCAGGAAGTCGTCTCTTTATGTGCAAAAGGGACCACGCATTGCAAACTTTACTATGAAGGATTTTTATCTATTTAAATTTAAAAAAAACGAACAAAAAAAAGGGTGAGGATTTAAAAAAATATTAATAAAATTGAGGGAAGTGTCCTTCCCGTTCTCTTGAGATAGTGTTTTCTAGGTTGCAGTCTCTCTTCTCCTCGGCCAGTCCTCTGTATGTAAACCACTCACGTCGTTGGCCATCTCTGTAATTATATTGTGACGCTGTACGATACTGTAACATTAGCGAGGAGACGAGGTGCGGAGCGGCTTCAGATGTGGGAAAGGAAAAAAAATCCTCCACCGTTGTTCTTTCTGGCAAACGAAAAACAGTATTGAGTATAAAGCAGTCTGTCTCCTGGGTTTGCTTTGTATTTCATGTTTAGGGTAGTTTGGATCCTTGTCTTAGGGACTCTTTCTGTCTTGTGTAGTAAATTAAGATGTTCTTTGTATGTTTCTTTATATTGTAAAGTTACTTTTAGATTTAAAAGTTGCTTATAAAAAAAAAGGATGGAAAAAGTGCTTCAATAATGTATTTTTTTGCTCTCTCTGATTTCTTTTTTTCATGGAGTTGTTGCTTATTTTTTGCTTGTCCCTTCGTTGTAGATACAAATTTAAGACTAATAAAATAACATAACCCCTTTTACCAAGACTTCCTGCTCTCCCAGCTTTTAATTTATTAAAACCATTTATTTTGAAATGTGTGTTCTTTTTATGTGTTGTTTACTGCACCTGCTTACATACACTACTGTTCAAAAGTTTTTTTAAGTCTCTTATGCTCACAAAATCTGCATTTTGTTAAACAAATATACAGTTAAACGGTAAAATTGAGAAATATTACAATTTAAAATTGATTTTCTATTTGAATATATTTTAAAATGTATTCCTGTGATGACGAAGCTAAATTTTCAGCATCATAACTTCAGTCTTCAGTGTCACATGGTCCTTCAGAAATCATTCTAATATGCTGATTTGCTGCTCAAATAACTTTTATATCAATATTAAAAACAGCTATCTTGTGGAAATTGTGATTTTTGTTTTTCAGGATTCTGATATTTAGAAAGTTCAAAAGAACAGCATTTATTTGATAAAGAAATATTTACTGCAAAATAAATATCTTTATAAAATAATCTTTACCTTAAATTTTGATCAATTTAAGGCGTCCTTGCTGAATAAGTAAAAAAAAAATGTAAATGGTATTGAATATTAAACACTTAATGAGACATATTTCGATTTTTCAGCAAGGATGCATTACATTGATCAAAAGTGTCACTAAAGACTTTAACATTGTTACAATGTAAAATTCAAATAAATGCTGTTCTTTTGAATGTTATATTCATCAAAGAATCTTGTTTTCAGCATTGATAATAATCAGAAATTATTCCTGGAGTAATGATGCTTTAAGTTCAGCTTTGCCATCACAGGAATAAATTAAACTTTTTGATCAAATAAATGCAGCCTTGGCAAGCATAAGAGACTTCTTTCAAAAATATAAAAAAATGTTACTGACCCCAAACTTTTGAATATATACATACACACACACACACACTCTTCTATGGGCAGAAACATTGTCATGGTGTGTGTTATGTGGACAGGCTGTGCTGGTGAGGTCGGTTCTGTCACAGGTTTCTTGTTTCATCCTCTCTCTCTTCCCCTGAGAACTGAGTGTACGGCTCCAACATCAATCTCCCTGCAGGAAGTGCCCTCTCTGTGTGGCTGAAGAGGAGGATAGCCGTTATAAATCACCACTGCTTTTCTCTTAGGAAAACGTGTGAATATTAATTAATACGGTGGAACGGCGACCCTTGGGCCGCAATTAATTTCAATTGAGCGGTGCCAGCGAGAAGTCATACAAACAGCATTAATGCTAAGTCTCCAAGGTTGTGATGTCCCTGAGGTATAGAAATATTTAAACTCCCATCTTATACATGATTCTTGTCATGAAAAAGAAGGTGCTGATTGAAACGTCGCCTCCAAGCAGATTTACCAGTGTCAGACATAGGAAACACTGCAATGCCAATTCATTATTAAAAAAGGGCTTTGAATTCATTCCTTAGATGTCCATGAGCTCTGAATCATGTTTAAAGTGGGGGCTACACAAGGTCACAATATTCACAACATTTTTTTAAATGAATTATCATTATCTCCTAAACTACCATTTGTACTAAAAGCTTCAGCCTTCAGGAAACATGAAAGAGGCCTGCATGACACCTGCAGTTACTCAAAAAGAACATTATTTTAAACAGTTATACAGATTATCAGTGTGTTTGGATTTTCTTTTAAAATGATACTTATAGGCCAATTCTAAAGCTTATTATGGTCCACATACAATCATTAAATAGAAGTAGCATTGATATTATGGTGTGGACCATGTCTGATCTTTTTATTACACATCCTTGGTGGTATTGGCTTATTCACAGAAAAAGGTGCCATTGAGTAGCGTCAGGTCAGAGGAAGAAGATGAGGTGAGGCGAAGCGTATTTAATAGCAGCTATAACTTTATTAACAAAACAAAAGAGCCATATATCCAACACGAGAAATCAATGTAACAGTGTGCTAAAGCAAAGCCGACACCAGACAATGAACAACTGAAACTGAGGACTATGGCTGCATCCAAATAACACTTCCCTGCTATATATTAGGCGAAGAACAGTGTGTGACAGAAGAAGTATGTCCGAATTCACAGTACTCAAAAGAGTAGGCAGAAAGTACCCGGATGACCTACTACTTTTGGCGAGATTCTGAAGTGTGCATACAATGGACACATTTTATTATCCCATGAGGCCACGGGAAAGGTTTTATAAATGGCAGTGAATCGACGCAACTGACGCTGGTAGTTCATGTGATAATGACAACATGGTGAATGTAGAATGTCCGGATTACATTCATATTACATCCATTAATACTATAAATTGGCGCAAAGTAAATACAAATAAGTACCTATATTCCACCGGATAGGTATAATTTCTGTCCCCAGGACATTGGATGTATAAGTATGCA
The DNA here is from genome assembly GCA_026230005.1 of Gila orcuttii. Lineage (NCBI taxonomy): Eukaryota > Metazoa > Chordata > Actinopteri > Cypriniformes > Leuciscidae > Gila > Gila orcuttii. Next base: position 12,701,237 of record JAPDVR010000008.1, read on the forward strand.
TGGAAATTAACTCTAAAATAAATTGTATTATTAAGCAAAGTGTCCTGAACATTAATCTATCTGCAAATTTGAAATATATAATATAAACAAAAGCGGTTTATTCAGTGTAGTGAAGCCTCTTCTCCATTGACATCCATTAAAAAAACAGCCTATGGTCTCCTTTCCTGTTTACCCACAGCATTAACATTAGCCGTTACGCTTATTTGGCTAAAGGTTGCAGGCTTGTTTTCTATATCTTTGGTTGTCGCTTCACTGGCATTCATAAATACTCTCCCATGGCCTCATGGGATATAAAGTTTCCATCAAATGCACACTTCAGAATCTCGACGGAAGAATTAGATCATCATTGACTTTTAGCCTATTGTTTTTTGAATACTACACTCTAAAAAATAATTCAGTGGCTTAGTAAATATCACAGTTATAGTTCCCTTTCGAAGGGAACTCAACAATACGTCAACGACGTTATGGGGAACGCCTCAGGCGTGACAGGTGTCTGAAATCACTATCAAATCACGTCAATCATATTGACCGGCGACAGCCCGTGAATCATTAGCGTGAATGATTAACGTGCGACCTGGAAGTATAAAAGGGCGCCTTGCAAACATGACAAATCATCTCATCGTCTTCAGGGACTGTCTGTTTGAAAACGCTACTCAATGAAACGGTAAGAAAATTAAATGTACAGCACACGAGTGTGCTTTTCCTGCCTGGGAGAAGAGCACGCACGGGAGGTTCTCGAGGGAATCCTCTGTGTGAACTGTGAGTGTTTTTCTCTTAAAACGCTCCGCTCTCGTCTGGCCCTCTTCTCGAGTGAAGGGGGTTCAACATCTGGTCCTCGTGGTCCCGCTCGTGCCGAGGCAGAGCGGCGACTTGCATCATGGGCTTCCAGATAGAGCTCGTCGATCATCTTGAGAGTGCTGTAAACCTCTCAGATGATTCGACGGCTGACGAGGGCGAACTGCAGGTCGATGATGAGGATTTTTCACCGACAGTTTCCTGCAGTTGCTGCTCTTCAGGACGAGCAGGAGATGGCTGAGGAGGTTTATAATCAGGTAGATCCTGAACCCTCTCAGCCACCCTGCCCCGTGTATGCAGGTCTGGTGGATGTTGTGGAGCGCACCGCCAACAGGCTGTAGCTGCCATGACAACGTGCTAGAGGAGAGACCGCTCGCGGTAGGCTCGGCGATCGGTTTCTCCCCGGCCATACACCACCAGCTCAGGTGAGCCTTCCATTCCTTCCTGATCTTCACACCGAGATCTAGAGGGCATGGAAGAGCCCATACTCTGCCAGTATTCACTGACATCAGCAGGTTAATTTCGCTGATGTTGAGGGGATCGCAGAGCATGGGTATGTGTCGATGCCGCCCATTTGACGAGTCGTTTGCGAACTATCTCGTGTCTGGGCAGGCGTCGACACTGAGAGCTCCATTTCTGCCATCCAAACCGCTAAAGACAACAGCGCGTTTGAATGGCAGAGCATACACGGCAGCAGTTCAGGCTGGTGCTTCCCTGCACACCATGGCGGTGCTGCAGGCATACCAGGCCGACCTGCTGCAGGATCTCGACCAGGGGGCAGGGATGTCCCCTGAGGCGGTTACTGAGCCGCGCCGAACCACGGTTCTTGCGCTCCGGGCCACCAAACAGACTGCTGCCACGATCAGTCGGGCGATGGTGGCCACGGAGAGACAGCTTTGGTTAAACCTGGCCGACGTTGAGGAGAAAGAGAAGGCCTTTCTCCTCGATTCGTCGGTTTCGCCCTCTGAACTCTTTGGCCCCTCCGTGGAGGCGGTGCTTGGGAAGTTCAGGGAGGCGAAGGCGCGCTCAGCTGCTTTTAGGACCTGCATACCGCTGAGATCCGGTTCCACGCCCAGGCAGGCGGGAGGGCCTGGCCCTTCACGGTCTGAGGACCGTAGACAGGGCCAGAGAGCCAGTGTCGCCTCTCGTGCGCCCCCTCCGTGGAGGAACAGGGCGCAGAAAAGGCGTGACTCCCGCAAGAAGAGGGATCTGAGGGAGGTTATCCAGCACAAGCGCATACAGCGTCGCTGATGGATAATCTCCCCGGAGGGCTTCATTAAAAAGAAATCCAGCCCTCTCCTCTCTTCTGACTCCCCAGACGTTCATTACATCAGGCCTGGGGCTGGGCCTGTGATAAGAACGATGTTCCAATGGCCCGCCTAGGCTTGGTTAGTAGAAACGCCTCTTTCAGGCATGTAAAGTGGGGACCCCAGGTTCATAAAGAACTATCTGGCAAGTCTTCACTGCGCATGCCGCAGGTGAGCTGACTGGTCTTTTCGAGAGTAAATTTTTGTGAATTAAAATTCCGAAATGTATCTCTCTACAGACCTCGTTCCCTGTATAGAGCTATGGGGTCATGTCATTTGCCATGTCATCAGGTAATAAGGTAAGAGAAGTTTCCTGGATTATTAGGGCCCTGAAGTTCCCCATTAGGTGGCCAGAACGATAACTATGTTAGCCTTCGGGCTGTTAGCCACCTCAGGGTAGAGTAGTTGGTCTCTCTCTTAGAATTTGTTACTTAGAGTGTTGACTGACGCTAGAGCTTCAGATAGATCTTATGTCCGGCCCACGGGTCCGTTTGACTTCGACTGAGTATTTCGCCCCTTGAGCTCTGTTTGGGTTTTCATTAGGCTGAGCGATCTACAGCCTTTGTATGGAATAATACAGACTATATTCTTTAGTAAGGCTGTGGCTCTTCCGAGCCCTCAGATAGATCTATGCCTGCAGGCTGGCCCTCACCAGGGCCGCCTCTGTAGCTGGCCTAGGCTGTGCCAGGGATAATAAAGGCGATCTGCTAAAAATTTAGCATTGCTTCCTCTGAACCTTCACTTTGTGAATGTAGGTTTCTAGCATCCCTGTATAAACAGCCTCCTCCCATGGGAGTCGTTAGGCCAAGGCCCGCCCCCTTCTCTGCATTCTGGGGTGACTAGAGTAATGCAGCGTGGTGCAAAGGATGGTTTGTAAGGACATGGTAGGCCTCAAACAGGCCTCCGTGGTATTTATGTCTTTATTGAGCAGGGTTAGGCCGTCTTTCGCTTCACGAAGAAGACTGGGTTTCCTGCCCGACCCTGCCATGCAGAACTGGCCTACGGATTTAGGCCGCCAGTTTAGGCTTCACTCACCTCGCTGAGCTACTGCTCGAGCACTAGGTTGTAGGTGGTTGGCTTTCATTCAAGCCCCACTCCCCTAGGTTGGGCACAGATAAATTTCTGTCACCCCTAGAGCCGCTGGCAGGCCCGCACCGTGGTAACCTCAGGGTGAGGTCTGAGTATCCCCCTGTGATACAGGGTAGGTCTGGGCACTTCACTCCCAGTTCTGTTTTATCCTACCTCGCACCACTATGGCTCGGGTCGAGTATGAAGTGAGCTTCACTTCTTCTTTGGTCGAAGTACGCTCCCCTGAAGCCAGAGCATTGCCCTGAGCTGACGCCCATGCATAGATGGTAGGCCCCTGACTAACTGGGGCCTCCGTTGAGGCAGAGTGGCGTATGTTGTACTCCCCTTGTTTAAGGGTGCTAGCTTTCTTGCGGGGTACACTGCCATGGGCAATGTGGTTAGGCACCAGGATGCTGTAGGCGCTGTGTAAACAGCTTTTCTGCCAACGAAGGCTGCGCTATTAGGTAGTAGGCCTCAGCAGGCCTCCTTGATTGGACAGCCCCCTAGAGGGCACTGTAGGCCAGCTCACTTTCGTGGTTGGCCTTGGTGGTACGGGCAGTTGACTCACTGATGGGTAGTAGGCCTTTAAACAGGCCTCCTCGGAGGTGAGTCCCAACATTGTGGGACATACCTTATAGCGCTACTGGAAGCCCATTAGTAAATTATGCTTGTGTAGTATGGTTCCCAACAGTGTACTTTATGGCAGAATATGACTTGCTATTAGCTAGTAGGCCCGACCAGGCCTCCCTGATAGGCGAGTCCCCAGCTGGCTGGCCTTAGCAGGCCACCTTATACTATTACCCGGACTCAGGGCTCGAAGCTACCAGTGGTTTTCAGGTAGTAGGCCACTCAGGCCTCCCTGAAGGTGAATTCCCACTTAAGATGGTTATCAGGTAGTAGGCATCACGGGCCTCCCTGAAGGTGAATTCCCACTTACGTTGGCTATCAGGTAGTAGGCCTCTCCGGGCCTCCCTGTAACGTTCCCTAGTGGTGCTGGGTTTATGAAGCTAGTGGTCTCTTGCTATCAGTTTCAGCTAGCCTTAATAGGCAGCTGCTGAAGGCGAGCTTGCGCCCTGGCTCGCTAAAGTTTTCATTCTCTGCTATTGGTTCCCTCCCGGAACCTTTTCTGCCTACAGCCTGGTTTGCCTACCAGGCAGACCTGTGCTCCCCTCACCGAGGGTCTCTATGAGCATGCGGCTTCCTGAGTCTGGTCAGACGGTCGTAGGCCTCTCGTGAGGCCTCCCAGTTAGATCAGCCCTTAGGCCTTCACAGGCCTCCTCAGTGGTTTGAAACACAGACACTGGGTTGATCCGTGGATCGAGTAGAGAAACTCCCCTCGCTAGCAAGGGTTGGAAAGCACTATGCTGAGTCATACTCTCCGGGATATCCCGTCTCTGAGATCCGGGCCGAGTGGTTCACTGCCAGCTTCGCAGTCCTTCGGGTTGGATGCCTTACTTAAGGCTTTGTTGTGCAGAGGCTCTGTCTTCAGACAGACAGGATTTGGCCAGACTAAGTGTCTATGTACTGACGCCAGGTCAGGCCGTCCTGGTGGCATTTCGGGGTGAGTACGTTCCCCTGAATAGTGACTGGCTGGGGTTCCTTCGGGTTCCCTAACCACATTCCCTAGAAGGGACCCCTTCTAATTGGAAGCTGTGGTTCCAGGCCCGGAGCCGGCCCAGGCAGACCTTTCATTTAACCATGTTTATGAAGGTTTTTCTGTGAGGCTGTAGCTTGGGCTATGACCGTAGGGAATGCTGTCACTGACAGCCCAGTGTGACCTGAGGGTGAGTGGTTCTAGCGTTTCATTTGAAGTTGCTGGTTCTGACAGTTGTCACTGCCACTTGGCATGCACTCCCCTTAGCATGGCGGAGTTGGTATATCGTTCCCCATAACGTCGTTGACGTATTGTTGAGTTCCCTTCGAAAGGGAACGTCTCAGGTTACGACTGTAACCTATGTTCCCTGAGAACAGGGAATGAGACAATACGTCTCCCTGCCATGCCTCGGGGCTTGCCTACCGTACAGTCCCTTCAGACGATAAGGTGATTTGTCATGTTTGCAAGGCGCCCTTTTATACTTCCAGGTCGCACGTTAATCATTCACGCTAATGATTCACGGACTGTCGCCGGTCAATATGATTGACGTGATTTGATAGTGATTTCAGACACCTGTCACGCCTGAGGCGTTCCCCATAACGTCGTTGACGTATTGTCTCGTTCCCTGTTCTCAGGGAACATAGGTTACAGTCGTAACCTGAGACGTTAACTTTACTAACTTAATAAAATCTCTGAACATCATTTACTTGATAGTTTGAGTTGAACATACAAAAATAATTGACTAAAAATCCAACAGTTAATTTGGTCTAAAATTTTTAGTTATATTTAATTTTTTTCACTATTTAAAAATTTAGTTTTTGACTAACCAAATATATTTAATCTATTTGTGAAATTTTCATCAAAATATTTTGAGAATGGATAATTAAACTGATCTGTTTCAAGAACCACAAATATTACTTTATTCAAATCAATATTATTCATATTGAACACATACATAAGAAATTGAGTAAGTTTACTCAATTAAAACAATGCGCCCCTCCCCCACCCTCTGATGTGACGACGGAGATGATGACGACTCAACGGTTGAGTGAGCGCGCGCTGTTTGAATTCTCTCCTCCGGTCTCCAGAACAGTTTTCTCTTCTCGGAGTCGCAGATTATATGTATTTCCTCTGTGAAATTCAGGTTTGTGTATGTTTTATTTTATCTATAAAATCACTACTGTGCTTTAAATCATTTTATTTAAAGCAAAAGAACATATGTGACTCACCTAAGTTAAACGAGTGTCGCGACTTTCTTTTCGCCGTTATTGTAAAGCCTATAACAAGACTATATTCCTAAAGATAATGAATATAACTAATTTGGATGATAAAATGTTCTCAGAACTGTGCACTGTTTGTTTATTAGCAGGTTTTGGACTCGCGTCGCAGCATCTTTCGGCTCTGAGTGAAACGCAGGACGGCGGTCTGAAGTTCGAGGTTCACCCGCAGAGCGCGAGTCCATCTCCGGCACGAGAACCAGCGCTGATCCGGTGGAAACTGGATAACAGACCGGTTGATTAAACTTGAATTACTTGAATGTTTAAATGTTTAATTTTTATTTCTAAAATGTTTGTTACATAAGTTTATATGCAGGCAATATTATTTATGCTAAAACCTTATAAAATAAAGGCCAATGTCATGTAACCGTTACCTGTGGTTGTATGGAATATTTTTTACAAAGGTTTAAAGGAAATGAAAAAGTTAATATTACTAATAAATAAAAACAGTTGATATTACTCATACATATTGTTTTTTTATGTTGTTCCCCAATTAATTCTACTCAATTTTATTTGTTAATGTACCAAATGCAGTTACTCAGATCTACTTAATTTTTTTACTTACATTTACTCAGTTTATACAGTGTATGTAATTTATTTCACTGCTTTCAAATTAAATCAATATTTTTAAGTGTAAAAATGTTCCACCAAAAAAATTGAGTAAACCATGGTTAAAGTTTTTAGAGTGTATGTATTCGGACATACTACTCTTTTGGTGTACTGTTTTCACATAAAATATACACTGAACAAAGTTGTAAACGCAACACTTTTGTCTTTGCCCCTATTTTTCATGAGCTGAACTCAAACATCTAAGACTTTTTCTATGTACACAAAAGGCCTATTTCTCTCAAATATTGTTCACAAATCTGTCTAAATCTGTGTTAGTGAGCACTTCTCCCTTGCTGAGATAATCCATCCACCTCACAGGTGTGGCATATCAAGATGCTGATCAGCATGATTATTGCACAGGTGTGCCTTAGGCTGGCCACAATAAAAGGCCACTCTAAAATGTGCAGTTTTATCACACAGCACAATGCCACAGATGTTGCAAGTTTTGAGGGAGCGTGCAATTGGCATGCTGACTGCAGGAATGTCCACCAGAGCTGTTGCCCGTGAATTGAATGTTAATTTCTCTACCATAAGCCGTCTCCAAAGGCATTTCAGAGAATTTGGCAGTACTTCCAACCGGCCTCACAACTGCAGACCACGTGTAACCAAACCAGCCCAGGACCTCCACATCCAGCATCTTCATCTCCAAGATCGTCTGAGACCAGCCACCCGGACAGCTGCTGCAACAATCGGTTTGCATAACCAAAGAATTTCTGCACAAACTGTCAGAAACCGTCTCAGGGAAGCTCATCTGCATGCTCGTCATCCTCATCAGGGTCTCGACCTGACTGCAGTTCGTCGTCGTAACCAACTAGAGTGGGCAAAAGCTCACATTCGATGGCGTCTGGCACTTTGGAGAGGTGTTCTCTTCATGGATGAATCCCGGTTTTCACTCTACAGGGCAGATGGCAGACAGCGTGTAAGGCGTCGTGTGGGTGAGCGGTTTGCTGATGTCAACATTGTGGACCGAGTGGCCCATGGGGGGTTATGGTATGGGCAGGCATGTGTTATGGACAACGAACACAGGTGCATTTTATTGATGGCATTTTGAATGCACAGAGATACCGTGACGAGATCCTGAGGCCCATTGTTGTGTCATTCATCCACGACCATCCCCTCATGTTGCAGCATGATAATACACGGCCCCATGTTGCAACGATCTGTACACAATTCCTGGAAGCTGAAAACATCCCAGTTCTTGCATGGCCAGCATACTCACCGGACATGTCACCATTGAGCATGTTTGGGATGCTCTGGATCGGTGTATACAACAGCGTGTTCCAGGTCCTGCCAATATCCAGCAACTTCACACAGCCAATGAAAAGGAGTGGACCAACCTTCCACAGGCCACAATCAACAACCTGATCAACTCTATGCGGAGGAGATGTGTTCTATTGCGTGAGGCAAATGGTGGTCACACCAGATACTGACTGGTTTTCGGACCCCCCGGACCCCCCCCCCAATACAGTAAAACTGCACATTTTAGAGTGACCTTTTATTGTTGCCAGCCTAAGGCACACCTGTGCAATAATCATGCTGTCTGATCAGCATCATGATATGCCACACTTGTGAGGTGGATGGATTATCTCGGCAAAGGAGAAGTGCTCACTAACACAGATTTAGACAGATTTGTGAACAGTATTTGAGAGAAATAGGCCTTTTGTGTACATAGAAAAAGTCTTAGATCTTTGAGTTCAGCTCATGAAAAATGGGGGCAAAAACAAAAGTGTTGCTTTTATAATTTTGTTCAGTGTAGTAGGGAAGTATTCGATTTCGGACACATGGTAAAAGTACATAAAAATAAAACTGAAACTAAACTAAACGTTGCACATTGGTGGCTAAAATTTGTAATTACATGCTGTAAACATGTAATTACAGCATGATAAAGCAACAAAAGGCATGTTCCCTCTGATATATTTACATTAGTGGTCAACAAATATTTGGGTCAGTTTTTAAACTACTACCTCCCTGTGCTGCATTGAATCTGTCACAGAAAGTTATAAATTCGAATCGCCTACAAATTGATAAGTGAGTAGATTTGGGTTGCATCAAACTGTAGCAGAGTAAATCATAATAAAGAAATAAACATCCTCCACACCGCAGGTGGCGCTGTGATTGTGAGATCACTTGTGATCGGGTTCAAAGGTCGTTTCAGCATCCTCGTGTTGTCAGTGCTGTGACGTTGTGAACTTCTACTAGTGAGGATCGAATACACCAAGTAAGATCACACTTTCTGAGCTGTGAAAATGAATTATAATATATTTATTTTATGGAGATTTACCACATAATCTTGTTATGAGTATACTCACATTTTACGAGATTTAATGGTTTGGTACACTCTTATGTTGCTCTAGACTAGAGCACAATGAACGTGTCGCATGATCCGATCTGATATAACTCTAACGTTACTGGATTGAATTGTAATTTTATATTACTTTATATGCTAAAACGTCGTGGGAGTGTTTGATGTCGTGTACGCATGTTTCTTTAAAAGAGTCTGGCGAACAGACCGTGGGTAACGTTAACGTTAGTTGTCACGAGATATACAGTATGTCAAGAATAAGATCATGAGTCAAATAATACAATTCCACAATTTTTGTTTGTAGTAACGTTAGTGGTTTGGTTTGTATATGGAAAACACTAAGTTACTGTGCTGAATTACAATAATTGTTTAAAATATAAATGTTATTCTGCACCGCTATACCCTCAAATTCCAATATCATCGTATTTTTGCAGTAGATGATGGGTAAATAACAGCTAAGTTACACAAATAATACAGCTCTTTTGTATTTATTCCACACAGTTTATTAATTGCATAATTTTTGCTGGACAAAACGATATTTTGATAATATTTTTGACGTTTCCATGTACAAAAACACTTAACATCAAGAGTGCAAAATAGACACTCGTGCACAGTCTGCACACACACAAACAGACACTTAACTGAAATTCCCCTCAAAATCAAAAATATTAAATATAAAAATATATAATTTGACTAAAATATAGTACATTTATTTCACTAAAAAAAACAAAATGTTATGCTTATTGTCTTCAGTCAGTTTTGAACTCTGGGATCACAAGTGAGACCTCAAAAATACCAGAGGTTTAAAGAATTGTCTATTTTTCTGCAGTCATGTCGTACACTTGCATCAGCTGCCGTGTGCAGTTCTCTGATGGTGAGGTCCAGCGGTCACATTATAAAACAGACTGGCACCGCTACAATCTGAAAAGAAAGGTTGCAGACATGCCTCCTGTCACCGCAGAAAACTTCGAGGAGCGAGTGCTGGCACAGCGGGCCGCCGCTGAGCAGCAGAGTCAGGGTGATGGACATGGATCGGCCTACTGCGCCACCTGCAACAAAAAGTTCTCCACTGATAACGCCTACACTAATCATATTCAGTCCAACAAGCACCAGCAGGCTGAGAGGAAAGCCCTGGCCGCCGCCCAGGAGACTGTCCAGCGAATGAACGAGAAGAATCTGGAGAAAGGGGCGGAGCTAGACAAAGATGCACAGAATGAAGCGCTTCAGAAAGCACTCATGGAGCAACAGAGACACACGCCCTCTAAAGCCACACCCACAGAGAAACGGGTCAGGCAGCGGCCCGATAAACCGCCTCGGCTGCAGTGGTTCGAACAGCAGGCCAAGAAGATCACAGAAGAGGAAGGTGAAGAAGAAGAAGAGGAGGAGGAAGGTAATAATGATTAAAAAAACACAGATACAGAAATTGCTGTCATTATTAAGTTTGTTTTCTTGCACTGTTGAAATTTTAAAGACGGTTCATATTCACTAATATTACCGATTTAACGGCACTGACACTATCGGATGAGAAGAAAAAAATTGAACTGAATTGAGCTGGATAATGACACTAACTTTGCAGCATTAAAGGAGCCGTATGTAAGAATGTGGCCAAAACTGGTACTGCAATCACTTTCAAATTACTGTAGAGCGGTGTATCTCCTCTCCCTCCTCCCTGACTCGAGGTTGCCAGATAGGCTGCAGGATACAGCAGGAACGTAGGCTGCTACAAGAAGCTTTTTCTGTTAATTATGTTTATGCTTCAAATGAGGGATGTTTTGCAAAGTAATTATATATCGCAAAAATTTACTAATGGTGATTAGCCAAATATAATCGTAAAGATGTACGCTCGTATGTGACAGTACATTGTTAGAACAATAGCTGTTAGTCTAACTTGTAACGGTAGGTATCTTTCATTTATGTAAGTACAAGCACAAGCCTCTGTCACTGTGTTTAACCGATATCAAAGATCTATTCATTTAGCTGACGCTATAAGTGAAAGCGTCCAGCTGTATTTTTTAACTTACCCTACAGTACACGTCCATAAAGCTAAAATATGTGATGTGAAAGATTACGTGTCATTCTATTATTTTTGACTGTAGAACTTGCATGATAAACAATAATGGGCGTGCTAATGTTGTTTTCCTCAGCGTCTCATCATAATGACAGAGAAACGGGCTCTGATAATGCATTGCTAATGTTAGTAATGACGACTCGCCGTTTTTATTACCCAAACAATTCCTTACCTTTTCAATTCGATGACCCACCTCCTCCAAATGACCTAACGTAACGTTACTTTGCACGAACATGCATAACTTTGTTCGACTGTCATGAATATTTGAAATGTCCATTTATATCAAGTACAAGTTAGCCAAACATAGATGAATCTTACCTGTCCAGGAGAAAATTAGCAACGTTGGTGTCTGTCTTCAAATTCTTCTCCGTTTTCAGCAGTCTCCATCTTTCAAAGGCATCTCCTATACAGATCCTTGTTTTATTTCGGACTTTGTCACGAAGTATTTCGGATTCATAACAAGTTTTTTTTTGGTTTCGCAACGTTAGACATTTTTTTTATCCGATTTCGACACGTTTGTAGCTGCAGCTGTGGTAACTAGCAGAGCTGGCAACCCGGATGCCGCAACACTACTGACTTCGTGATTGGTAGATAGGTGGAGGGTGGCGCATCAGACCAAAACACAACATGACAACATCAACATCAGTTGAGGGCTGCAACTTCACTTTTTAAATGACAATATCCTGGCCGGACTACTGTTGTCAGCAGTGTTGGGCAAGTTACTTTTAAAAAGTAATTAGTTACAGTTACTAGTTACTTCTTCCAAAAAGTAACTAAATTAGTAACTCAGTTACAAATTTTAAAAGTAACTAGTTACTTATGAAAGTAACTATTGCGTTACTTTCAAGTAAAATTAAATTTTAAATGCTCAAATGTGACCCCACCTCTACCCCTCTTTAACGGAACTTAAAATACATGTGCATGTTCAATTATTTATGATAAATTTGAATATTATAATGAAATGGACATTTAATACAATACATTATTAACAGAAACATGAAACATTGTACAAGCATCTAAAAAAAAAAAATGTTGCTGTGGGACAAAGTGAGACTAGCCTCCAATCAAACGCCATGTATGTAGATATTATGTTTATATAGTGGATCAATGCAAATAACACAATAGATGTTTTGGAAATTTTGATATTTATTGCCCCTCAACAGGCCACAACTGGGCAAAATTAAATTAAGCTTGTTAAGCTCGTCGCCATACCTGTCTCTCGTTGACTGACTGGCTTGTGTTGTTCCTTGTGTGTCCTGTCCTGCCCGACTATGCGTTATGATGGGTCGTTCGCAATTCATGAGTGTTAGCCGTTAGTGATGATGGGTCGTTCGCGAATGAGCGTTAGTGATGATGGATCGACTCGTTCGCGAATGAGCTTTTGATGGGTCGTTCGCGATTCGCGAATGAGCCGACTCTAAGAGCCGGCTCTTTTAGGTGAACGTTGGGAGCTGGCTCGCATATCTGAAGAGCCGACTCTATTTTTTACAAATTTAGAAATTAAATAATTATGTAATAAAAATTGAAATATTATAGTCAAAGTCATTTAAAGAGCCGTTTGTGAGCCAAAAGAGCCGGCTCTTTTCAGTGAGTTGAGTCAAAAGAGCCGAATGCCCATCACTACTATGCGTGCTTTCGAACACCCGCCCAACTCTACCTCTGATTGGCTTACAATGACATTTTACTCTACCTTATAGCCAATCGTCAGCATTTATGCGCTTGTCTCGTGCTCTGCCCACTAACCAAGGAAGAACAGTAAAAAAAGTATTTGCCTCTCTCGCTCAGAGATCTAGTTGGTCTGATGAAAAAAAAAACAGCTTCATCAGTTATAGTAACGCGCCGCATTTTTTGGCAGTAACGGTAACGGCGTTATTAAGATGAGTAATCAATTAGATTACTCGTTACTGGAAAAAGTAACGGCGTTATTTATAATTATTCCCGTTATTCCCATCACTGGTTGTCAGTGATATAAGTATTTGAAATGAACATGATTTCTTAATGTCTAGTGACATATCAGGGCCATTTTATGATTAATTGAAATACATTTCTTACATACAGCTCCTTTAACACCATTATTGAACAGAATTAAATCATCATTAAACTGACTTGATTAAAACAACATTGAACAAAACTGAGTGACTTGTTTTATGAAGAACTGCTTTATAGCTGAAATCGAATGTTTCATAATTGATGAAATTTGCAAAATTGACACTGTTATTGAACCGAATTGAATCCAGATTAATTTTACAACATTAACACTAATTGTCCTGTTTAATAATGTGGAGCTGCTTTGAAACAATATGTATGGTATAAAACCCTATATAAATAAATGTGCCTTGGCTTTGCTTTGAAACTGCTAGCTAGTTAAGAGTGTTTGTTTTTCTTTGAAGAATGGGAGGATGTTGATGAGAATATGGATGGTGATGATGATGAGGATGAAGAGGAGATGGAGGAGGCCTCCACATCTGGGGCAGCTCTGGCCCCTGGTGCAGTCCCAGCGACAGACTGTCTGTTCTGTGGACATCATTCACGCACGCTCTCCCGAAACATGGCTCACATGACCAAAACACACAGCTTCTTCCTCCCAGATATTGAGTATCTGGTGGACATGAGAGGGCTTATTTTATACCTGGGTAAGCCAGAGAGAGAACTGAAGTTATGAACCGGCATGGAATTGTTTTTTGGTTTTTAGAAGTTGGTCTTTGAAAATGTTTCTAATCTTTGTGTTTTTCCGTGTATTCTTCTGTAGGAGAGAAGGTTGGTGTTGGTAAGGTGTGCCTATGGTGTAATGAAAAAGGCAAGTCATTCTACTCTACAGAAGCAGTTCAGGCACACATGACTGACAAGAGTCACTGCAAACTCCTCACAGACGGAGACGCAGCGCTTGAGTTTGCAGACTTCTACGACTTCAGGTACATGGGCATCTGCTAATATCCTCTGACCAGATGTTTTGTTAGATTATCATTTCATATTACATGATTTCAAATAATTAGTTAAATGAAAGAAGAAAAAAAAAATATTTGCTGTTAATCAGAGGTGGACAAAGTACACAACTTCCTTACTTGAGTGAAAGTACAGATACTACTGGTCAAATATTACTCCGTTACAAGTAAAAGTTGTAAAGACCGATTTTTACTTAAGTAAAAGTACAGAAGTACTTGTTTTTAAAAGTACTTGAGTATCAAAAGTACAAAGTAAATGTCAATGCATTGTTATATTATTGTTGCATTATTACAGGACCTTATGCCTCTGAAGCAACCTAGTGAATACACTGACCAGTTTGTAGTTTTGTAGTGTGGAGCTTTTAGAATGTCACAAAACCTATAGAAATTAAACAACTGAATTTATAAAAAAGACAGCCATAATCATCTTCATTTTTTTATTTAACACTCCTACCACCCCAGCAAAAGAAGTACACATCTATGTGTATCCATTCATGCACATTTGAATCAAGTGGTCTGTAAATAATTAAAAAAAACCTAGCTACAACCATAACTGTATAACTGCTCAACAGCAATACTGCTTTAACAAACAGCACAACATAAACATTTATTTGCCATGAAAACCAAACTTTCAAACCATTACTTGTGACAACGATACTGTCTCTCACAGATCACTAGTAAAGAGAAATCGTACTAATCGTCAAACTTCACGACACGTGACCCTACAGGAGTGATTACCGATAGGCTTGTCTGTCAGCCGCAAAAAAAAAAAACAATCACGTTTTAGAAACCGAAGAAATCATGCCCTGACAAACATAACTACTTTCTACTCAAGGACATTGACAGAAATGTAGTGGAGTAAAAAGTACGATATTTGTCTTTCAAATGTAGTGAAGTTAAAGTAAAAAGTTTCCAGAAAAAACAATACTCAAGTAAAGTACAGATACTCAAAAAGTGTACTTAAGTACAGTACTCAAGTAAATGTATTTCGTTACTGTCCACCTCTGCTGTTAATATACTCACCCTCAGGCCATCCAAGATGTAGGTGTCTTTTTTTTTCAGTAGAAGGAAGATTTTTAGTTTAAACCGGGCTTCTAGCTGAAACCGTAGTCTTTGTTGATTGTGTCAGAAAACATCCAGGAACTAACTGCCTTGTCAGGGCAAAAAGATTATATGAAATATGAAAAGAAATAATGACTCTATGAAGCTTTGACACTTTTCTCGGATTGTTCCGGTACAAGATTCTAAGCATCAGGAGTTTTGAAAACAGTGTCACCTTGTGGCAGGTCAAATTTACAGCTGCCATGAACCAGAGCGCACAGCTCCATTGTTTTAAAGCCTGACAACGCTAAAAGTGTTAATTTTCTGATGGAATAATTCACATATTGAAGTGTAGCAATAAATAATAATAATACCAGACTTTTTTGAGGCAAGTAAATGGTGCTGTAATTGTTTTATGCTGTTTATATAGCAGAATATATAATTGTCAAGTCACCTTTATTTATGTAACGCTTTTTCATTACAGATTTTTTTTGTTTCAAAGCAGCTTTACAGTGATAGTGTGTTAGCACATGGATTCAAACATTCTGACACGCAAAATAAAGCATTCACGTGAAAGTGGAGCTTTAATTTTTATTGATAATGTGTTTCTCTTAAAACAGGCACGGAGATTCATGAAAAATTGCGCTGCAGATAAATCATCATATTTTTCCTTAAATTAACTAGTCAATAATGTGAATAAAGGGAGGAATCTGATTACACTATTTCAGATAGCCCGTCGGGCAGGCCGGTTATGCATTTTGGTAGCCCGACTGGAAAACACAATAGCCCCGGGACGCCTGGCTAGCGATTTTGCGAGCCCTGTAATACATTTTTAACATTTGAAGTTGTATAAATTTACTTTAGGTACAGTGTTATTTTAGTTTTTAATAAACAACCAATAGATAGAGCCAAGTCCCCGCCCCATATTTTTTTTCTTTTTTTGATAAAAACCGTTGCAAAATAAAATATATTTAGCTAAAAAAATGAACTCAGTGTTATTGTATCAAGTATAAAATGAATAAAAAATGTTGTGGCTTTTATATGTAAAAAAGAGTTTTCTTGTGAATTAATAAGTTTTACATAAGTATAGATAGATAGTGTTCCCCTGAGTTTCTAGGTTTAAGTACAAACTTCATCAGACCCATTAGGAGTTGTAAAAAAAAGAATATTGTATTTTTAATGTAAGCAATAATTCCTGTCCTTCTAAAATTACAGGAGCAGTTATCCTGATGCTAAAGATGGAGATGATGTGGAGATGAAGGATGGTGAACTGCCTGATGAAAAGAATGTAGAGATTGATGACGAGACGCTGGAGCTCACTTTGCCGTCAGGTAATGATTGACAGCTGTATTTACAGCTATTGTAAGAATATTATAAGTGTTTATATTTTAGACCTGATGGGATGGTTTTCGTGGGAAATTGTGTACTTGCATCACTCTTGTCATATCCGTAAAAAGAGGAAAGTTGCTCCGGCTACTTTGACTCGGGTGTGGTGTGGTGTGGCATAGGTTAGTTGTCACAACCAGTGAGAAAGGTTGACATGGAGCTCGCTAAATCTCAAACCTCTAATCTCTGAAAAAACGCAAAACAGAGGACAGTCTGCTGGCAAAAAAAAGAATGTGACAGAGCAAAAAATCTCCCGTTTTGAAGATGTACACCTAATTGATTGCACATCAGGCTTTCACTCTTGACAGTAAAGTTCTCCCAGTGTGAACATGTCATTCTGAATCCCTTAAAATGCATATAGGACCAAACCGTTTTTGCTTTGTGTTACAGGTGCTAAGATTGGCCACCGCTCCCTAATGAGGTACTATAAGCAGAGGTTTGGTGTTCAGAGGGCACTGGTTCCTGCACATAACCAGAAGGCTGTTGGTCGAGTCCTTAAACAGTACAGAGCTCTTGGCTGGGCAGGAGACTTCGGTAAGTTACATGTTACTGTAGATAGTGTGAAAGCTAAATATTTTAGTGATGGTCCAGACGTAGAGTAATCCAACATTTGGTTTCGTAAATGTGGTAGATCATGTGGTTCTACCAGTCCTTATCTTTCACTGGTAGTTAACTTATTTCTGCACCACTGAGTGTTTAAAACGTGCCTTCTCTTGCAGGTAAGGGCTTCATGAGCCAGCAGCAGAAGGACATGCAGTATGTACGGAGGATGAAGTCCAAGTGGATGCTGAAGATTGGCATGAGCAATAACACCACCAAACAGACCCATTTCAGACTTCAAGTCATGTTCTAAATCGGTAGACATTAGACTTATGCATCAGTAGACATCAACTTTTCAGAGTTAATAACAGTAGTACATGAGTCTAACATGAGAATCATCTGTGTATATTGATTCAGCTGAGATGTTAAATGCTGCTAATATTAAATCAGAATGACTTGGAAATAAAACCAATGTCATGAATAAAGGTGGAACGTCATACAAACGTGATTGAGTATATGAGGAAACATTGTGCTTTAGATATCTGGAGATCCAAATCATGTGTTGCTCAAGCATCAACGTGGGATTGCTACTTTTTGGTTTTGTAGAGTATTCATAATGACCTTTATTGTTTATAATCTTACTGCTTATAAAAAATGTAATAAAATATAAAAAAAGATACAAATATTATACAGAAAACTTCTGTATTATAATTCTGTGTGAATTATCAATAAAATTAGCAATGTATGTCTTGGTGTTAAGGAGTTCTTTCAGAAAATAAATATAAATAAGTAGTGCCTGTTAAAACTTATATAAAACCATTGTTTTATAATGGTATAAATAATGAAAAGGTAAATAATACATACAGGAACCAAACGCTTATTCTAGTAATTGAGGGCCATTGTACTCCTGGCCGATAGACCGCGCTGTTTCACCGTGTAATCCTGCTACAAAAGCTCGAAGTTCACGAGGAAGTTAATCACAACACTTGTACAGACCTTTAACGTTGCAGGCAAAATGTTAGAAGATTCAGTACCTTTGTGATATAATGTGAAATCAGCTGAAACTCCCTTCACCTCGGACACGGTAGGTTTCCTACCCGATATGACCTGTAACACGCGAATGTTAATGAACTAAATGATCAAGGCACCAGCATATATCTAAATCCGGTGTGTTAAAACTGAACCATTTAATTTAACTCGTGCAGATATAAACCATGGGACTTTTGGGACATGTATTTCTTTGCAGTTTGTAGTTGTTTTGGGTCAATAATATTTTGTCGTTATGACTATGAGCTTGTTCCAAAATGTTGTATAAGTATTCTATCATTCTGCATTGTCATAATGGAAAAAGAAAATGGTAACAAAACTTTCTCAAATCCATCCATCCCTCCCTCCCTCCCTCCCTCCCTCCCTCTCTCCCTCTCTCCCTCCCTCCCTCCCTCCCTCTCTCCCTCTCTCCCTCCCTCCCTCCCTCCCTCTCTCCCTCTCTCCCTCCCTCTCTCCCTCTCTCCCTCTCTCCCTCCCTCCCTCCCTCCCTCTCTCCCTCCCTCCCTCCCTCCCTCTCTCCCTCTCTCTCTCCCTCTCTCCCTCCCTCTCTCCCTCTCTCTCTCTCTCTCTCTCTCTCTCTCTCTCTCTCTCTCTCTCTCTCTCTCTCTATATATATATATATATATATATATATATATATATATATATAGATAGTAATGATGTCTCAGAATAATATAATGTTTATGAGACCGTATCATTATTATAGAATTTTCTGCAACATGTAAATGGATTACCAGATAAAATTAATATTTTGTGTTTTAGAACATGATTGTGTACTGTGATCACTGCAATAGATTTGTTGGTTCGTTTCAACCATAATTTATTCCTTAACATCCCTGTGCAATAAGACTAAAGTTAATATGAATCTCATAATAATATCTCTCCATATAATAATGGCGAGCTAGGTAAAAAAACGTACAATATTTGCAGTTTGAAATGTAATTACTCTGTGTCATGCTCTCTCCACTGCAGATATGGAGATCTTTCCGAGGTTCACGAGACTTCCTCTGAAGTCCACATTCATCTGGTCACAGTACAGCTCTGCTCTCGCTGCAGTGGGCCGAGAGACCTCTGACAGAGCTCTGATAGTGTCCTCGAGCCAGCTGATTCAGCATCGCTGTGTGCACAGCAGAGGGTTTGGAGCGAGCTCAGCCAACCTGGGTGATGCTCCTCCACGGTTACCCTTCTCCAGGGTCACACAGAAAGACCTTGCCTTCTTTAGAACACTCCTGGCTGGAAGAACCATCACTGATCCAGACCTGCTGAAGTCCAGCAATATAGACTGGCTTAAGACAGTGCAAGGTGTTTTGCAAATTTTGCTTACTATTTGCATTTCCTAAAGAATAGTTTAAAGGTTTTGGGAATGTTCTATCAATGTACATAAATGACTTCATTAGATTTATATATAATCGATAATATATCGTTATGTAAAAAATATATTGATATATTGTACAAACTTAATACTAATAATTAGTATTTAGAAGAAAAAAAAACCCAATCATATTGTTTGAGGATTGTAATATTGGTAACACTTTACAATAAGGTTAATTAGTTAACATTAGTTAACTACATTAGTTAGCGTGAACTAAAAATGAACTGCACTTATACAGCATTTATTAATCTTTGTTAATGTTAATTTCAACATTCACTAATACTTTATTAAAATCTTGTTAACATTAGTTAATGCACTTTGAACTAACAACCAAACAATGAACAGCTGAATTTTTATTAACTGATGTTAACTAATGAATCATATTGTTAAGTGTTACCATAATATTAAAGAGTGGTAATATTTTAATGAATGTTTTTTTTTTCTGGCAGGTAATAGCGAAGTACTCCTGAGACCCAAAACAACAGAGGAGGTCTCTCAGATTCTTAGGTCAGATTTCCATGATCACATTGAATTTTGTATTGTGTATTTGGTTACAAGACATGTTTTCTTGATTCATCCTCTGTTTTTCAACAGGTACTGTAATGATCGAAATCTGGCAGTGTGTCCACAGGGAGGGAACACAGGTCTGGTTGGAGGAAGTGTTCCTGTGTTTGATGAGATCATCCTCTCCACTTCTCTAATGAATCAAGTCATGATGTTTGACGACATCTCAGGTGTGCATATATGTTTGCTTGCTATGTCACCTCGTTATCTATTATAACTTTACATGTATCATCTGCTATTAGGGACGGTTAAATATAAATAAACAAATCAAAATCATTATAGCTTAATACATTTCTTAAAAAGAGATTAATTTGGCTTTCAGGTATCCTCACTTGTCAGGCAGGCTGTGTGTTAGAGAACCTGTCTCACTATCTCGAGGAAAAAGACTTCATCATGCCACTGGATCTAGGGGCAAAGGGAAGCTGCCATATAGGAGGGAATGTGTCCACTAATGCAGGGGGTCTCAGACTGCTGCGCTACGGGTCGCTTAGAGGGACAGTTTTGGGCCTGGAAGTGGTGAGCACCTCCATCTTAACAAAAATGAACACTAACATGAGATGTTTTCCAACTCTGAATGTACAGAAGGTCTCAAACTTTTTGACCCCAAGGCCCTTGTCCACACCAATATTCCAAGGCTCCATAACATGCCCCGTTGATACTTGATAACGATATTCAAACATAATTTTCATTCACATTGTACATTCATAAAGTATAGTAAAATGGCCATGGAATTGTGAAATTATATTAATTTGCATGACTTTTCCTGGACATCTCATACAGTATATCCAGGTTCTTCAAAGAAAAAAAAATTAGATGTTGAAGGGGTGAATTACAATAAGAAGTATCTTGATTTTCTTGATGTTAGCTTATTTTGTTTCTTATTTTGCCTTTAAATAATCTAAAGTCATCTTTGATGCACCCTTGAAAGTCACTCTAATAGATGATGTTCCATTGACTAAATAAAACTGACACAACAAAGACATTGAAAGTGTCTTGCTCATATGATTATTCTTGATACTGTTTGAGAAGAATACATTCTAACATTTGTGGCATTAGAATTCAGGCTATTTTTATATGATATCCAAAAGTTATCCAAATCCAATCTTTCATGTGTAGGTTTTGGCAGATGGGCGGGTTTTGAACTGCCTGGCCGCACTTCGCAAGGACAACACTGGTTATGACCTCAAGCAGCTTTTTATTGGCTCAGAAGGGACATTAGGGGTCATTACTGCTGTTTCCATCCTGTGCCCCCGCAAGCCTAAAGCTGTCAATGTAGCATTTCTAGGTAAAATGACACGTCAAATGTTAAGTACATTTTAAACTTGCTAAAGATATTATGGGCCATTCACAACAAGGATGATAAATATAACTATAAAGTTTTAATAATCATTCTAATTCAATGAGAATAAGTCCACACCACAACTATTACAATATAACAACACAGAGGAGCTTGAGCATTTAGAGCAGTAAATGACATAACACGCAATTGTACATTGGTGTGGACGCTAATGTTGTTATTGTTTCAGGTATCTTTATAGTTATCAGGCCTTTACTGTGTGGCTACATCAACTTATTGCAGTTCCTCATGTGTTTTGCAGGGTGCTCCAGCTTTCAGCAACTGCTGGAAACATTTCAGTGTTGTAGAGGGATGCTGGGAGAGATCCTGTCTGCTTTTGAGTTTTTAGATGCTTCCTGTATGAAACTTCTGGAGAAGCATCTGAAACTCACCAACCCCATCACTGGTAAACAGTAGTGTCATTACTGTTACAAGACAATTTAAAGGGATAGTTCACCCACAAGTGAAAATTCTGTCATTAATTACTTACTCTCATACACAAACCCATAAGACTTTCGTTCATCTTCGGAACACAAATCAAGATTTTTTTGAGGAAATCTGAGAGCTTTCTGTACTCTCCATTGACAGTTACGAAACTACCACTTTGACGTTTCAAAAAGTTCATAAAGAGCGGTTGGATGAATTGAGCTGTTTGGTCAAACTGTTTCTGAAGAGACTCGATCACTTCATATGTGGAACAGATTGAATTTAGACTTTTATTCACATTTAAACATTGATCAGTGAACAAACAGAAGCTCAACTGAACCTGCTTGACGCACGAGAACAAACCTCATGCAGAAGCTCAAACGTGTTGCGTAACACGAGAATTAACCTCATTGGTTCTTGCAGAAGCTGAAACGTGATGTGTAACACGAGAATGAACCTCACTGGTTCTCCCACTTCAAGCGAACATGCTTGAGCTTCCGTTTACCACAACCGATGTGAGAGTTGATGAATGTTTATATGTGAATAAAAGCCTAAATTCAGTCTGTTCATCATATAAAGCGATCAAGTCTCTTCAGAAAATTTGGACTAAACCGCTCAATTCATATTGATTAGTTTTAAGATCTCTTTTTGAACTTTTTGAAGCATTAAAGTGGTCGTTGTATAGCTATCAAAGGAGGGACAGAAAGTTCTCAGATTTCATCAAAAAGATCTTTGTGTTCTGAGGAAAGAACGGAAGTCTAACGGTTTTAAAACGACATGAGGATGAGTAAACAATGACAGAATTTTCATTTTTGGTTGAACTATCTCTTAGCTACATTTAAACATGCATTTAGAGCAAATAGAATGGATTTTCAGGTGGACTTTAAAATTATGAATGAAGATTTTTATTGGACTCTTAAATGTTTTAAAGTAGAATGATTGTGTTGCAGAAAGTCCCTTTTACATTGTCATCGAGACCGCTGGATCCAACGCAACCCATGATGAAGAAAAACTACACAACTTCCTTGAGGAGGTCATGACATCATCTCTGGTGACTGATGGGACAGTTGCGACAGAGGCGACAAAAATCAAGGCACTCTCAATCGATTAGTAGAATTCATCATTTTTCTGTGACGATTGTTCTGTCTAGCGCTAAAGGTCTTGTGTCATATACAGGCATTGTGGTCTTTGAGGGAGAGAGTCACAGAAGCTCTGACGCACGAGGGCTACACCTACAAATATGACATCTCCCTCCCTGTGGAAAAGATCTATAATTTAGTTCAAGATATGAGGGGGCACCTTGGAGACATGGCCAAGAATGTTGTCGGTTATGGACATGTTGGTATGGTCACCTTTTTTTTTTTTTACAATAATTGCTGGACTGTGTCTAAAGCTGGAGTAGACTTCTTGACTTTTTGCTATGATTTGCAAAAGTCAGAGCAAGTCTGCAGTCACAGAAAATTCTGTTATGAAAATCATGCGCAGACTCTGATTTCCATCTAGTCATCAAACATGTTTGATATTTTAAGCTGATTTTAGAACATATTTTTTACATTTATCATATTTCTTTGATTTTGATCAAGCCTAGGTGAGCATAAGAGACTTCTTTCAAAAACATAACAAAAATTCTACAATAGTGTACTTATGTGCACAAAGCCTTAAACAGTGGGTTCAGACCCCCTCAAACCCTGACCATAATTCATATCTTGGTTGTCAGTATTTCTTCTTTTTTGGTTTTGTTTCAGGTGATGGAAATCTTCATCTGAACATCACGTCCCCCTTTAAAGACCCCGCTCTGCTGGCTGCCATTGAGCCGTATGTGTACGAGTGGACATCCAAATGGAAGGGCAGCATCAGTGCCGAGCATGGCTTGGGTCTGAAGAAGAGAAACTACATTTACTACAGTAAATCCTCAGAGACAGTCGGCCTCATGGGCAGCATTAAAGCCATGCTGGATCCTAAAGGCATTCTTAACCCTTACAAAATGCTGCCAGACAACATACACTAATAGTTTGGTGGTATGATTTCTATGAAAAATTACTGTTTATTGTAAATCTAAATTAAATTTTATGTTGAATGGACCATAATAGATTAAAATCAAAGTATTTATTTTGTTCAGTGTTGTGTTTTAGAAGTGATGCTTTAAAATAACGTTTAGCAATGCTGACAATAGACATAATTGTTATTCATATCAAATAACGGTGGAAACTATAATCTGGCAAGTCTATTTTGAAGAAAATAGACCAAAGTAATTCAAACTATGTTAATTTGGAAAACACTGGCTTAACCAATGGTGTTTAGTAAATAGCCTGTTTGTTGACTGGCATATGATGAGGAGTTTTTTTTTTTTTTTGCATTTTGTTTGATTGCGCAAAAATTATGCCCTTAACAGTTTTTAGACATTAAAAGCTACTGAGCCACAATAATAAAAAATTAGACAAAATAATATTTTGTTTAACAATGGCTGATGCCTCTTTACTGGCATATAAACGGAGCAATTTTCACCATAAAAAATACAAATAAATTCATAAATCATCTGTCCGTTGTGCTAAATGGAAAACAAATGTAGGTAACATTTTATTTTAAGGTTGCAGTTACACAGTACTACATGTTCTTACTATAATAATAACAGTAAATTATGCATAATTACAACTAACCCTAAATGTAACTCTATAGTAAGAACATGTAATTTATTAATATTACTCGGTACTTATTTGAGTAAGTACAATGTAACTGTGTCATCTTAAAATAAAGTGCAACCCAAATTTAATTCCTTTCCAGTTCAACAGGAAAACTGCATTTATGGAAGAAAGCAGTGGAACTACAGTACATCTTAGCTTATTTCAGAGGCAATTTTTTTAAATACAGCTACTAAATATCTTGCATCTGTGGCAGAGTTGGCATGTTCGTTCTCCTTAGCTTCAGCCGTTTACTACCAGCTATAAAAGCACTGGTTATCCAAGAGAGGCTCCAGGCCTCCTGTAAACATGGCCACAGATAAGCAGGTCATTTCCCAGCTGAGTCAGACAATGGGAAACCTTTACTAATGCTTTATTTAGCTCATCTCCCTCTACAGGAAATCTCAAGACAGATGCATGATAATGTGCAACACGATTCCCAAAATGTACGCTTAAAAAGAAAGCGTTATTACAGCATGGACAACCTTTTGTTAAGCACAAGGACATGACAAAGAAAAACCATTCCACTGTTGTAACCAATGAAAAGAGCATTTTTTTTAATTAATAACTGTCTTGCATTTTATATTCCAGTAACATCATACATATGGGTTCTTCATTATAACATATTCACAGTTAAAAATGCAACAATTCCTGTAGTCTAATTCCTAACATCATTCCCCTGTAGAACACAAATATGTAAACGTTCAGCCATTTATGGGAGAGCAAAAGTGACCAGTGTTGAGCGCTACACAGCCGTGTCATGACGGCATTTTCAAATTCCTAAAAAACGTCACAACTTCACTCAACTCAATCCAATCCAATCCATAAGCAACGTACACACACCTTCTCGACTTGAGATGTAATGATAGTGTTTTCCTTTGTAAACCTCATAAATCCTATATTAGAGTGATGCCGCACTTCTAAATAGCTTTAGAATTCTCTCGGTTTATGGTGTATGTTGAAAACTGATACAAAAGTGTCAAAAAGCGTGAGGATAAACAAATTCACAAAACCAGAGTCCGTTTATGACAGAATAGCTCTGTTAGTGTGTTGACACGTCAGCTTGAACACTCGTAAGTAGGGTTTTGTACACAACATTAGCAAATAAATCAGGCCTACTGGACAGCGGCTGATTGTCAGTGAAGAAACATCAAGTATGCATGCCAGTGAGGGCAAAGAGAAAGACAAACAGCAACAAAAAAAAAAAAGCACTATGATGTGCTACAATGGCTTTTTGTCAGGCAGGCATAGAGGCAACAGGTCAGAAAGGCCTTGTCAAATGAAGCCCTCATGGGGTGCTATAAGCATAACCAGACTGGGAATTAAAGGGATAGTTCTTAATTCTGTCATCATTTACCCAGCCTTTTGTCTTTACAAACCTATACAACTGTTTTTGTCACTTTCAGAGATTTTGACAGTTCCTGGTCAAGTAATTCGGGTTTGAAATGACATGAATGACGACAGATTTTTCATTTTTAGATAAACTATACCTTTAACCAAGTCTGATCACTAAACAAGCCTAATTAAAGACAGTCTGTAGTTATCTACTGTACATAGTGGCATTTTGTAACCAAAGAGCTTTATAACACAAGTACACTGTAGCAAATTCAAAAACTGTGACTGAGTTTTGCCTAACTTATCTACAAGAATTATTGGGACATTTTAAAAGCTCAAAAACCATCAGATTTCTAAAAGCAAGTGACATTACAGCTATAAAGTTCTTCTGGTTGTAATAAGAATCATGCACACACACACACACACACACACTATGGGTACTGATTGCATTTCAGCGGGTGAATCGGTCCTCTTCGTTTTTCCGAAAAGTACAAATCTTAAAAGTTTGCCAATGGTTAAATAGACAATGTGATTGTGTAAAAAAAAAAAAAAAAATCCATGATAGAAGGTTCAATTCAAGGTCAGTTAGACCGTGTCTATATTTTGACTGTGCATCTCCTCTTTATGTTGCTTCTTGAGGGGAAATAGGAATCCCACCGGGTTCAGTGGGGAAAAACGATCCATAAAAGAGCAGAATTCTCTATAAAACGTTTTTAGGCCAATGAACAGGAAGAACAAAGCGAATAAACAGATGCCAGCGCTCGAATTCAATGGTCTGGATACACGCAGTGTCTGTATAATGAACGGTCAGTAGTTCTTCTCAGCAGTCGATTTTGCCCTTCTCCAGTGAGCTGTGGATTTTATCCAGAGTCTTTTTAATGCGCAGGGCAGTGAGTCGAGCCGATGGGTTCTGGTACCAGCACTCTTTCATCAGCTTCACCAGAGCAGAGAGAGTCTGTGATCACACACAAACACTTGTTTTCAGATCATGGTGAGGATCCAATGTTTTAGAAGCATAATCAGACATTTAGTTCCTTTATGAATATGTTTTTCTTACAGGGATCACAACTACTGATTATTTTTAGTCTAAAGATAGTCAGCTATAGAGTGCTGCAGAGAAAACATACTTTTGTAGGTCAACCCGGAGGTTAGTCACCCTGATTCCCTCGACAAAAAGCCAATAGGACTCATTAAATTGGCTTTTAGATTATTACAGAAAATAAGCTCTGTGACCAACAAAATTTATGATGATTACAAGGTGAAGTTATAAGGCTATAAACAAACTACAACACGGTTGCATGGCTTCAACATCACCACCGCTAAACTTTGACAACTCTTTCAGTCTATATTTCAAATATGTAAGCTGGAAAGTTGTAGTTAGAATAGTTTGCAATGAGGCTGTAAAAGCAGACTAGTTTTCATCGAAGGCCGATGGTGTGTAATGTCCCTCACAACCCCTGTAAGCCAATTTAGCCACTTGTTAGCAAGTCTTTTTCAAGACACATTTCAACTGGAAATGAAAAAATGTTAACTCATCTCTGGGTTTAAGTACTCATTCCTGCAGCACTCTATATGAGTGGACTATTAAGTATTAACACATCCACTTGACAGGCTTACAGGGACACAGAGATGTCTCCTCAGTACTTACAGGATCTGAAAACCAGCGGTTGGGAATGAACGGCCTGTGCTGCTCCACACAAACCACTTTCCTCATGTCGTCAAAGCTGGGGTCGTTAGGCACCAGGTCATAGAAAGGTGGCTTGTATTCCTCTACGATTCCTACAGGAATACAGTCGATGAAACAGTCACTGAGCATACATTTGGACTACTGTCTGAAGATATAGGCAATAACTGTATTGCCCTTAAATATGGACAAAATATAAAGAGATATTTCTAAGTGTACAGTGAGCTGACCGTTACTGATGGTTCTGCGAGCGATCTCCCACAGCACCAAACCAAAGGCCCAGATGTCCACCCTCTTATAGGCATCAAAACAGTCTGTCTGAATGGTCTCATCTAGAACCTCCGGTGCCATGTACCGCTTGGTTCCTACTTTAGGATTATTTCCCACATCCAGCTGATTATCAGACTGCGTGTGTGTTACTGCCAGACCTATAGAAAGATACAAGGAAGGGAATGAACAGAAGACCAAGAAGAGAAATACATTTGTAAATCACTAGTGTGTCTATAAAAAGTTTGTTCAGTAAAAAAAACAACAACATTTTTTAAATATTTTAATTCCGCAAGGATGCATTAAATTGATGAAAAGTGACAGTAAAGATTTTTACTTTATGAAAGTTTTCTAATTTAAACAAATGTTCTTTTGTAAGAACAGTTAATTTATAATATTTGTTGTATTTTTGATCAAATACATACAACCTTGGTGACCATAAGAGACTTATTATTATTATTAAACTTAAATGTAGTCGAACTACTACTACTACCAGAAGTAGTCCAAAAAAGCATTCGATTGAAATAATTTCATAAGTGTAGACGCTCATGTGGTCAAATGCAGCCACAAAAGACATGTTCACCTGTTGAATAATAAAAAAATCTCCATGCACTTTTAAACCATTTCAAATCCCTCAGTTCTTGGCATTTCTGAAGAGGCAAGCCTCTTGATTCTCATTTTAATACGAGCCCTGTCGTATTCTCTTTTTGCTAGCAAGCTCTCCTCTGTTCTGCATTTTGCTTTTGTTTTTTTAAACTGGTGATTCCTCTGAGATTTAACGAGCTCCATTGTCAACCTTTCTCGCTCGTTGTGACAACTAACCAATGACACTCCCATACCACACACGCGTCAAAGTAGCAGGAGCAACTTTTCTCTATTGACGGATATGACCAGATGCGCACGGACGAGTAATATAAGTACACAATTTCCAACGAAAACCATCCTGTCAGGTCTATATAAAACACTTATAATAGGTTTACCATAGTGAATCAGGGTAAGACATAACATGTTTTGGAAGAAGGATTGATTGATGATGAAAAAAAAAGAAGTTAGTGTACCTATAAGTTGTATTATTTATTATTGATTTAATAAATGTTTTTTTCCCCTGTCCGCACAGCCTTGGTTAGGTCAGTTACTACAAGAAATTCATTACATTTAGCAGAAAATTAATAATACAAAAAAATAATTGTGTGTACAGGGTAAAAAAAATAAAAGAAAAAAGCACAGCAGATATTACCCAGGTCAGCAATGCAGCACTGCAGATCTTTCTTCACCAGGATGTTCTTGCTCTTCAGGTCTCTGTGAGCGATGGCCGGTTTGCCTTCAGTGCCAAAGATCTCCGTGTGCAGGTGCACCAGCCCGCTGGCTACCGACGCTGCCATGTGCAGTCCATCTGCCATCTCCACGGCAACACGCTGCAGGTAGTCATAGAGAGAGCCATTCTCGTGATAGTGTGTGATGAGCCACAGCTGAGTGCTAGAGTTTCGGGAGGTCATGTCAGAAGCCATGAATCCTGCAAAGAAAAGAGTTTAAAATAACATTAGCCACAATGCTTTGAAAAGATGCTATTCTCTCTTTAGGAGTCAGAAAAACATATGTCTGACTCACCTAATATATTATCATGTCGTAGTAGAACAGTGTTGTATATTTCGGTCTCTCTAAACCATGACTTCTCATCTCTGGAGGAGAAGATCTTCACGGCTACATTCTCTCCTTGCCACTGACCTCTCCACACCTCACCATACCGTCCCTTACCTGAGAACATAAAACACAAAGAAATCATATCGCATACATCACTGTCCCCAATTCAGGGCACATTTGTCTAGACAGAGATTACATAATTGTGTAATCTATACAAAGGCCCCAAAAACCCAATGGCCCTTACCAACACATTCTACCAGGCTGATCTGGCGTGCAACTGTCCTCTGCACCAGGAAGGGCAGTCCTGAACCACTGCCTGATGTGCATGAATGATCCATCAGGTCCTAGAAAACAACAAGACAGATGAGTCTATATCTAACCATTAAAAGAATGAATACAGAACAACTTTAGCTAAACCACTGCAACATAGGCTACTATTCAAACGTTTGGGGTCTGTAAGATTTTTTTTTTTTGAACGAAATTAATACTTTTATTTAACACTGCTCCATTAAATTGATCAAAAGTAACAGTGTAGACTTTTCCATTGTTACAAAAACATTTATATTTCAAATAAACGCTGTTCTTCTGAACTTTCTATTATTCAAATATAAGAAAAATAATAGATAAGACAAATATAAGACAAATAATAATAAAAAGATATATAATAATACAAAACAGCTAAATTGTTTTTAGGATTTCTGAAGGATCATTTGACATTGGCTATTGTTTCCATCCACCTATTTTTATGCACATTTTGCGAAAACCGGTGGATGGAAATGCCAAGATGCACATAAATTTAAGAAAATGCGCATTAAAAAACGTGTGCGCTCATTTGAGTTGGAACATACGCATAAACTGCAATGGAAACACATTTATCGAAATAAATTCCTTGATGAGCGTCAAAAAAATCATGTGACTTTGCATGATAGGATGGTATAAGTGGTTATCAAAGGATCTTCAATGTGGTTCTGTATAATTACCTCTAGTTCTACTCTCTTACATCACTGCATTCCCAAAACAACAGCATCTGCCTCCGAAAGTAAGATAACACATTTACTGCTTTTCGTCTGCGAGCTCTGAGATGCAAGTCATTTATTATATATGAAAATGATTATATACAGTGGCTTCTCCTACATTTCTTAGTGATATTTAGTGCCAGTTTATCAGGAAGTGATGATTTTGTTCTCTTCGACTCACTGGATGGAAACTTTTTTGAAAATTGCAATTTTTTTGTGCATGAGTTAAATTTTTAACTTTGGATGGAAACGTAGCTAATGAAGACTGGAGTAATGATGCTGAAAATTCAGCCTTGCATTTGCATGAATAAATTATATTAAAATAGAAAAAAAGTTTAAATTGTAATATTTCACAATATTACCGTTTTGACTGTTTATAAATAAATACATTCTTGGAGAGCACAAGAGACTCAAAAACATTTTTTGAATGAGTGAACATCAATTGATTCATGAGTGAAGTTTCCCATTACAATTATTCCCTCACCAAATAAAATAAATGTAACATTCCATACAGCACCTGCTATTTGTAATATACAATATATATTTCAGAAACAGTTGTAGTGTATAATGTTAAAGTACCGCAAGTGTGCTGTCTCCAACGTTAGATGCAATAAGGCCGTCGATGGCCCCCTGCTCAGTGTCAAACTCATGCAGTCTCTCCAGGCGCCCATGATGGAGTCTACGGCACACCAGCAAAGCCAGCACAGACAGCAAACCCAGAACCACAAACGGCCCGAGCACAAAGAGAACCAACATCTCCACACGGTAATGCACAGCCTTTTCTGATTCTGGACCTTTTCAGAAAACACAAGCAAACAGATTTACCATACATTTACAATTTACCATGTATTAAATAAAAAACTATAAATCTTTAAGGCAAATTATTTATTAGTTGCTACACTATTATTAAACAACTATAACTAAACTAAACAATTCATTTTTATTACAACTAACAAATAATTGTATTTCTTATTTAATTTGATGGTCAGTGAAATTGTTTGTAGGGCAGGTACATATCTGAACTTTAGCCAGTAAAATCCTTACTCTACTCTTGATCCCTGTTCACAAAACAGTACCACAGCAAAACTGGTATTCAAATCTCCTACAGGTTGCAGATTACAAATTTTGTTTCTCTAGAATTTGAATGAATTGACTCACTTGTCAGCAGTAGTCGTAGAAGGGTCTCTTTCGAGACGTTGGCGTTGCACATGTGTTGGGAACAGCATTCTACGATGTGACTAGCAGAGGGATTTGCAGAGCAGGTCATGCGCTTGCTCTCTGGCCCAATCAGGCAGCCACGTTTGAAAGTCGTCACATCGTTGATAATGATAACAGAGGTGTAACACTGGTCTCCGGTACACTGCTGCTCATTACAGTCACTGCCGACACACATGCAGTCAATGGAGACATCTGGAGAGAGACAGAAAACAGAAAGTGAGGTAGTTAAATCAAATAATGGAAAAAGGGACCCAGTCTGTAGCCAGTTATCCCCAGCTGCAAAAACTCTGGGAACAATGAAATTAATTAAGGAAGAGCAGCATGACGCCAGTCCTTACAGACGAGACTCTCTCTGCCTGATAACTGAGACTGTTTTCTTCCCTTTTCCCTGCCTTCATTTCCTGTGACACTGAACTGTCGACTTTACAAATTGACTACACAGGATAAAGGCCAGAGAGCATCAGTGACACAGATCCATTAACCCAGCATTCATCTTTTATGCCCTTCGTGAGTCATGCTAACAGAGCCCGAGAAGAGAGGACACTGACACCTAATGAAAGTACAACTACTACTAGGTACACCATTCATACAGTGCTGTGGCTAAAAGTTTCACTATGAATTATTGGTGGTTAATACACATTTAAGCACATAAATGGCTCCATTCGTTAAAGGGAAAGTTTACTCAAAATAAAAATTCCGACATCATTTACTCTCCCTCATCTGGCTCAAAACCTGCATGACTTTTATTCTTCTGCAGAACAGTTTTTTGTGGTAACGAAACACTAAGACATTTCTAAATCTTTTATGTTCCACAGAAGAAGGAAGGTCATAAGTTTTTGAATGAAATTAGGGTGAGTGAATGATGACAGATTTTTCATTTTTAAAGTAAATTCATTTACAGGTTTAAATAGTTAACAGTAAATAAATTTCATTTACAGTAAATAAATAGTACTAAGTACTACATTTTTGAAAAATAAAGATAGAGTTTAGCTTCAGACATTTAGTAGCACTTAACATAATGGCAAGATAATATAAACAAGTTAGAGGTCCGTAGATTTTAACACTTATTCCTGCGGTGACAAAGCTGAATTTTCAGCAGGTAATTTTCAGAGTTGAAAACGGTTGTGCTGCTTCTTATATTTGTGGAAAGTTCAAAAGCATTTATTTGAAATAGAGATCTTTTGTAACATTACAAATGTCTTTACTGACACTTCGGATCAATTTTCAGTCATGTATCCTTGCTGAGGAAAAACAACACCACAAACAAACTTGTCCCAACATTTTGAATGGAAGTGTACATAAACATACCTGTACAGGTCCTTCTCAAAAAATTAGCATATTGTGATAAAGTTAATTATTTTCCATAATGTAATGATAAAAATTAAACTTTCATATATTTTTAATTCATTGCACAGCAACTGAAATATTTCAGGTCTTTTATTGTTTTAATACTGATGATTTTGGCATACAGCTCATGAAAACCCAAAATTCCTATCTCAAATCATGAGAAGGTTCTCTAAACGAGCTATTTACCTAATCATCTGAATCAACTAATTAACTCTAAACACCTGCAAAAGATTCCTGAGGCTTTTAAAAACTCCCAGCCTGTTTCATTACTCAAAACCGCAATCATGGGTAAGACTGCCGACCTGACTGCTGTCCAGAAGGCCATCATTGACACCCTCAAGCAAGAGGGTAAGACACAGAAAGAAATTGTGGCGTGGCATGGAGGCAATCAGCCTGTGGCACTGCTGAGGTGTTATGGAGGCCCAGGATGCTTCGATAGGGGCCTTAAGCTCATCCAGAGTGTTGGGTCTTGCGTCTCTAAACTTTCTTTTCACAATATCCCACAGATTCTCTATGGGGTTCAGGTCAGGAGAGTTGGCAGGCCAATTGAGCACAGTAATACCATGGTCAGTAAACCATTTACCAGTGGTTTTGGCACTGTGAGCAGGTGCCAGGTCGTGCTGAAAAATGAAATCTTCATCTCCATAAAGCTTTTCAGAAGATGGAAGCATGAAGTGCTCCAAAATCTCCTGATAGCTAGCTGCATTGACCCTGCCCTTGATCAAACACAGTGCACCAACACCAGCAGCTGACATGGCACCCCAGACCACCACTGACTGTGGATACTCCAGTGCTGCTTCTCTGTTGCCCAGGTCAGGCGCTTCTGCCGCTGTTTCTGGTTCAAAAGTGGCTTGACCTGGGGAATGCAGCACCTGTAGCCCATTTCCTGCACACGCCTGTGCACGGTGCCTCTGGATGTTTCTACTCCAGACTCAGTCCACTGCTTCCGCAGGTCCCCCAAGGTCTGGAATCGGTCCTTCTCCACAATCTTCCTCAGGGTCCGGTCACCTCTTCTCATTGTGCAGCGTTTTTTGCCACACTTTTTCCTTCCCACAGACTTCCCACTGAGGTGCCTTGATACAGCACTCTGGGAACAGCCTATTTGTTCAGAAATTTCTTTCTGTCTTACCCTCTTGCTTGAGGGTGTCAATGATGGCCTTCTGGACAGCAGTCAGGTCGGTAGTCTTACCCATGATTGCGGTTTTGAGTAATGAAACAGGCTGGGAGTTTTTAAAAGCCTCAGGAATTTTTTGCAGGTGTTTAGAGTTAATTAGTTGATTCAGATGATTAGGTTAATAGCTCGTTTAGAGAACCTTCTCATGATATGCTAATTTTTTGAGAAGGACCTGTATGTTCGGGTTTGTGAGTTGCCAATCATTGTATTCCTTAACTCACCTTTGATCACCAAAATGACACATTTAAATGTTTTTTCCTAAAGAAAAAAAAGTTCTTCATGCCTTGAAAATAGCTTGAATGTAACTCTACACCCTTGCCTCATATAGTACATGGTTCTATGAATATGCAAATTAGCCCCACCTCCACTCACTCACTCACTCCAGCTCAAAGATGAACTCGTTGACGTGATTGGTTACAAGGTAGTTTGTGATGTCAGAAACACCAGCGATTTCAAACCGCGTTATTGAGACTGTCTTTGGTTCATTGCAGTTTTAAGGAGAAAATACTCAGCAATGGTGTTGACTTATAAATTTGCACATGGTTTGTCTTGAAGCACATTAAAAACACCACATAGACATAAACAAAATTAAAAGCTTGATTTTCACCACAGGGGGACTTTAAGATTTACCTACCACTAAAAATCACATAAAATAAATAACTAACAATAATTATTATTTCTTAAAGATAATTGGTATTATTATAATTATATTATTCATAATAGTAATAATTCTTATTCATAATAATAATAATTTAAAAAACATTATAAAACCATAATAATAAAAAGAAATGTAATAAGGAAAAAATGAAGGAAAGGAGAAAAAAAAAGGATTTATGTTTGCCAGGTCTTCTTTACCTTTAGCTGATGTCCGTAAGAATTGAAGCAG
This sequence comes from Gila orcuttii, assembly GCA_026230005.1. Classification (NCBI taxonomy): domain Eukaryota; kingdom Metazoa; phylum Chordata; class Actinopteri; order Cypriniformes; family Leuciscidae; genus Gila; species Gila orcuttii. The sequence goes on from JAPDVR010000008.1 coordinate 12,736,157, forward strand.
GAAAAGGACGATGATTCGGGTACTGCAATGCCCCATTTGGTTCACTGCACTGAAAGGAAAGCATGTACAAATGCACATTTAAACCAAGATACACCACATATCACCGATCCAGTTTAAATAAAGGTTCTACAAAACAGTGGGCCAGAATCAATCACCAATTTAAAAAAAAAACACACACACAAAGATGACGACTTAATTACATTTTTTAAAGAGTGCAGCTGTGCTCTGCCTCTCTCACTCCTGTGTATGTGTGTGTGTGTTCAGACCGGGGTCTGTCTCCATGCCAACCGAGCAGAGAGAGAGAGAGAGAGAGAGAGAGATGCCCATTATGGAAGGACATCAAAGACAGTGGAGGAGCACGTTAGGAGAGGCAGAAAGGAACAAGCATTTTGGGGGTGTAGGACTCACCGTTACGGTGTAATATTCAAGGACACAATTCAGGGAGTCATGATTAATTATAGACTACGAGTCCTTGTTGCATCATTTTATCTAATGCCTCTTTAATCCTTACAAAAAAACAAACAAAAAAAGTAATTCAAAATGACCAAAATGCAATTTTACACAAGAGTGACAAGGACAGGCTTACTTGTACAACTCCTCAGGTGACTCTCAGCACTGCCTTTCAGTATGCGCACAGCAAGACTCTGTCTTCCCATTGGATCCTAAAAAGAAGATCAAAACAAAAGCAGCATGTTAAACTTTTTTTCTTTTCTTCCCACAGCAGTGAATTTTCCCTGGTCATTTCTTCAGGAAGGAGTGAGTGACAGGATAAGAGGGAGCCTGGGAGTCTCTGCACACTGATAGTAAGAGAGCTGATGCCCTTCTGCTGCCTACCCATGTTAACAAAGTTACGGTTTTACAAAGACATAGGATCCCTAAATGCTTCTGTTTTGCATTTTACTGATGTAATAGAATAGTTGTTTACTTATTAATTTTTTTTTAAATTATCAGCATTACAATTTGAGTGAAAATACAAATAAATTATTTCTCTTTGACTTTAACGACAGCAGTTTCTTGTGCTTCAATGGAAGAAACAACATCCGACTGTCTGTGCAAAGTAGTTCACATGATAAATGATTTTTTTCTTATATTAGAAACCTTGAAATAGTGAAGAAATCTTAACAATTCACTTCACGTCGTAACATTTTTCTCCAAAAGCTTTCACAGTATTGTTTCAAGGTTTCATTCATATTCGGAAGCTCTTTCAACCTGGATCATATTACATATAGTGTTATATGATTTCATATAGTTTGTACACGTTACACTTTTCTTGCACGTGTAATAGTTAAGAATAGCATAGACCTTGTAATCACAGTTTTAACATGCACTGGTTTTTCCAGATTTCAGTGATCGTGGGAGCCTTTTCCTTAAAGACCAGAGCGAGCCTTTATTGTCACGATCTAAAAGAGTCGTACATGCAACAAAACAATCAAGACAACCGACATATAATGGTATTACACCCATAATTGTTATTGGAAACCTTTTATACAAGCAGATTATTTACGTATGGCTCTTGTATTCACGAAGGTTGGCGACAATAACACTACAGATCTGCTTTAACAGATACAAGTCGATACATTATTATCAAAGATCTCCTACAGCAACGACCCACGAAAAAACAACAACAAAAATATAAAATAACTCGCAAAAACGGAGGCTGTCCCATATCATGACAACGGCTGTATTATTACTAACGTTATATCTAACAAACGGCCTGTTTGCAGCAGTTGTGCTAACTGTGCTAACAACGACCATTATTTACTCGCTGCATTTATTTCCAACAATTCAAAGTGACATTGAAGATCTCTTTTACCTTCAGCTGCAATGCAGATTCATGTTTGTGTTAACGTTCCGTCTTTTTACTGTTTTATTCGAAAGTCGTGTTTTAAGCGCAGACAGACTGTCTGCCGCCACCCAGAGAGACTGAATAGACTGCGCCGTGACGTCACCCTAAAAACTGACGCGCGAGAGCATTGTGGGATACCACAGTCCGCCGAATGTGAGTATCAGGATGCACACAAAACAGCATTTGATTATAGAGGGTATGCATGTGACGTCAGCGTTGGCCGGAGTGACTGCGGTTACGCCCACAAGTGGCAAAAAGACAGAGCGGCAGCATTGGTTTTCAGCGTGAATGCTGCGGAAAAACACACAAAACGCGTCTAAAACGGGAAAGAGCTTTGAGACTGACTGTACAACTAGATTTGACAAGAAATATGAGGTATATTTTTACAGACTACCTAAAGCTACAGAACAGAGAAGCAAATAGATCGCTGCAATTCATAGAAACAACTGGAGTCCAGGCAGCGAAAGGTGGATTTGCAGTTATCATTTTTGTGTCAATATGCTGAATTTAGTGGTAAAATCATTCTCTATATATTGTATTGTTATATATTGCAGTGACAACTCATCAATCAAATATTTACCACTGTATATTCTGTATAATTTGACATTTTTAAATAAACACTGACAAAAAACTATAAGTTTTAAGTCTAGACGATATGATGATGTATATAACATTGATATAAGTGATCACCTGGATTTAGACCTGCCTATATTGTATTTATATAAAGCGTTCACAGGCAAATTTGCTGTATGTATTTACCCGGTGTCAAAATCAGGCACATATAAATGTCAGGAACATGATTCCTAGCTGAATGTCAATATCCATGGATCACTGGATCTTTAGTAAGTTGTAAGGAACACTATATTGAGTCCAATCTTTAGTTTAAACTGATAATCGTTTGTTTTACTTGCGTTTTCGCAGTTTCCCCTATTAAATCCAGTCACGCAGCAGCTCTTCTGCCACTCAGTCCGGCTGAGGGGGCGTGTTCCGGCGGGAAAGTGACGTTAATGCATTCCCTCTATTTTGTAACGACCACAGTCTATGGTAACGACACATTTCTGTCCCACACAACTTTTTTTAACTAAACCGTTTGGCTCAGCCACACGAAGGTAGAAATATAGTTCGTCTACAAACATTTTTTCAGTGTTCACTGATAGAGTGCCCAATTTTCTCTTCAATTAATAAAAATACCTGTTTATTAAAGTTAGGTCGTTGATTGTCTGTGAGCTATAGTGATGAATTCAAACTATTTTACAATATTTACATCTTGATGCTTCATTCCAAGACGAACATTAGGATAGCATTTATATACATACATACATACATACATACATACATATATATATATATAAATATATATAAATATATATATATATATATATATATATATATATATACATACATACATACATACATACATACATACATACATACATACATATATATATATATATATATATATATATATATATATATATATATATATAAAATAGCCTGGTCTTATATCACCTAGGCTATAAGTTTATACTGCCCATCAATTCCATGTAGGCCTATCAGTTTACCTAAAAGTGCACGATCATTTTATTACTATTTACAATCTGTTAAAGAGACACACATATCTGCTTAAAGAAAGCAAATGTCCTTGCCATGATAGTCAAGGAGCCAGTGGCCTAACAGTTTTTTGCCTCTAAAATAGCTTGTTGATTAATGGCCGTGTCATTTTCTATATGGGGAAAAAAGGATATGGAGTCAGGGACACCAAAGGGCAGGGAGATAAGACGGCCCTCAAGTGGAAATTCCGTTCCTCTCAATATCAAAGATTTTTCATGTATAATCATGCATTGCAATTTTTGGGGCATTTATGGCATGGGGGTCGATGTTGTGTGGAACGCAGTTGCACCTCTGGGGGAAATGCACTTTTGCTCCCCCCGCGGCATGCAACAACATGAAAAATAGAGGGATATATCTACTTACTGAATATAGCATTCTGAAGTTAGTAAACACTTTAAAGTCTGACTTTACTGATAAAATATTGTACCGTTAGCCATTGTTGAGCCATTTTGCTGCTGTGAATAAAAATAAATATATATTTTTTTGTTTTCTTGCATTTATTAACAAGGATTTTTTATGTTTTGGCCACATGTGGACATCACCTTTATAGGTTTGTTTTTGGCTCTGAAATGCTGTCTCCTATCTCTTAGCTGACTCGTGTCTCCTTCAATAAAGCATTGATTATGGGGAAGGTGACATGAGAATTAGGATGCAGAGAAGGTATCAAGTGGCCTATATGCTTCCTCAACTGCATAGTGGCACAAAAGAACCTCCTGTTGCCCCTCCATCCATATCTCAAATCAAACTTGGCTAGTTTAGGACCTTTGGTTTAATCTTGAGGGGCTTTAGAAGCTGTCCACAAAAAGCTATTGTATCTTACTTAATTATAACCTCAGAAATGATCTGACCTGCCCGGTGCCAGGTGCAATGAAGTGTGCAAGAGCTTGCATGCCATGAGGTCCCATTGGTTAAGGAAAGAAACACTAGATGCCCATCATGATCGGATAAGTGGAAAATAACCTAACAATGTTAGATCTGAAGAAAAAAAAAAAGCAGAGAAACTTCAGTAAAGACCTAATGGAAAGTTTTCCCTCCCCTCTTGGTTTCTGAGACTTCTGGGTACCCTAAAAAGGGAGCAATATGAGCCCCAAGCCTTTTTTCCTGTCTTTTCCCTTTTTTTAGTTTTACTTCCCACAGCACCCTGTGAGTCTGAGCCATTTGGAAGGTTACTGTTCATAGTCAGCATGGATCATCCAGGAGGACACCTTGCAGTGGTTCTGTTCCTGCTTGTTCTGGTTTCCATGTCCACTGAAAACAACATTAGTAAGTACTCCATTTAAATGTTCTCAGCTTTCTGATCTTGTTATGACATGGCTGGATGTAACATCTTGTTTGGATTGGCTTTCTGCACTGGATAAGAATGAACACAGGATACACCTTGCTTGGAGAACTTCATATAGTAGCAATGTAGCAAAGTAGCAATGATTAGGAAAAGGTTGTGGACAAACTTAACTAAACTTATGTTTAATAGTTATTTTAATCAATTAATATAAAGAAATATTATCTATTCATGGAAAAGAAGGATAAATGTAAGACAATTGTCCAGCATACATGGTTACTCATTCAATACTGTTTGTATCCCAAGTGTCTCCTAATTAAGTTGATTAAGATTGATTTGGTTTGATGAAGCTAAAATATAAAATTGTTTTGATTTGTGTAAAATTTTTTGGTCACCACTTTCCTACACTTTTTGACTGACTGTACTATTAATCTTCAATGTGTAAAATATGAATAAAAAACAATGTATGCATACTTTTGATTGGTAGTGTGAACAATTAACAAATATATTTGTTGTTTTCATTCATTTGGAAAAGTATACATTTTGAATTAATACTTTTTCTTTGCAGTCAGATGGTGCACAGTGTCTGATGTCGAAGAGCAGAAGTGTTTGGATCTAGCTGGGAATGCCACAGCCAGGAACATCCGTGGACAACTACTGTGTGTGAGGGGCCAAAGTCCAACTGACTGCATGAAGCAAATTAAGGTTGTAGGAAATTGTTTCCCAAGAAGCAAATAAAATCAGAAATACTGCAAAAAAACGACTAATATTACAAGGTTTATAGATTTCAGATTGAACCTTAAAATTGTGCTAATTTTTTTTTATTTAATTGAATTTAAGCTAATTGAATTTTTAAAATTCAATCTTACAGAATGTTTTACATGTTTTGATGGAAATGGCTCCATAAATGATTTAGGATAAATTGTCTGTGATTCAAACAGAATGGCACTGCAGATGCCTCAACTATGTATGCTGATGAGATCTACACGGCTGGATTTTGCTATGGCTTAGATGTAGCTGTGGGAGAGTCCTATAATGGTGTGGGTGAGTATTTAAACACCAGTCAAAGATCTGATAAAATCAGTGTTAGGGAAAGTTAATTTGAAAAGTAATGCGTTACAATATCGCATTACTCCCTAAAAAGTAACTAACTCTGTTACTTAGTTACTTTTTATGGAAATTAATCTGCTATGTTACTTTTGCGTTACTTTTTCTCACATCTGGGCTGGGCTTGCTTTTTTGTTTTTTAATAACAAAAAGAAAAGTTCTAAATGTAAAGGCTCTTTCACAGCAAAAGTGAAATGAATAAGCCTCAGGTTGAAGGTACAATAGAAGTACAATAACCATCATGTTTACACAGCGCACACAATGCCTCTGCACCTTACTCTTGATTTCTCTCAACGTGGGGACAGGATGGCTGTCAGTCAATAATTGGGAAAAAAGTAACTTGCGTTACCTATTTTAAAAAGCAACTCAGATATTTTGTTGTACATTTCTTGTAATGTGTTACTTTACTAGTTACTTGAAAAAAGTAATCTAATTACATAACTCACGTTACTTGTAATGCATTACTTCCAACACGGGATAAAATGTTTTCATTTGATGTCACTGATGTTTTGTGTCTGACACAGATGGCATTAATTATTACGTGGTTGCTCTGGCTCGGACATCATCAAGTGATCTGTCATTGCTGGAGATGCACGAGCGCAGCTCCTGTCACCCAGGGATGCGGACTACAGTGGGCTGGACTGTCCCAATCGGCTTCCTGGTCAACACATCACAGATCAGTGTGGATGAGCAGTGCAACTTTCCCCATGGTTACTGTGCTTTATTTCATTATAAAAATAGTTATTCTGTTGATAACAACAAAGCTGTTGTTTTACAAAGTACTTAACATCTGGTTTAACTATTCGTGAGCTGCACATACATACACAAAGTAATGTTTTATGTTTGGAAATTGGAATAAAACTGGTTCACATGCAAACTGAGATTTTAATTACAACTTTTGGCAGCAATTTAAAAAGGCATATCTTTCTCCCTGTGGTATACAGCCGTAGGGGATTTTTTTGGCTATAGCTGTGTCCCAGGAGTAAAGGACCCAGAACATGATCCCAAAGGAAACAACCCAAGGAACCTGTGTGAGGCCTGCATTGGTGACGAGAACGACCGTCACATCTGCGCCAACAACCCTCGGGAACGGCACTTCGGGGAGGCTGGAGCTCTTAGGTGCTGTATAATCAGAGATGTGAGAGAATGCATATGTCTCAGTGGAACCATTATTCAAAATATGAATATTCTTTGTAAAGCCAGAATATTGGATTGCTTAATGGTTTCATGAGAACAAACTGCTACAGTATGTATATGTCTATACACTACCAATCAAAAGTTTTGGGACAGTAAGATTTTTTATGTTTTTGAAAAGAAAATTCACCAAGGCTCCAGTTATTTAATCAAAAACATTAATATTGTGAAATATTATTTTTCTTTGAATTTTTTTTAATTAAAAAATAATTTAAAATAACTGTTTTCTATTTTATTTATATATCATTTTATTATTATTTTTTTCTGTAATAGCAAAGCTCCATTTTCAGAAGATATTATTCCGGTCTTCTGTGTGACAAGATCCTTAAGAAATCATTCTAATTTGCTGATTTAGGGCTCATGAAAACTTTTTTTCTTCTTATTATTATTAGTTGAAAATGGTTGGGTTGCTTAAAGAAGGATGAACAGAAAGTCCTTTTCTCTCAGTGTATTGCATCCTTGCTATGTAAAAGTATCAATTTCCAAAAATGTTTGCGAGTTATTTTGTGTATACATTTTTATATGTTGTTATATATTATTATTATGTAAAACATGCAGGTGTGTGGCAGAGAATCTCGGGGATGTTGCTTTTGTTAAGCACACTACAGTCTTCGACAACATGCAGGGTAAGTAATGCAGAGCGTAAGAAGAGCTGGTTAAACAGGAGGTCAAAAATGTCCAGATGCAGTAAGGATTTCAAGTTGGTTTCTTATTAAATGGCTTTTTTTAAGGAAGTGAAAGAGGACAATTGTAGCCTTTACTTCATGATCTGTATCATGTTTCACTGGCTGACAGACACAGGGTGGCAGTATTTCATAACAATGCATCACTTTGTGTGCCTGCTGGGATCTGTGAAACCCTTGTTTAGTCTCAATAAACCCTGTTAGCCAAGTTCAAGGATTGTAGATGCTAGTTTAATAGCAAAAAAATTGGCGTGACTCGCAAGCTTTCTTACTTTATATTTAAAAGTTTAATCCAAATGCTGGATACCATCATGCCTCCTGTTTTAGAAATTTCACCATCTGTAAATAACCTTTGGCTTATTACTCATGTAAGGTAAGAACCAGGAGTCCTGGGCGCTGGACCTGGAGCTGGAAGACTTGAAGCTCTTGTGTCCTGACGGGAGTGAAGCTAACCTGTTCCAACATGAGCACTGCCACCTGGCTGAAGTGCCAACCAATGCTGTGGTAGTACGTTTGGAGGACAAATGCCGCGTTTACAAGTTCTTGGAACGTGTGCAGGTCAGGAGAGAAGGCCACACAGTCACACTTTGGAGTCCAAAAGTCTGAGAACACTTAGAAAATCCAGGATTTTTTGCACTTAAGCCTAGGGAAAAAAGTCAAAGAAATGTATTATTGTGTGAAATGAAGAAGTATTTACGATTCTGCACTACTTTTAGTAGTAATAAAGTCAAAAGGTAGTTTTTAACTTCTTCACCTACTTTTTCTAGGTCTAGGGAATTAAAATGTGTAACATTTGACAAAAAATGTAATGCTTATTTTTAATGTAGAGAAATTTTTATTAAATCAGAACTAGTGGTCTTAAGACTTTTGGACCGCATTGTACTGCACACCAGGGTTATTATAGTTATTTTATAGTAAACTAAAAATGAAACCATAAAAAAAACATTTTTGTTACTTGAAAAAAATAACTAGTTGCAAAGCAACACTTCCCATTTTAATTTAGTTTAACTTGATGTACTAAAATAACTAAATCTAAAACTGAAATAAAAATTGATAAAAACTAATTAGACATATTTTAAAGAAAAACTATTAAAAACGGTTAAATATGACAAAACACAAAATTACTAACAATTTAACTACAATTTAAAATGAAAACAAAAAAATAAAAACTGATTCAATAAAAACTATAATAGTGTCTCAATGATACAAAAATAACACTGCTACACACACACACACACACACACACACACACACACACACACACACACACACACACACACACACACACACACACACACACACACACACACACACACACACACACACACACACAGTAGAAATGCCACAGATTATATAATGACATTTGTACTGCCAGACAGTTTCACAGTCTGTAGATAGCAGGTTTGATTAACTTTTTATTACATTATCCATGAAATAATATAAAAACAGTAAAAAAAAACAAAAATAAAACAAGGAAAAAAAGAACAAGAAATCCCTTTTGTACAATACAGAGCATGAAAATCTCATTGGAAATATTGTTCCAGCACATTAGCGGTCAACGGTATGATTAAACGAACCCTGCCAAAACCTATATTAACAATGGTATCTCTGAACGTCTGGAGTATTACACAGATTACATCAGGCTGACTTATGCATTCAATACATCCAGCCTGAGCCCTGTGGTGATCATTGATTTTCACAAGACACCGTCTTACATTACAGTGTGTCATTAGGGTTGGATGAGACTACATTGGGCTCCGTTCTAAAATCCCATAGCAGGACTAGCACGCACGCACACACATATTGAGCAAACCACAGTGCAAGATATGAGCAAAGATTGTCGAGAACATCCAATATTTGAAAATGAAACAAAATATGCATGTACATATTTCAAACTAACACCCACTCCTGTCTTTTATTTGCTTTGCGACTAGTATTCCAGAAATTCCATTTGATTGCATTTTCTCTTTCTTATTTTATTTGACGTGTTTCTGTCTTCTAGAACGCATTTGCTAATGCCACTGAGGGATTCTCTTTGTTCAGCTCGGTGAATTATGGGCAGCCTGATGTGCTGTTCAGCGATTCCACCAAAAAGCTGCTGCGTGTTATGGGGACCTACACTTCCTGGCTGGGGCCCAGTTACACCACTATTCTGAAGGCGTTCGAGTGTGAAGGTACAGGGATTGGAGCTCTGCTGTTATACAGTTATTGTGTTATGCAAACATCATTATTGTAAATGTTTCATTAGGGGCTTATAGTGGTCATAGTGTAATTTTATTTTTTCCTTAAATTCACCATGAAACCAAAACAATTCTTATTTTTTATGGAACATTGCAGTGTTCATTATAAAATTCATCTTTTAAAAATTCAAAATTCATCAAAACACATCTTTTTTTTTTCTAAGTGCCCTCATAATCTTTAATCAAAATATCTCCCCTTCCCTCCCACAACAGCATCTCTTCTCTTCACTGATGATATTTTTACTGGCGGGAAGGCGGGACAACCTGTCACTCACATTAAGTATGTGCAAGCTTGTTTCCGTCACAGAATAAAAAATAAAAAAGGTAATCGCGACATTTTATCTCACAATTCGGACTTTTTTTTATCACAATTGCGAGTTATAAACTTCAGAATTGCATGATATAAACTCGCAATTGCGTGTTATAAAGTCAGAATTCCAACATATAAACTCGCAATTGCGAGAAAAAAGTGAGAATTGCAAGTTTATTTCTTACAATTGCGAGTTTATATCTCGCAATTCTGACTTTATAACATGCAATTACAACTTTTATATCTCGCAAATCTGACTTTATTTCTCAGAATTGCGAGATATAAAAGTTGTAATTGCATGTTACTCGCAATTGTGAGATAAAAAGTCGCATTTATCTTTTAAAATGTTTTATTCTGTGGTGGAAACAAGCTAACATACATAAGATCACAGCAATGGACAATTTTCACTTTTTCGGGGTTCTCAGAAGCGAAAGTCGTCATAGTTGAGTAAATGTCCATAACACTGAATGGGAGATGACAGCAAAAATATTTTTTGAATTCCCATTTGCTCCAGTAGCAAAAGAAAAAAATCCATTGTAACTTATCCACGACTCTCCGAAAGAGGGGAAAAATATCGAGAGATTGATTACAGCAGTCAGAAGAGAGAATGATGTGAAATTTGCTGTCACTCCCTTGTATTATAAACACCCTTGCAGCAGTTAATTCAGTATTTTTTTTTTTAAATAAACTGCCAAGGTAATATAACACAAAGTGTAGCATTATAAATGTATTCTGATTAAAAAAAAAAATATGAAAAACTTTACTAGTCACTTTACTATCAGTCTGTGAAAAGGGTCCATAGCAAACCACAACAATCCAATCAAATCCCGCCCTTCCATGTCATACCGATTTTAAGGGAATACTTATGATGTTGGTGAAGGTCCATCAAAATCATAATTTACATAAGCATTAAAGGCGCAGTACCATTTTTATTCTTTAGTGCTATAACTTTAAGACTAACTACAATCCTTTGGACTGAGGTTTTGAGTTCTGAAAGCATGTTTGCAAGGCATGTTATTCACCAATGGATCATGATTCTCTCTCAAATTAATTCTCCTATTTATAAAGCCTTATGCCTTTATTGAAAAAATAAAACATTACAGATACAGACTTTTTTGGGGGATCAGTATAAATTAATATTTTTATTTAACAAGGATGCATCAAATTGATCAAAAGTGACAGTGAAGACATTCATAATGTTACAAAAGATTTCTATTGAAATAAAATCCTGTTTTTTTTTTAGCTTTCTATTCATCAAAATATCCTGAAAAAATGTCTTGAACACCAAATTAGCATATTAAAAGCTTTGTCATCACAGGAATAAATTACATTTTTATATATAATTTAAATATATAAAACAGTTATTTTAAATTGTAATTATATTTCACAGTATTACCGTTTGTATTGTATTTTCAATCAAAAACATTTAAAAATCTTACAGACTCCAAATCTTTTAGCGGTAATGTCACATGTCATGCAATTCTTCGAAATGGTGAACAATGCAACTGTCCTACCCCTAATGTTTGCATTATATACATATATATATATATATATATATATATATATATATATATATATATATATATATATATTTTTTTTTTTTATATATATATATTTTTTTAGCATTTTTCCTATTTTTCATAATGGGATATAAGCTGTCCATGTAGCAGATGTGTAAAGATGACCTGCATTGTACACATGAATTAACTCTGGTCTCTCTCTCTTGGTCTCTCTCTCTCTCTCTCTCTCTCTCTCTCTCTCTCTCTCACTCTCTACAGGTTTGTGTTGATCTGATGAGGAAAGAGGAAACGCTCTCACACTCACCCTAAAGCACTCTGTGTAAAGTGTGCTACTCTCGTATATGGGCTGAACACCAGCCAGCTCTTGCCTGTGTTTTGTAGTACTGTTATTACTGTTCTGTTCTCGCAGTCTTTGTATGGCTTCATCTGATCACATTTTCTTCACCTCTTTGCCGCTAAAGCTAAGTTCCTGCCATGTGAAAAATACAAAAATAAGCACAAAAAAACTTCTATGCAAAAAAAAGAACTGGAGGGAAACACACCGCAAACCATGAAGGGTATTTTGCCTTGACCGTTGTTAGTTAATCCATGCCATTCTTTACAGTTCAACCGAGGGATGCAAAGTTTTCTGAGCACAAAACACATGAGGTCTGCATTCAGGGCAAAAGCATACTCTACGCAAGTACATGAACACAAATGATTTTAGTTAAACAAGTTTGATTTCACATGTTAATGTTTTTCTTTATGCATCAGACTAAAAGTATGTGTTGTATTCAGTGTTGCTGTAGCTTTTACAGCGCGTTTTCTATTTCAGATGAACTATACACCTGAATAACGTCATGTCTATTTTAATGGCACAGACCATAGAATTTAAATACTGAATGCAAGAAAACATTCAGTACGTACACTGCAAAAAAGTGATTTTCTGAAAAATGATTCAATCAAGATACATGGGAAGGAAAATGACTTAAGATATTAAGTCTTGCTTTCTGAAAAATGTATGAAAATTAAGGGAGTTTAAGCTTCAAACAAGACAAAAATCTGCCAATGGTGTAAGTAAAATAAACTTAATTCAAAGAGAAAAGAGTTTTTTTTTTCATACCCCATTGGCAGATATTTGTTATTGTTTTAAGCATTAAATCACTTATTTCAAATTTTTTTTACATTTATTGTTTCCAGAAAATAAGTCTTAATATCTTACGTAATTTGATGTATCTTGATTTAGCAAATATTTAGATATTTGGACTGGAAAACAAAACAAAAATACTAAGTAAGAAATATATTTTTTGCCGTGTCCATATTCAGTCATATTTGATTTTGCGTACTTGCGCATAATATGTTTCTGACTGTTTGATAATGACTTTTAACTTGAATATTCATATTCTTTGTGTATCTAAAACTCGCAGTGTGCAGATATCAAGGAATTAAAAATTAGAGGATATAAGTAAGTTTATTACATATATAAATACTCAAAGTAGCACATAATAGGACATTAAAACTTTTAAAGGTGGACAGATTTATGGTTGGTTGTTACATAACAGGTGCTTTAACGGTGCTGTTTCCTGACCCTTCAAGGTTACAAAATACCAACTTGAACTACTGTGTAAATAGTCATGTCACTCTTAGATTTATAGAGCCTTCTCTTATTAATAAAAATCCATGTTGTCAAACATTTGCCTTTCTTTTTTTTTTTGCATTCTAGCCAACATCAACTCCATGACTCAAATGAATGCATCCAATAGGCTGCATTAATGCTGATGCATACACACTAGTGTGTGAATGCTAATGTATTATTAATGACAATAGCTCTCGTATGAATTCATAATGAGCTGTCTATGGCATTCTAACACCACTAATGAACATTTGTATATTTGATTGCAGGTTAATTGAGGATTTTGTGCCAATGTCCTTGAAAATGTTCGTCAGAAGTTTGTACGCACACACGCTCACATAATTATTGTCTTTCTCTGTGTTTTCAGTAGATGTTTCATCATTTATTTATCTTGAATACAAGTTTAATTATCTTGTCTCTCTCTTAGGCTTTGCAGCACGCCCTACAGCTTTACGGAGCCTATGATTATTAAGTCATTAGTGCATAAATAAAAATGTCCAAGTGAAAAGTGGACTTGAAATGTCTCAGTTGCCACACTGCGTGCCACACAAAGAATAACAATTATGGACCAATGAAAATGTAGATAGAGGGAAAATATTTTTGGTTTAAGAAGGAAGTTTTGATAGTACCAGATGGTCCTACAGCTCACGCATTGAGTGGGTCTGTGTATGAACACGGGCTTCATTAATCTGAGATGTAGATGACACTCACCAGCAGTAGTGCAAGATGAGCCAGTCATCACTACTGCTGTGACTGCAGCTTATGTCATTAACACAGACACAAGTTAATGAAGTCTGAAGCCTTTTAATCCATTTGTATGCTGCTTTCTGCAAGTATACATCCTCTATTAATCACTACAGACATTTAATACTTGTGTCAAAACTTTGTTTGCTTATTGTCAATGACTCAGTAAATCCTAAAAGGGAGTTTACACTGACAAAAATTCTGTTGCTAATGGGGCTGCAAACCTGCCATATCAGACCGTCTTTTGTTTTCAAAGAGAGTTTCTGATTTAGAAAAAAATGAACTTTATGCAAATGAGCAGCGATGCAACACTGCAACTACCAAACGAGAGCACAGACTGTGAAGTCAATGCGTGAACTAGTCAGGCAACAGTATAATTTAATCGCTTTAATTGCTGTCAGTGTAAACAGGGCTTAAATTTGCAGAGCAAAGGTATTACTATATAAAAGAATCTTCTTTGGTCTTTTGAAATATAAGCTCAGTCAGGACCACTATCGTCAAATACGATTGATAATTAGCATACAGTTTGGATTGGAGGTATGGTTCTGTTCTGGGCAAGATCTCCCTCCATGCAGCCTAGCATGGATAAGAGCAGGGAGAGCAGCAATAAACCCCCATAGGGTAAACAGAACAGAACCAACATGAATGTATTGCAGATATCATAATTCAAGATTTTAAAGTGCAACATAATTCGAGAATTTATTCTGATTCAAAGGGAATCAGAATGCCAACTCCTGACTGACGAGAGGAGGATGTGAGGTGTATGAAAGAGTGAGTGAATGGGTGAATGTGAGGCAAATATGTAAAGCGCTTTGGTGGCCATTGGGTCTGTGAAAGCGCTATATAAATGCAGTCCATTTACCATTTTAAATCATAGATCAGCACAGAGACATAAGTATTATTGTTTCATCATTATGTCTTTCGTTAAAACAGTTTGTTCCCCTCTAATACATACACACAATACACATAGACTTCAGTGATTGCATATCAGACTCTTGTCCAGTCCAGAGAATAATCCGGCACCTGCTAAGGTAAAGGATTAGGCTGCGGGCAGCTTCACTCTTTCCTTCAGGATAATCTTTCCCTGCATGGGCATGACGGGGTCTCAGGTACCTCACATCTCTGCTCCTCACAATCCCTTCGATCACGTTTCAGGCTTATCCTGGTGGCTGGGGACACTCCTACGAGAGAGGGGGTCTGAGGGGGTCAAATGGACACAATCTGGATACAGAGATGTGATCAGTCAGTCACACTCAATGGCAGCGTTCACTCTCACACTCAAACTGAGAGGCCATGGTCAAGAACAAAAATAGCTGAACCTCTAATAGTTGATTTTTTTTTTTTTTTTGTCAAACGTTCCTAAACTGCAAAAATGTGTGTCCCAAGAGAAAGCATTTGAGTATTTCAAAAAGCTAGCGTCATTATTATTATTAAATCATAGATTTTTCAACATAGCTATTTTAGTTTGAAGGTAGCCTATAGCGTTAGAAACAAAGACGCTTGTAGGCTACTGAACAGTTAGTCGTCTGTAGCCTACAATCAACAAGTCCGATTCGGGAATAAATGACTCAATTGAATCGGTTATTTTTAGTGAATCGGTTGAACTCGTCTGAATCTTGAAATCGTAGTTCGTATCGATTGATTCACTCACTCACCTAACTGCTCATAGACCAGCTGCCAGCCAGTTCCACTCTACTCTCCACAATAAATAACCGTAAATATCCAGAAATTCATTTTACAACTGATACAGTGTTATTTAATATTATACGGATAGTTATATTATAGATAGATAGTCTCTCAGGAAAACTCTCACGAATCAACCCGCAGACTCGCTCTTGTTTCAAACAAACGGAATTGGCGCAATCTTGCCTCTCAGCTGTTGATTGTTGCGAAAATGGCATCAGAGGATTTCACCAGAAATATTAGGCTATTACTGTAACATTGTTACAGTGCTTGTTTTGTCGACAGGGCGAATGTTTTGTATACGTGATTGATTCTTTTTTCGTAGTGGAAGCTTAACTATAACATTTTATGTCTGCCTTTTGTGAGTGAACGACGTAGGCCCAACTGGTAAAACCGGACTGACAACCGTTTTCTTCTGCTGTGTGAATGTAGCCAATGAAAACACAAACTGACAAAGTAAACAGACAGTGAGTCATAATTATATCTGGATTGAAGGGAGGGAAAGAGAGACGGCTGTGAAGTCATGATGATGGTAGCTTTGATTACAGTCTCAAAGAGAGACACTGGATTCAGCCTGGTGACTGACAGGAGAGGGGAATGAAGCCTGCAGTGAATTATAGAGAAAGAAAATGAACACCCCCACATGATGGATCCACAGGACAGCTACTACTACTGTCTGGTGGCTATATTAAAAACGAGCAGAAAATTAGATATATAGTGATCAAGGTATTTTTGTACTCCTCAAGGAAAACACCCCCCCCCCCCCTCCCTGTTTTCTGATGCCCTAAATTATACTGGAGATTTCCACAGGCACTTTAATGTGGGCTACCAAGGTGTGATTTTTATTTAAATTAACTGGTTTAAACTTTTTGTTAACATATTAATGGTCACATTAAAACTGTTTTGGAAACCTTTTACTGTTTAATTTATTTTTGCTACTATACCTTTTATGTTTAGATTTGATTGATTTAGTCTTGTCACAGACTTTTTATGTTGCAATATTTATTATGAATTAACTATTAATCATAATTAACTATTATGACTGTCCCTCAGGCATAATTTCCAGTCAGTGAAGATGATGCAGAAGTGTGTGAAGAAAATAAAGAATCAAGGTAAATATAAAACATTGAAATTATTAATAAAGTATTAAAATATTTAATTGTGTGGATGTATAGTCTTAATGTAGCCCCACACCTTTTCAGTCTTGCGGTTTGTAATTTCACAGCATGAAGGTAAGATCTTACGGATTTATGAATGACCCGCTTGTTTTAAAATCTTCCCGGTCTACTGACATTTATTATGACATCCGCTTCAAACTATGCTCATGATAACCGTTGTTACCTTTACAATAAGTAAATCCACTTCACAAGCTAATTACTCTTCGACAGCGATGCCATAGAAATATACAGAGCTACCGCTAAAACGGAAGTTCAAACACAAAATTATAAATATAACTGTGCGCTTGTTTCTTTGGTGCATAAGGTAAATAAGTCATAAAATTACAGCTATGAAATTAACTTTAAAAAATATATAAATTGCATCACCATCATTTCCATAACACAGTCAATGTAGTGGAAATGACAATGTGATGTTAATGACTTTCAGAAAAAAATATATACTGATGTTTACACTTTCAATGGTAGGACAAAGTGAAAGGAGCTATGCTAACACAACAAAACTCAAAGTATTCAGCTCAGAAAACTTGAAATTCTCACATAATTCCCACTCTTACAGTAGTTCTCCTCAGACCACCCATTGGGCCATCGGTTCGAGTCCCCTGAGGGCGCAAGCTGGTTCCTTTCGCACAAAGCCAGATCTGTGTAGAGTAGATTGCAAAGAGGCCCTGTATTTGGCAGCCGTCTTGCCAAAGCACTTTGCTTCACAGACCTTTCAGGTACCCTTGTGCAGTGATCCTCACTTGTGTGGGAGAGAACTCTGGCCTGCTAGTGTACCCAGGCTCACCATTACCTCAGTCAGGCTCTGGCTCCACAAATGGAGCCACAAGAAGGTTTAACTCCTCTATATTACAGCTTCAGGTCAGGCAGATACAGTATACGTATACACTACATGGTGATGCGTGTGAAAGTAATTCTGCCCACACCCCATGCCTGCTCCGTCCCCGTCACACATCATTTCAGCTGAAGTGCGGGGTATGATAAGGGATGCATGTACGATTGAATGTGACTGACACAGGATTTTCTCCATCCGGTAAGTTGAGCTCCTGCGCTTATCAAAGAGCTCTTGTTGGATGTGTAATGTATCAGTTACAGCAAACAGGCCAGCTACACCTGACCCTCAGCTTACACACACACACATACTCACACCCTTTATACTGAGGCTTTTAGCTAAGATGACACAGCAGGGGATGAGGGTGAGTGATTATTTGATTGATTAATGGATTAACTATTTGTTAGCTGGTTGGGATTGATTGATTGATTTTCAATTAGGGCCAGAATCGAATTTCCGTAAGGGAAACAGCAGTGCTTTCAAGGCAGTAAGAGAATAGTGTTAAAGTTTTAGGTAAGCTTAGGTTTCGGGCTTTGGTGTGGTGTAAATGAAATGCCATATCAGAGCTGCTTTGCCATTCTTTACACTCAGCACAAGTCTTGTTTTCATTCAGCTGCCCACAGGAATCAAGGGCGGATCAATCTTGATATATTGATATTTCCGATTGCATAACTATATTGAGTGTTTTTTTTTAAA
The DNA here is from genome assembly GCA_026230005.1 of Gila orcuttii. Classification (NCBI taxonomy): domain Eukaryota; kingdom Metazoa; phylum Chordata; class Actinopteri; order Cypriniformes; family Leuciscidae; genus Gila; species Gila orcuttii. The sequence goes on from JAPDVR010000008.1 coordinate 12,754,689, forward strand.
CAAGTGAATTCATTATTTTTTAAATGTGACAGTGGATATGCATCATCAGAGCTAAAATTCACAGGTCAGAGCTAATTTGTTTTCTCTTGAAAGGGCTCAGGATAACATTCTTAGTGTTCCCCTTTTGATGATGGCCCTGTTTATCATAAACTTAAAAATGGAAAAAAATTAACTGTGTTAGCAAATAGTTGTGTATAATAGCTATTTATTTGTTGAAGTTGAGGTCTCACAATTGGCTATTTATTTATTCGTTGAGATAACATCTATAAGACTTTTTTCCTCTCCGGAAAACAAAAGAACATATTTTGAGAAGTGTTTTTTATTTTTGGTCTATACAAAAAAGTCCATATCAGTAATCATTTACTCACCTTGCTGTCGTTCTAATGGAGAATAGCATTCTTTCTTTTTTGTACAAAAAAAAAGAGAAATAATAAAAGAAAAATCCTGCTAGCGATCGTCATTTTAAAGCTTATTCTTTTCATAAGAGCACACTGTTTACATATTTATATAACAGCTGGTGAACATGGTAATTTCATGTCTGGGTTTGAAAAAAGTACATCAGTCAGCTGTTTGTCCTCCTGCAACACTTCGGCTATAAACAGAGACATTAAATGAGATTAAACACAATATGAGTATAATTGAAGTGAGCCTTGAAGTATGTTATGAATGATGCAGGATCATGGTTAATATAAGCCAGGTACACAACTCATCCAGCTACTGCAGGATTAAAATTGACACACGACAACATGATGTAGAGGAGTTATCCATCAAATGTCTCAGCTGTTGTCAGGTAATGCATGTCCAAGGTGTGTGATTCTCTGCTTTAAAACACACACAGACACACACACAGACACACACACACACACACACACACACACACACACACACACACACACACACACACACACACACACACACACACACACACACACACACACACACACACACACACACACACACACACACACACACACACACACACACACACACACACACACACTTTTGGAATGTGCAATATTTTCCACCTGCCTGAACTCATCATTAGCACTATGGTAATTGCTTGGATCTTAGATAGCTCACTCATTACAGGACTCAAACAATCCCGAATCCAATTAGAGATATCTGCCTCATATAAAAATTTAACTCTCTTATGAATCCACAGGTACAGTTGGTACAGATGTCATATCACACATATTTATTGAATTAATCTAAACTAAATTAGAGACTCATGATCAAAGACATACATAATTACCTTCTGTATTTGCAAGTTACCTTCTGTGTAACAATACGACACAGTCTTTAAAAAAAAAACTCTGGTCAAAACTTAAAAATTATATAATATATATATATATTTTTTATTCAGCAAGGATTTTTATAAATGCTGTTCTTTCAATTCATCAAATAATCCAAAAAAAAAAAAATCAGCAGTTTTCGCAAAAATACTGCACAAGATTTTTTTTTTTTAGCACCAAATCAGCATAGATTGTTTTCTGAAGGATCACGTGACACTGAAGATTGAAGTAATGGCTGCTGAATTCAGCTTTGCCATCACAGGATGAATTTAAATAAAATAAATCAAAATAGTTATTTTATATCATAATTATGTAATTTTTCCCAATATTACTATTTTTACAGTTAAATACTGCTGAGATGAAGCCTCTTTAGCTCAGTTCTGCTTATTTATAAGCTATATGCAGGTGCAGTACAGCAAACACGTCCTATTATGCCAAGTGCTCCAGATGTTCACACACCTCCCCCTGTGACTGCATGCTCATCTCATCTACATAATTATATATGTCACAAATTAGACTGACATTTGCATAAGACTACAACTCAATCAGGCCTGTGAGCTTTGCATACCAGAAATATTAGGCGGTTAAATACAGTTTTCCAGTGAACTACAGATCCTCATTAGGGCTTTAGAAAATGAATATAAGAGATGTGAGGCTTTAAATAACTTTAATCACTAGGTGGCGCTATTTCATCGCTCTGCGTCTCTGCAGGTGATGGAAATGCCTGGCTCTGCTCAGCAGCATCATAATGATGTTACATGTCACAGGCATTTGTAGACGTATCACTGTGTACAATTTATCAACACACACTGTCATTCTATCTGCCTCCGCCTGAGTACTGTCACAGAAGCCCAACCAAACAGCCACCAACCACATCCTTAAGGGAAATAAGACAAATGTCAAGCAGACGTGTGTGTGGAAGCACAAACTGATATATCGCTGAAATCACGGCCTGCCCACAGACTCCAGAGTCAAGCCAAAGAAAATCTGGCCGGTAATGTTGGTCTGTAGGAGTGTTTAAGGATTTAGAGCAGTAACGTTGATGAGTGCACTAACAGCAGGAAATTGAGGGCGGCAGGGGAGAGAGAACTCAGTGGAGGGGAACACAATCTCCCACTGGCCGACAGATGACTTGCTGAGTCTCGCCTCCTCATTACCATCTCTGTCTCTGTCAGGGTGTGTGTGTGTGTGTGTGTGTGTGTGTGTGTGTGTGTGTGTGTGTGTTTTTGCATGTAAGGCCATAAACTAAAAGCCTCAGCTCTTTTCAGGTCTTGTTATAGTCAAAAGATTGTTATTTGAAAGAAGTCTCCTTCGCTCACCAAGGCTGCGTTTATCTGATGAAAAATTCAGTTAAATCAGTAATAATGTGAAATATTATTATTAAAAAAAAATGTTTTCTATTAAAATGTACTTATTTCTGTGATTTCAATTTTCGGGAGCCATTACTTCAGGTTCCCTTTCGTTGTCACTCCGAGTTACGTCGGATGACGACGAATGGGGTTTCGCTTAGAAAGCCTATCAGCTTCGAGTATTACAAAACGAGCATATGGCAAAGAAATGCCATGGGTCTGTTGAATTTGCATGACGTAACTCCGCCCCACCTCGTGGGTATAAAAGGAGGAAGTCCGCAACAGCAGTTTATGTTTTCGCTTCGGAGCCAAGTTTATTCTTCTCTCCACAAGCCATCTCTGAATTGTCAGCTTCACGAACGAGTGCCTCGAGTGTTGGTGTGACGGCGATCTACGGCGAGAGCGTGCTTCCTGCTGATCTGCTGCAGTGATTTTCCAGTTGGCGCGTTTCTCCCCGGGCGCTTCAACACTTGAGTTTTCTCACTAAAAGAGCTTACACGCGGCACGTCTTTTTAAAGATGCCTCGCCCGTGTATTGGTATCGGACTCTGATGGGCACGAGCGTTGCATAGTATGTTTGGGCATTGATCATGCTAGAGCAGCGCTCGTGGATGACTCATGTTTTCTCTGTGGGAACATGACCATCGCGTCATTACGGTCGAGACTCGGTGAACTCGCAAGAGTGAGAGTCCCCTCATCCACCCCCCGCCCTGCGGCTGGTGGCCAGGGTGACCTGAGGGTGACGGTCTGGAACAAGGCGGCGACTATGTGTCCACGACCCCAGCCCCCCTCTTCAATGACGGTGCCCGCTAGTGAACTGCCGATTCCCGCGGGTCTACCCTCTAGTGGCCCGCGTGTTTCGGTTGAAGCTACAGAGGATGATGCCATGTCTGTTGCTGCATCACTAGGTAGGTTTGATTCTTCTGGAAGTGAGGGCTCGTCACAGCTGCCACCTTCCGGTGTGCATACGGCTGTGCTCGAGTCTGATCCGGAGATGACGGCCATGCTTTCCCGGGCAGCCGCGAGCATCGGGCTTGAGTGGAGGCCTCCACCCTGTCCTGAGCGCTCGCGGCTGGACGATTGGTTTTTGGGTAAGGCCGCCGACCCTCGTCCTCGGCAAACCCCAATACCTTTCTTCCCGGATGTGCATGATGAGATCTCGAAGTCCTGGAAGACCCCGTTGTCTTCCCGTGACCGCTCGTTGGTCTCATCCGCCTTTCCTCCCCTCGATGATGCAGCCGCCCGTGGGTACACTGGGCTCCCCCCGGTTGAACGCTCTGTTGCCATGCAACTATGTCCTCAGAGTGCTTCTTCTCGTGGCGAGCCTAAGCACCCATCCAAAGCCTGTAGATTTTCGTCGACCTTGGTGGCGAAGTCTTACAGAGCGGCGGGACAGGCGGCTGCGTCACTGCATGCTATGGCCACTCTGCAGGTCTACCAGGCCCAGATGCTCAGAGACATGCACGAGGGTAGGACAGACCCAGGGCTCTTCAATGAGCTGCGCGCCGCGACCGACCTTGCTCTCCGGGCGACGAAGGTTACCGCGCGCTCCCTGGGTCTGGTGATGTCCACAGCCGTGGTCCAGGAGAGACATCTCTGGCTGAACCTGGCTGACATGCGGGACGCGGAGCGGACCCGTCTGCTTAACGCCCCCTTGTCCCAGGCCGGCCTCTTCGGCGGTGCGGTTGAAGACTTTGCCCAACAGTTTTCAACCGCCCAGAAACAGACCGAGGCCATAAAACACATTCTGCCCCGCCGGCCAGCTGCTGCCTCCACCCAGCCGACCGGGCAGACGCCTCGTCCTGTTTCCCGCCGAGGGCGCCCTCCTGCGGCTTCCGCCCCTCCCGCCCGCCCCACGCAGCAGCCTCCACCCCGGGCCGGTCGCGGAGGAAGCCGTAAGAAGGCGCCACAGCCCTCTCCCGCCCCGCCCCCCGCTAAACGCCGGGCCAAGCGGCGCTCCTGAGACGGGCTGCTCAGGGAAGATGGTCGTTTTTCAGGAGATGGTAGCAGGACCACTCCTTCCCCCGGTGGAGGGCCGGGGGAGAATCTTTTGTTCTCCGCTCCCCGCTGCTCACCCACGGGTGGGCAGCACCCTAAAGTGGTTAAAGACAGAAACGACCCTCTCTTCCCTGAGCTCACAGAGTTCTCGGGCGACACAGAGCGCCGCCCACAAGCCGTGCTCTCCTCGCCCCCCTCTGTCCCAGAGGCGGTTGACAAGGCGTGCCGTCCACGGACCGCGTCGCCCCTGTCCCCCTCTGTCGCCAGACCCCTGGCAGAGCAGGCCCCCGCGGGACGACCAGCCTGGTCCTCCCCTGGCCCCCTCTGTCAGGGCGCGGTTGCTAACTGTGCCCCCACTCCGGGCCGCTATGCCGTCCACGTCTGGGCCAGTTACTCCGCTTCGCTGCCCCTCCGGGGGGACGCCTGTCGTCCGCTTGATCCCGCTGGTTCAGTTCCTGGGAGCCTGGTTAGAGCTTCCCCGTCTGTCCCGCTGGATCGCGCGCACCATCAGGCTCGGCTATGCGATTCAGTTCGCACGGTCTCCTCCCCGCTTCAGGGGAGTCCGCTCCACTTTGGTCGGTGGCAATGCCCCTATCATGAGAGCAGAGATTGCCACCCTGCTGGCGAAGGGTGCAATCGAGACTGTCCCTCCAGCCGAGATGAGGTCCGGGTTCTACAGCCCCTACTTCATTGTCCCCAAGAAAACCGGTGGGTTACGGCCAATCCTGGACTTGCGCGTGCTGAACCGCTCCCTTCACAGGCTGCCGTTCAAGATGCTCTCCGCCAAACGCGTTCTCGAATGCGTGCGGCCCCAGGATTGGTTTGCAGCGATCGACCTGAAGGACGCCTACTTTCATGTCTCCATTCTTCCTCGACACAGACCGTTCCTACGGTTTGCTTTCGAGGAGCAGGCATACCAGTACGCGATTCTCCCTTTCGGGCTAGCCCTGTCTCCTCGCACCTTCACGAAGGTCGTTGAGGCTGCCCTTGTTCCCCTTCGGGAACACGGGGTTCGCATCCTGAGTTATATCGACGACTGGCTGATCCTAGCTCACTCTCGAGATCAGGTTTGCGAACACAGGGACCTAGTGCTCCGGCACCTAGCTCGTCTGGGCCTTCGGGTCAACTGGGAGAAGAGCAAACTTTGCCCCGTGCAGAGGATCTCTTTTCTCGGTATGGACATCGACTCGGTCGCCATGTCCGCGCAGCTTACGAGCGAGCGCGCACAGTCACTTCTGACTTGCCTGAGACATCTCAGGAGCAAGAATGCGGTTCCACTGAAACATTTTCAGAGGCTCCTGGGGCATATGGCATCTGCAGCCGCGGTCACGCCGCTCGGATTGCTTCATATGAGACCGCTTCAGCTTTGGCTTTGCGACCGATTCCCGAGGTGGGCATGGCATCAAGGCACGCTCCGGGTACCAGTTACTCCGACCTGCCGTCAGTTCCTCACCCCGTGGTCGAACCTCAGTTTTCTCAGGGCAGGTGTCCCCCTGGAACGAGCTTCCCGGCATGTTGTGGTCTCCACGGATGCCTCCACCACGGGCTGGGGCGCCATGTGCAATGGACATGCTGCTGCGGGCTCCTGGACAGGACCCCAGCGGCTATGGCATGTCAATTGCCTCGAGTTGTTGGCAGTACGCCTTGCCCTGCACCGCTTCCGGGCGTTGCTCAGGGGTCAACACGTACTAGTCCGCTCAGACAATACCGCTACTGTAGCGTACATCAACCATCAAGGTGGTCTACGCTCCCGCCGTATGTCACAACTCGCCCGCCACCTCCTCCTATGGAGTCAGAAGCATCTGAGGTCGCTTCGAGCCATTTTCATTCCCGGAGCCCTGAACTGTGCAGCCGACGAGCTCTCACGGCTTCAGCCCCTCCCTGGAGAATGGCGACTCCATCCCCAGTCGGTTCAGCTGATTTGGGACCAGTTCGGGGACGCACAGATAGATCTGTTTGCCTCTCACGACTCGACCCATTGCGCCCTGTATTTTTCCCTGACCGAGGGCACGCTCGGCACGGATGCACTGGCGCACAGCTGGCCGCCGGGCCGCAAATATGCGTTTCCCCAAGTGAGCCTTCTTGCGCAGACCTTGCGCAAGGTCAGGGAGGACGAGGAGCAGGTCATTTTGGTCGCGCCGTATTGGCCCGGCCGGACCTGGTTCCCCGAACTTGCACTCCTCGCGACAGCACCTCCCTGGCCCATTCCTCTGAGGAAGGACCTTCTTTCTCAGGGACGGGGCACCCTGTGGCACCCTCGCCCCGATCTCTGGAGCCTCCACGTGTGGCTCCTGGACGGCTCGAGGTAGGTTTGAGTACCCTTCCACCAGCGGTGGCGGCTACCATCACTTCCGCTAGAGCGTCGTCCACAAGACACGTCTACGCGTTGAAGTGGAACCTCTTCGTCGTCTGGTGCTCTTCTCACCGAGAAGACCCCCGGAGATGCTCGATCAGCGTTGTGCTTTCCTTCCTTCAGCAGGGGTTGGAGCGAAGGCTGTCTCCCTCCACCCTTAAGGTCTATGTTGGCGCCATTGCCGCACACCATGACCTAATCGAAGGTAAGTCGGTAGGGAAGCACGACCTGGTCATCAGGTTCCTGAGAGGAGCGAGGAGACTAAATCCTCCTCGCCCTCCTCTCGTTCCCTCTTGGGACCTCTCAGTGGTTCTAACTGCCCTGAAGAGTGCTCCCTTTGAGCCCCTGCAGTCAGTCGAGCTTAAGTTCCTGTCAATGAAGACAGCGCTCCTGGTTGCACTGGCCTCCATCAAGAGGGTAGGGGACCTGCACGCATTCTCCGTCGACGAAGCGTGCCTGGAATTCGGACCGGCTTTCTCTCACGTGATCCTGAGACCCCGGCCCGGATATGTGCCCAAGGTTCCTACCACTCCCTTTCGGGACCAGGTGGTGAACCTGCAAGCGCTGCCCCCGGAGGAGGCAGACCCAGCCTTGCTATGCTGCGAGCCCAGCCCAGCCTTCCTCCAGCACTCCTGACGTCGGCGCCAGTGTCTCTTGCCTGCGCGTCGGCTAGGTGCCTCCCGTGTGCATGGTCCCTCCCCTGAGCGACCCCCACATGTGTATTTCCACTGTAAGCCTCTCTGAGCATGTGTCTTCCCTTGGCAAGCCACCTTGCCACCCCTGGGGTTGAAATATTCCACCTGCGGCTGGACACCCCAGTGTTCTCCATATGTTTCCTTCGGGTCATATGTGTATTCTCTAAGTCCCCCCCCTCTGGGTTGGCATTAATTGCATACTTCCCCTAGCTTGGGATATGCTTCCCAGTGTACCTTGGTATTCCTGTGTTAAATGGAGTCCTTCGTCCAGTCTATGACAGGGATCTCGATTTACGCAGGGCACTGGAAGACAGCTGAGAAGGTGGCGTGATTAGACTGGTAACCCCATTCGTCGTCATCCGACGTAACTCGGAGTGACAACGAAAGGGAACGTCTCGGTTACGTATGTAACCCTCGTTCCCTGAGTAGGGAACGGAGACGTTACGTCTGCCTGCCATTTTCCGCTGTACCGCGGGGATCGCCTGAGCTCAGTCTTGGCTCCTCAGCGAAGAAACATAAACTGCTGTTGCGGACTTCCTCCTTTTATACCCACGAGGTGGGGCGGAGTTACGTTATGCAAATTCCGCAGACCCATGGCATTTCTTTGCCATAGGCTCGTTTTGTAATACTCGAAGCTGATAGGCTTTCTAAGCGAAACCCCATTCGTCGTCATCCGACGTAACGTCTCCGTTCCCTACTCAGGGAACGAGGGTTACATACGTAACCGAGACGTTTCAGTGTCACATGATCCTTCAGAAATTATAATTTGGTGCTCATTTATCATCAATTATTATTACTGCTCAATTATTAATAATGATTCTTATTATTATCGATGTTAAAAAAAAGGTTTGTGGAAACCGTGATAAATTTTTGTAAGGATTTTTTGATGAATAGAAAGGTCAAAAGAGCAGCATTTATTAGAAAATATTGATCATGTGTAACATTATATGTCTTTACTGTCTCTTTTGATCAATTTGTTGCTTCCTTGCTGAATAAAAGTATTATATACAATTTTTTTACCTCAAATTTAGCCTTTTCCACTCAGCATTTTCACTGGCCACAATTTTGACATCGATACTATTAGAAAAACTGCCATATAGAAATTTTCCGTAATTATCATAATTTGGCAGCAGGTATATTAGGCTGCTGTCACTTTAAGACCTGATGCACTGATCCATTATACTGTTACACATGCCTTTTCTTTCTCAACTGTTTACGTCCACTTAAAAAATAACTGACTGTGTTTACATGAATACTCGCCAAGACTGGCATTTTGACATTATTTTATGTGTATTGACTGTTTAAGCGAAAATAAGCAGCGAAAAAGAATTTATGTGTGCACTTTGAGCAAAAAATCTGCGAGAATGAGTTTGGCGGGTGTTAATGTTAAGCCCTGCCCTCAAAAATTAAGCAGCAAAAAAGATGGTCAACATTAATAATAATGAGGAATATTTCTTGAGCCGCAAATCAGCATATTAGAATGATTTCTGAAGGATCATGTGACACTGAAGACTTGAGTATTGATGCTGAAAATTCAGCTTTGCCGTCACAGGAATAAATGCATACATTTTAAAATATTTTAAATATTTCTTTTAAATTGTAATGGTAATGTAATGTAATTTCACAATATTACTGTATTTCTCATCAAATAATTGCATCCTTGCATCTGACACTTCTTTAAAAACATTCAAAAATCTTAATTATTCCAAACTTTTGACTCGTAGTGTAGACTGACGGGCATATGTTGGCAGGCAGACACAACTCCTACAATCCACTGCATCCCATTAAGTGTAGCACACTTCAGTACTGGTGAATCATGTAGCTTTTTGCTTGGTTACACCCTGTATTTTGTGTACATTATTGTGAAATGAAGTATAAGAGAGGGTGCAAATGTGGTCAGTTAGATGGAATGATTAATGTACAATTTTGTGGCATGTTTTGCATAATCAATACTCAACCACATTCACTCAAATGAGAGAATCAATATCACTTTGGGAGCCAAAGCATGCTGTTTAAACATGATTATTACGCATTATGGGTCAAACAAAGCATGATCATATAAAAGTATAACATGGAAAGCTTGTGGTTGTTTCACAAGCTGAACCACATAAAGACCATTTTCATAATGGATTTATTTCTTTTGTGTGGGGTTCTAACTCTTCCAGTTCAGATCCGTGCTCTCTCTGTCTTTCCACGACGACTGTCTAATTCAATTAGAATCGTGCAGAGTGGCTCTGCAGTATTTCGGTCTGCTGATTTACTTTGCTATTCACGGGCGACTTCATTCTAAGAGCTCAAACTCTGAGAACGAGCCGATCCCAGAGGACAATTTTATTGCTCAGAGTTTTCTTGACTTATATTTAATATCAACTTTGTCTCATGTTTCTACTAAAATTCCTTGGGAGAAATAAAAGTAGAAACAAATGAGACAAGTGTAGGCAAACAGTAAGAGTACAGAGCTATAAAATGAAAGTGGATTATTATAGCTCAGATATTTTGCTCTACGACAAATTTAATGAGAAATATGAATTCATACAGAAATCTAACTTTTGATTACAGACTTTATTATCTAAATATTAACATTTTCATCAATTCATGAGTGTGTATTTGAATAGGAAAAGGAATTGGCTGAACTGCCAATTCACAACAGTTACACAACATATGAATGTAATGTGTGTGTTATTTATTTTTTTGCAAAGCTATTATTCTTGACTAATTGTATCCATTTATTCCCTGAGATGTACCACATGTTCACAACTGATTAGACATATTTCAGAAGCTAAGTGCTGTCAAAACAATTATTACAGATATCAAAACATCCTTCAATTTTGCCATATCGAACCACAAAATGTCCACATTGTTTTCAGGTAATTTTATAAAAGCCAAACAATGGTAACACTTAAATCTATGGTCCAATTCTGCCTATTAACTACAGTAGTCAACTTTTGAAGTGGATCAAAACTTTTCATCAAAATTATAAATGAATTTTGAACAATACCCGTTCTTATCTTAGGACAACTTTGATCCACTTCAAATGTTGACAACTGTAGTTGCTTATTATTAGCATGTGTATTGGCTGTTTATTAGTTCTCGAAGCACGTTTTAATGCTTGACCATATTCTACATCTCTTAATCCTACCCAATTCCCACCCAATACCTACAGTAATGTACAGTAATGCACAGTAATTAGTTTATAGAGGCAAGAGTCTTAGTTAATAATAATAATAATAATATTGAAGCTAATTTCTACCTCCTTAAATTATGGAACTAAAAACGCTTTCTTGACCATAAATATTTATATGACTATATTTATTTCACAACCTTACCTCAGAGACAAAACTAAAACATGATCCAGCGACGAGCATCACTCAGCAGATACAGAGTGTATAAGGAGTTAATATTTTCCCTGATGAGAGATGCCTTAATTGATGCAGAATGAGATTGCGGTATCAAAAGAGGCTGGGCTCACCAAAAAAAACAACAACAGCATTCTGGGTGGACCAAGAGCCAGAAAGGCTTTTTTTAATGGCAAATCAATTACTCATTTGCCCAGCGCCTCTGATTAATTACCCAGCACTTAATGTTTTTAACGACTTTGTGGACTAACTGGACTATTTAATCACCCGCAGCTCAATCCGCAGGCAAACGCTGACTTTTCCCATTCCATCACAGAGGAGAAGGGGAGAGACGCCATCGGCCGGCATCCATCACTTTTTCCCTCCCTCTACCTGAGTAATCATTAATGGAGAGAGGAGAGAGTGGGGCAGACTGCGGATCAGTCTTTCTTCTGGTTTTGTTAGAGGAATTGTAAACATCCCCACAGCCATTTGTTGGAGTATGTTCGCTCTCTAATAAATAGTGGGCGGCTCTAGTCTGAAGGGCAAAGCTGCCGTTTCTGCTGCTGCTGTTTGTTGTCTTTCCACCTACAGGCTGAAAATCCAGCATCCGGTAGATGTGGCATTCCAACTGCTGGCATATGAAATCATATTTCATAAAATTACAGTTGCTGTTTTTTTTCCCGTCAAGCTCGTTGTGGTGTTAGCAACCTTTTGTGTCCTGAAAAATGTAGCTCAAGTGCTCGAGAGAATATCAGAACAGACTGGCTGAAATATGAACCCCCTCGCACAACAGATCTGTGGCGCATCATTAATTTCACAGAACTGCTTACCCCGTACTTGGCAATGGGATTTTCATATTTCCATTCATATGTCACTGCATAAATATATTTCTCTTTGTATATCAAACAGAATGGCAGCTGTAGTTGTTATCTCTCTAGAGCAGGCAAAGACAATAATGGATATACCCTCCCCAAAACGGACCAGGATTTGGCTAATCCAGACCTCAGGATTACCGTGAATTATTGATATCAGGAATCCCTTTGTTTAGTTTTTTTTGTGAATTCTATCATGAAAGTCTGATTGTGTATGAACAGTGGAAGTTTTATACTAGCTCTTCAATGCAATTGAATGATTGATTTGTTTATTATAATGGGAGCGTTGTGTCACTCGCAGCATAGATGACACATTTTTACGTACTCTAAAGTGTTAATAGGGCAGCTATGAATTCTCTCTTCCGTTCACCGTGACACCTTAGTGGAATATATATTTTAGAGGATGTGCATGCACATACACTAAGATATACACACTAAGTGTGTGTGTGTAAAGCTGTCAGGGGACTGAGATGGGGGCTAATGAAGCAGCCTCTGCTCCGTCACTTGGGCTGGTGAAGAAGGATGGCTTCAGGCACAGTTCCTTAACTCAGCGTTCTGCTCAAGGTTAGCAGACCTTAATGTATTTAATGCTCCATAATACCTGACAGAAATGGGCACATATATCACACACCCACACCTGCCAGATTTTCTTCTTTCAAATCGCACCCCTCTGAAAATCTGCTTCTCGTTTATGTATCGTATAGGGGAAGTTCTGTGTCTCAAGATGGCTTTGGATGGTAAATAATTAATGAGGATTTTTGGGCTAATGGATTTTAGGGTTTAAGAACACTTCATCATGAAGGTCAAGTGGTAGATGTAATACCCTGTCCCCTTTGACCCCCAATGAATGCCTTATGTTTGTACGAAAACAGATGGCCATACAAATGAGTATTTTTATTTAGGAATAACATTTGCTGATGAATCGTTCACAATAAGACCAGGAACATGCATTAAAAAAGTAAATAGGGTCAATTTTGATTTCATTTTGACTTGAAAATAAATGTGTTTTTTGAAAACCACATTTGCATTTTGTTACGTCTCAGCCTTCCATTAATGTCTCAGTTATAATCAAATTCTAGGTTGCTGTGCATGTCTGCAATGACATTTACCACTTGATAAATATACAGCCACTTAAAACATAGGCCTTTTATTCATAATTGCTAATACATAATCACATAGACAGACACTTATTGAGATGGAGCTTCATAATGAATTTGGGCTTAAGAGGCATTTTGCTGGATGCTTATCAGACAGACGAGTTTGATTCTAACAAAGTGCGGCAGAATCACATTATTCCTGAGGAGAAGAGCCGAGATGGACGTTGACGGAGACTCGCACAGAAGGGAAAGAAAGCGCGGAGCTGCATGCATTGTTGTAAGACCAGCAGAAAAATCTGCTTGGATTCCTCACAATAACACGTTAAAATAACTCATTAAAATCATTAACCGACATTAAGTAAATAAATATGAACATGTATAAATTATATTTAAGAAATTTAATGGCTTAAATTAATGTGGATCAACTAATGCCATTTTGACAATATTGGTAGAGCACGATTCAGGATTCAACTGAACAAACACAATTCAGATTTGTAATTCAAATTCGAATTTAAGGAAGGAGAAATACACTTTACTGAAATGACGAAAAATTAACAAAATTCATATAATATTAATATTGAATGCATGAATACCACCGATAAAAAGCTTTGTATTTAATTTTAATGAATACATTGACATTAATTTACAAGTAAATACATTTTAAAACAAACATTTCAATTTTAATCAAAATTTATTTAATCCAAAACATTAAACATTTTTGGTGTAGTATGCCAGATAGATAGATAGATTGTACCACCTCAGCGATACAGTGTAAAAATACACCATATGGCAGAGATTAACGCGTAATCACATTTTATGCAACAATGTTGTCTCCAAACACACTTTAGAGAGTGCTGGCAGTGATCATCTGTACTCTGATGGCTCCACCTCACCTGGTGCTGTGTATTCAAATAAGATTACGAGGTCAAGTGCCTGACTGACTGACTGACAGACTGACAGACAGGGACGATAGATAGATAGATCAAGGACAAGTGAGGTAAACAAGATCACAAAATGCCACGGGCCAGATTTAAAACTGCATGAACACCAAGGCATCGGAGTAAAGTCAAATCATTAGGCTATATCTCAGACATCACTAGATTACTTTTTGTTCCACATAAGATATATCTAGCATCATGTTTAGTGTCATTCTGTCTAAAGGAACGTTTGCACGACAACAATGTACTAAAAAGGAATCGTTATTACTTTTTGCATTTGTCAACGTTGTCAAAAAGTTCCCCATTTACACGGATGTGCGAAAACAACTAAAAACGCAGTATTATGAATGCCAGGCCAGTAGTTGGTGAGGTCACTTTGTGAAGAAAACCATGCACCTGACTGTACACTGAGCGCATGCGCATGACATCACCGTTGTCACAAATTCGAGTTTGTACAGTTTTCAAAAGCTGTTGTCGTAAATGGATGGCCAAAACGCATAAAAGGCTTTCAGTTTTTAGTAGAAAATGGTGTCGTGTAAACGGCCCATAATTCTGCATGTGCTTATGCCTAAAGTGAGAAGAACACTGTGTGCACTCAGTATTTTAAAGTTCCCCTGCAGTCAATAATTGTATCCCTTAAAACTCATCTTTTGTCATCAAAATTACATATTTAAATGTTTACTCCTAGAAAATAATTTCTTCATGCCTTAAAATAGCTTGAATGTAGGCTAACTCTACACCCTTGCCTCATTTAGTATACACTTTTCTATGAATATGCAAATTAGCCCCGCCTCCACTCACTCACACCAGGTCAAAGATCCACTTCTTGATGATCACATTTTGACGTGATTGGTTACAAGGTAGTTTGTGATTTCAAACTGTTTTTTTAGACTGTCTTTGGTAAAGACAAAATACTCAGCAATGGTGTTGACGTGTGAATTTGCACATGGTTTGTCTTAAAGCATATTAAAAACACCACATTGACATATAAACAACATTTAAAGCTTGATTTTCACCACAGGGAGACTTTAATAACATAATATTCAAAACTCATAAAGAAATGTTTTGTACAGAAACAGACAGAAACTGTAAGATAAGAGATTCTTACATCTGAAATGTCAAATATAGATAGAGTCTAACACAGCTTGACAGTCACAAATACAAACACACACAAAGATGCTGTCTCCCTCTCTATCAATGCCCAAAGCTAACTGATGTATCTGCGGCTATGGAAAAGGGCATTGGTAAAAGTACCTATCCACATTGATTCCACATCCATTCATCAAACAGCAGTGGACCTCCATCCTTCCTGCCCATCTCACACGCTGACTGAGGACATTTAGTCCGAATCAGCTAGGAACCCATAGCTCGCAAAAAGGTACTGTTCAACCTTAGCGGTATGGTGTAAAAATACACCAGAGATTAACGCGTAATCACATTTTACGCAACAATATAGTCTCCTAACACACTTTGGAGAGTGCTGGCAGTGATCATCTGCGCTCTGATGCCTTCACCTCACGTGGTGCTGTTTAGTCAAATGTGATTACGATGACAAGTGGGCCTGCAGACATGGATATTGCTCTCCCAATTTTTCACAAGGTGCAAATGAAATTATCAATTTTTAATGTTGTCAAAGTTAACGATTATGTTCCCCTAATGATTTGCTCTCGCAACTAGAGGACATTGATCGTACCGTGGTCATTATCAGTGCGCCATTGCTGATTACATCTGATTAGACTCCAGGTAGTCGCCGAAATCACTCGGCCGATGAGTGCTGTAAAAACTTATTACCATTGTGATGAGAGACATCGACCGGCAAACAGTTGCATTGGATATCACTGCTCATTAGTGATTAGATTGACAAAAACAAGGACAGGGGAGCAGAAAGATACAGAGGCTTAAAAAGTGTGACAGGGGGAGGAGGAAAACATGAACTTACAGAAAAGTACCTTGATATTACCATGTTTTTGGACATGATTTAAATACCACATATATCATAGCCAAATGTATACCTTATTAAAATATAACATTTTCCATTTCGTATTGGATTTGCAGCAACCGAGAATGAGAATTGGATTCTAAAAACAAATGATTTTTTATCCCTATAAGCTTGCTGTATTATATATGATATGCAAATTTCTAAGGCCGCTAAACTATCAACATGATCAAAGCTGATAAAAATGACCACCTTCATGTCATGGTATGTGTCTTTTTTTGCTGTGAAATTTGTAATGATTTTTATAGGCTAACGCAAGCTGGACGAAAGCAACTTAGGTGAGCTTGATTATCCATACATCATTTTTAGAAAAATCATGTTAAATTGTGAGAATATTATATACATCAGGCTTTTGAGGAACGTTTATTTGTACATCTCTCAATCATCATTGTATTGCATTATGTTTTACCCCCCACAATAAAAAACTATGATCTTTGATAATAAAACTAAGTGTTTAAATATCATCTGACTAGGAGAAACAAGAGTGACAACTGATATTTATATTCATTTCATGTAATTAGTCTGCTATACTGTTATAAAAATCTCATTGATTTACATTACAGCTCGCACAATTTTAAAAAAAATATTTTGTCAAAAAGTTCACTAAACTGTTCCATTTTTCAGACTTTATTTAATATGTCAGGCTTTACATAGTTATTTAATTAATTTCTTATTTGCTGACATTATTTTGGGTAAATTATCTTTATGTCTTTGTGTCAGAGCACTTACAGTCATTTTTCTATTTGTCCAGATTAAATATCAGTTAATTTGGCCACGTATCAACATAATAAATGGCATTGTTTCAGACACATAACATTAGTGACAAAAACATCAATTTAAAAATAAAGAAATCCTTTTAACAAGGTAGCTTTTTTCCAGGAGTGGTAAAAGCACATCTGCTCGTATAAATGTCTCCTGTCAGAGCATAATGGACCAATTAGATTCTCCACTTGAAAAATACAATCATGACTTATCTTTGGCTTGTCTAATAGCCGATGAAGACGTAAATTCTGACAAAATGGCCCCTAATTGTCCTTTGCCACATGAGGTCGTCCGCCCAGGGAATCTGGGTAGAGGCCATGCTATAACAGCAATTAAAAATGACATAAAAACGGTGAGTGGCCTACATAACTCAGGCCTCATTATGTTTGATACGGCCGCTTCCCTCAGCTCTGCCTTCAAAGAGCGAGCAAAGATCCAGGCCACACTGTGATGGGCCTGGGCTGTTTTTAGCTATTCTAGTAATCCTGCATCCCACCTAGGGTAACAACGAGAGAGGAAAAGGGAGGGAGAGATGGAGACCGAGGAGACATCACATGGCAGATTTAATGAACAGACTTGTCATGATGTGATAAATGTTGCAGGGTGACATTATTAGATGTCTCCGAAGGGAAAGGCCCTTGCAGTTCCATCATGCTACTATCATGCAATTTTAATATGAAGCCGTGTCGCAGGGAGGGCTGGGAATTTATATTATATATCTTCCTTCGGCCAGTCACGGGTAGCAGACAAGCAAGACAGTGACAAGAGCTGGCATGATGTATGGATTTGATTTTACAGATGCTGTCAGAACCGAGAATCTGTGTCCTCAAACACAGTTCAGACAGGTCATTTTGGCTGTTATCAAAAAGATTGCTGCCTCTCCGGCCAAGTGCATCAACTTGTCAGAAAAGAAATAGGGACGGACACTTTAAAGCAATTCCGTGATCGATTCCAACTAGCAATTGGCAAAATTTCCCCTTCAATAAAGGTATGAATCAAATTAAACTCATCTCAGCTTCTGCCGCACTTGCTGCCATAAAAAATATCTCCAGTGCCTTGCACACACTCAAGAAATTTTAATTTCACAATTACACAGGATCCCGCAGTGTCTCTCTCCCTGAGTCCTGACAGATCTTTGCTGAAAGGAAAAGTGAAATCCCAGAAGCAGAATAAAGACAGATGAGTATGTGGTTAAGGGGACATCAACAGCAAAAGTGAATCAGAACCAAACCTCAGGAGCTTCCTGGGCTCGGAGATGGTACGATAAGAGCATGATATTACAAAACTACTTTGACAGCTTAATGGAAAAATGCCGAATGCCGAATGCAGAATGCAGAATGCCAAGTTTCAAAGATTCTCTCAAGAGAGGTCTCCTTTTGGCTTTGTAGAATCCTCCAGCAGATTTAGGATCCCCCCCCCCCCCAACAAATCAGTCATCTTTTTTAATATAGAGATGTGACATTTGAGGTTTTACATTTAAAGGCTTACTCTTTTGCTCTTGTGTCATGCTGCACCCACACTAGGTGTCAGTATAAAGTCAAAGAACTCCATTGTATCAGTGAGTGAATATAATCAAAATGAATAAGTGTACCATTACAACTAGTAAACAAACAACAACAAAAAACCCTGCAGAGGCCACAAGACAAAAATATATTTGTAATCTATTTTTCAGGGCAATGTAACTGTTTAGAGAATTTTCAGACATTTTGATTTTCTGATTTTTTGTTTAAATTTACTGAAAAACAAGACAAAGATACTCATGAAATGATTTTTTTCATAAATAACTTAAAAATATACATTGAATTAATTTTCATAAAGCATTTTCTTTCACTTTTTGCAACATTCTATATAATGTATTTGTAATAAAAATACATATGGGATACATTTCAAAGCAAAATGGCTAACCAAAAAAAATACTTTTTTAAAACAAACAAACAATATAATTCTTGTTCACAGTAATAAGAAACTGATTAAAGATTAAAAGATAATATAAAAAAATATATTGCACAATTCCCCTGTAGTGTCGATATGCACTAAGACTGTAAATCGACATTAAACAAAAGAAGTATGGCACGCTTCTTTATAGTGACCATGGTGACTCCTGGATTCACCGCTCGATTGAGAATGTCTTTGTGTGGTCACCGTTTCATACTCCGGGTTGATCTTACTTCAGACCGCGGTTTTGAAACCCCAGAGTTCAGGGAATATGTGACGATAAGTTAACCTTGCTTTCTGGAATACCCCCCTGCCCCTGCTCTCTTCATGACGTGGCTCTCGACAGAGGGTGGGAATAAATATCCTCCACAACTGACTGCAAACTGGCATTCAGATCTGCCTCCGTTTTGTTAGCAATGCCCAACTTCCTACGTACGATCCAATCAAACCCGCCCTACATTTTTCTTAATATACAATATACGTCACAATAAGCCAAAGTCAATCATGAATAAGCCGAAGGCAATCAATCGTTTGGCGTTCTGTGTGAAAGCTCCGTTCATCTGCGATTCGCTAACCTTTATCGCGCTCAGTGTGAAAGGGCCTTAAATCTTACGCAAATATGCTTCTCAAGTAAATTTATCTTATTTCAAGGATGTTTAGACATTGTAAACAATACAAAAATATTTATCAAGAAAATAATGTTTTGCACTTTTTACATGCAGGTAACTGATTCCGCTGGTAAGCATTTTTCTCTTACTGCGTTAAAATAAAAAAAAAAGCTATGTTTACTTATTAGCACTTCTTAATACGCTGCGGAGCAGCAAAAGAGATAATTGCTTTGTCAGTCACTGCTGATAGTGTTTAATGTGCCTCAGTAATGACAACACTGCACCGTTCACAACAAACCTGCACAGGCGGAAAGACAAATGACAATATCTCACACCGGGTCTCATTAGAGGCTATAGTTGGTGCATTTCCTGTTCCAAATACTGAAAACAATGAGTTACAGGAGCTGCAATTTTTTGGGATGGGAGCATCATGTTCCTGTCTGCTCAGGATTTCTTCTCAATCTACAGCAGCCCACGGTTCATGCATCATCATATACATCATACACACAAGGAACTGAGACTGAGAACCTGGAAGCAGACTGCGCCCTCATCTGCTCCACAGACGTGGGCTGGGTGACTATCATGAAGCCGTACTGATTGTGAACAGAGAGAGATAAAAGGGGGAGGAAAAGGAGATGATGATGAGGAGGAGGTATGGAGAAATGTGTTGATCAGGGTTGGCTGAAAGGGTAAATAGGGTTTAGGAGAGAAGGAAGCTTAATGAGAAAATGTTGCAGACAGGAATTAACGCTGAACAAACATGCTCTCAAAAGATTGACAGAAGTGTTGTGATAGGCTACTGCTTGTCATCTTTAAAAGAATATTCCATAGCCTTGGAACTTAGAAATAGTTCATCCAAAAACAAAACAATCAGTTACCATTTATGCATTATTTCATTTGACATCTGTTTGACTTTCTTTATAAAAGATGAATATCCTGGTCATTCTTTTTAATGTAATGGAGGACTGTGGTTGTCAACAGAGTCAAGCTTCAAAAAGCACCACAAAAGAATTTTAAAATAAGCACATTCTTTACATTCCAAGTCTTCTGAAGCTATATAGCTTTGTGTGAGGAATGAACATGCTGAAATTTAAGTCAAACGACATGACGGTGAGAAAATTATGACAAAATTGTCATTTTCGGGATGAAATCATTCCTTTACATTTGTGGTGAACATCTGTGGCATGCTGTTGAATACCACATAAATAGTTCATAAAATGACAGTTTATAGTAATGCACTTAAAACAGAAGCCAATAAGTAAACACTGCAAATGCACAAATAAGCCCGTTCTCACCCCAAGGCGTCATCTAAATGACGCATTGGGAATCATTTTGACCATGCTTCAATATCCGACGCTTTAGGCACCCTTTAGCATCAGTTAGATGACGCGATCCTAGGGCGTCATGTAACTGACGCTTTACCCTTAGCGTCAGTTAGATGACGCCCTCCTACCCAGACCTAAACCTACCCGCGTCATCTAACTGACGCTACCCTTTAGCGTCAGTTACATGACGCCCTAGGATCGCGTCAAGTAACTGACGCTAAAGGGTACCTAAAGCGTCGGATATTGAAGCATGGTCAAAATTGTCATTTAGATGACGCCTTGGGGTGAGAACGCGTTGATATAAAACATAATTTGCAAAGTATAAGCATGAAGCTTAAAATTTGGGCCTACATGTTAGTATGAGAGTGGATGATTAAATCGCTAACCAACGTTGTCAGAGCAAAGACATCTTTCAACACATTTTATAACCAGCTGAATAAGTAATCCTGCTGGTTAATGTTATCTGCAAAAGGAAGGACATAAAAGCAGCTAACCAAGCAGGTAACTTTCTGTAAAACACTGTTTACAAATTGGAGTTATTTTTGTTCCATTATTACAAATAAATAGATTAAGATCCACAAATAAATGCAAAGAGTTTTACAAAAATGAATAAAATTCACAAATAAATAAAATGAGATTTGCAAATAAACATTTTTTTTTTTTACAAATGTGTTTTGTCACAAACACAACTCTTATTGTGCTTCACAACTCGCTTTGTGTGCATTTGTGGATCACAGCATGCATTTGTGGATTTTGAAACACTTCTAGAGTCAAATATGTGCAGACATATCCACAAATAGGTAGACTCCACCCACCATTTACTCAAGCCAATCAGATAATGGCCACATTGCGCTTCACAGATCCCGAGCATCATGATCAGTAACACCCTCGGATGCAAGCGGCATAACATAGCAAACAGTACCCATATGTAATCATTAATAAATGTTTAATATGAATAAAAGCAAAAATTAAATCTGTTCATCATATAAAGCGATTGAGACTCGCTCAATTCATATGGATTAGTTTTATGATCTCTTTATGAACTTTTTGAAGCATCAAAGTGGAAGTTGCTTAGCTGTCTATGGAGGGACAGAAAGCTCTCAGATTTCATCAAGAAGATCTTCATTTGTGTTCCAAAGATGAACGAAAGTCTTATGGGTTTGGAACAACATGAGGGAGAATTAATTACATGGCAGATGCAAATACACATATCCAACTCATATCAGATTTATTTCCACAAATGAAAAAGGCCTGAAACCGATCTGAGAATATTGGAATCAATGTGCTCTTTTCCTGCTTATACATGTTCTTCTTGGGTCATATCTGATCGGTGTCACAAAAAATCGGAATTGGGTCACATGAACTAAATCTGGCCTTAGTCAGAGTACAAATTGAATATTTGACAGGAATGAAAATGAGGCTGTAAGGGATAGAAGTACAGTGCGTTCAATGTTCAGCTGATGAAACATATTTCCAAAAGACTTTCGGTAGACAAAAACTCCAAAAAACTCTTTTGATAGTTTTTAAAAAAATACATCTGATCTTGGAGAGTGAATTATATATGCCACTATAAAGACGGTAAGTCTATTCAATATGATATCTACCCTAATTAAGATGCATTCAAAAAACAAAAAATATGAGCCTCATTGCTTTTAAACCATTCAGGCTGTGTTGTCTGTTCATTTTTACTAAGGTATTGTGAGTGATATTTTATAATTTAATTATGTTTTTCTTAGATGATGTATCACTATATATTATTTTGTATAGTTCAATATATTGTTATTGATTATCTTTAATTTACAGTAATTACATCAAAGAATATAAATGAGAATATATAGTTTTAAAAGCAGGGGATTTTTAGGCCAACCATTGAGAGGCAGAGCAGGCAGAGGGAGACTAAAGGGCGTTTTGCTGAAGTCTGGATGATAGAGCACACTACAGCTGATTCTGGGGCCCTGAGGAGAGGACTTATAAAACTGATGTATAGCATGGAAGACATACCATGCTCCTGCAATGAGAAGGGTTCTGGAACTAACGTATATATATATATTCTTCAAACCTCATGAATATTACTCCAGATTTTGCATGCAGGGACATGAAAGAAACTTAGTCAATGTATACTGAAGCACAGAAACTGTACATTGCTATTCGTTGAACTGTACATATCACTATTTTTTCTATTGGAACATCAGTTTAATACTCATGACAAATAAACAAAGTTCCATGAGAGCATCTTTAATGTTCAAATCTAAAAAAAAAGTACAATAAACACTCGTATGAAATCTTTAAACAGCAGTGCCTCTGCAATGATTGCTGCTGGGAATGAGTTTTTTTTTTTTTTTTATGTTGTTGATGATGTGCTGACAGAATTCTATCTAAGCCCATTAGGTGAAGGCAGAAGCCCTGGAGCTTGTAGAAGTGCAAGGTTTAGGGTCACTCACTGTGTCATTGAAATCAATCATCTTTGAATGCTCTGCGCATCAGTGACATTTTCATAAACCCTCCACCCCCTGGGCACCAGCGAACCAATGAAAAACAATGTTCTGCCCACACTATGGACATCATTAGCCTTTAAAGCTCCTATCCTCAAGAACGCTGTGCTGACATAGGGCCTCTGGTGGCTTTGAAGGACAGGCTTGAGAAGATTACAGCTGTAAAGCACATCCTTGTCGGGAAGAGAGAGAGAGAGGGGAATTCATAGATGTGCAACCTATTGAAAGGATAGTGAATTTGAAGGAGGAAGATAAGGCTCTGGCCAGGCAGCCAAGACAAACCTTCCTCCAGGGCTGGTGTGGATGAAGAGAGTAGAGATTGCTCTCGGTGTAGAATGATGCCACGGTGGGATTTTTGACCTTGCGGGCATGATTCTCAATCTGAGCTCGGCCCATATCCCTTGTAAACCTGCACTCTCTTCAACCACACCATCGTTACAGGTGACCTTGTAGGGGCTCGGGAGGCCGTGGTCGTCAGGTGAAGAGATAAACCCTGGACTCGTTTGATTTACAATGCTGTCTTCTGAAGGCTCTGCCTGCTGTCTCTCTTAATGGATAATTCCATTCCACTGAAACTTACTTAATCCCTCCATCATGGCAGGAACCTTGATTCACCGCTGTATGACCCTGCTCCATTTCTCCATGACAGCTTCTGCGCTCCTGACCTCTCCTTGGCTTCTCACATCCTGTGAGGTGCCTGGTTTTAGTCTAGCCTTGAGCGCTGAGCAAACCCCATGGCTCCATTCGCAATTGAATGTGAAATTGAGTACGATAGGCTACTCATTTATGTAATCAAATTCACATTTGACCTAAGTATATATAATATTATAAAATCATTTTAAAATTAAAAATGTATAAAATCATTAATTTTCAAAATCAATTAAATACTGTAAATTATTATGAAACATTATATTATTTTTTATATACGGCTTTATACACTATAAAATATAATTTTTGATGAGTATATGATATTGTACAATATTTATTTATATTTATAATATTTATATTGTTTTATATATATCATTATAGGCTATATATATTATAAGATTTATTAGATATTAAAGTTTAATATAAAATAATATATATATTATTTTATATTAAACTTTAATATCTAATAAATCATATGTAATATATAATGATATTTAAAACAATATATATATATATATATATCATTTATATACAGTATGTATGTATGTATGTATACATTATTTCGTATATATTATTTGGTTTAACTGCAATAAATAATAATTACAATATATAAATATATATATATATTTGTGCTGTCAAATCGATTCAAAGTTTGTAAAAATATATATATATATGTGTGTATATGTGTACTGTATATGTGACCCTGGATCACAAAACCAGTCACAAGTCGCACGGGTATATTTGTGGCAATAGCCAACAATTCATTGTATGGGTCAAATTATCGATTTTTCTTATATGCCAAAAATCATTAGGATATTAAGTAAAGAATATATATGAATTTACTACCGTAAATATATAAAACATTTATTTATGTGAGGAAATGCAGCACAATCGCGAACAACATAAATGGACAACTTCAAAGGCGATTTTTCTCAATGTTTCGATTTTTTTGCACCCTCAGATTCTAGATTTTCAAATAGTTGTATCTCTGCCAAATATTCTAACAAACCGTACATCAATTGAAAGCTTATTTATTCAACTTTCAGATGATGTGTAAAACTAAATTTCAAAACATTGACCCATGTGACTGGTTTTGTGGTCCAGGGTCATATATAAATGTGTGTGCGCACGTGTGTGTGTGTATATATTGTTTTTGACCAATGCACACTGATGATTTATAAAGAGGAAAAAGTCAAATATCATGCGTCACTCGCTTCATATCATTTTACCCATGAGCCAAAACTCCCTCTCATCTTCAGTCCCATTTACTGACACAAAATCATATCTGCAAATGTAATCATGTCAAAGCGAGTATTTTGATGTGGCGTGAACTGAAAAGGTTATGTGTTAAATTGCAGAGTGGATGATGGATGTCAGTACCGCTCACACCGTGCTTTAGGACTTTTGGCATGATAAACTCGTCAAGCTTCATTACACATTCATTTTTCATTAAAGTGCTGTTTTAATTCATTCCTCTAAAATTACCCTCTTATTGAGGTCAGTGTGTAATGGTCCCATTAACATAGAAAACTTGCAGCATAATTTTAAATCACAGCCTTTTATTAGTAAGACACATTTGGTTTTGATTTTAGAGCATGTTATTGTGAAAATGCCAGAAGATATTGGGCCACTTTATTTAAACATTGTCAACTCATCACTGTCTGCAATCTACAGGTCTCTCAGAAACAAAAGTCACTTAGGATAATAAAAAAGAAGTGACAATACTAATGTAAAGATCATTCTTGAGAAAAATATTGGGGATAATTTTGATACCCAAATTCCAGAGTTGGGCGTGCCATAAAATTGAAACATGGCAGAGGGGAGAACAATTGCTGCTGTTGCAGTGCATATTTACATTTATGAATAATCATTTCAAGTGTATTGTATGGTTTATACACAGCAAAAATAGCCTGTATTTGACCGAAATTCCAGAATTGTCAGCAAGCTGACTACTTAGATTGTCAAAACAGACTGTCATGTCATGTGGTTCCAGAGAAAGTCACATGGACAAATCAGTTGATTGTTTGAAAAAGTGTGCACCACTGGGCAGAGATGGCACATTTCAAATCACTAAAAATAAGGCCTTCCACCAACTAAATACCTGCTTTCTTCAGGCTTTTTTGGTTACAACACAGTGACATCAGCAAAGCAGACACAAGTTAACAACACAGTATCAAAAATGAGATCCTGCATTTCATGTTGCTTACATGTATGCTGGGAAAATCGATTAAGGGAAGTTTGCTATGTTTTGTTTGTAAAGTACAGTAAGTTTTTGTGTATTTTACACATTCAGTTTGTGTATATCTATATATATACACTTTATGCTAACATTACATCAAAAAGAGTTTTTATTTTATTAAGCAAACATGATTTTAATGCAACAATTTTGAGTGTTATTTTGATGCTGTTGGTTAGTAATGTTGTGTTGTCATTATTTTTTGCTTCATTGTTGTGGCCATCTGAGAAACCCTGTGAGAGTAGCGCACAACTCAACTTCCGCAGCATAAATCTAGACATAGATCAGTACAACGAACTGACCATACGCCTATATATAGAATACATATGAGACTATGAGATTTCTTTTATGTAAAGCACTTTTGAGTGATCATTGTATTTACCTTACAGTCCAGAATTATTCCATGCTTCATTATTTATTTAGACTCAATTTCCTGAGCATCTGATCAATCAGAGGTCCATTTCCCTCCGGTCATGTGAAAATGTATATGATTTGTTGAGGTTGCGGTAACTCTAACAGTAATCATCTAGCGATGGACGTTTTTTTAAATATCAAATTGAGAAGTGCAGCTTGACTGAAACAAACTAATAAAGCTTCAGATAGCTGGGACAGGAGTAAATGCAATAAAGGCTGGAGTGAATTATCTTACAGGAGTTCAGTCCATGGGGAAATTCATTTAGCTCTCCTGCAGTGAGATTCATGGTGTAAGGATGTCTCGTTGCAGCCACACTAACAAAATTGAAAAACTATTTATGTGTTACAGTTTAGCAATGAATATAACAAATATGTACAGCAAACAGCTTTATTTTCCAGCTGTTACCCATAATTTTAAGTTTCGTTGGACCAACATGCAATGCAATGCAGGTATTCTAATTAAGGCTAACTAGGAGGTTATTTCATTTTTTCTTTTGTGCTTCTGCATATGTTAATATGTTTTTTGAGCTTATTAGAGTATTAGCCTATGCTGTTCAGTCAGACTGAGCTGCTGCTGAGCTTATATTTTATATTTATCTTTGTTTTTAGTTTCTATGTATTTGGTTCATTTTAACCTTTGGTACAGCTTTTTAACATAACTTTATGTCTTGGTTTTTTTATGTGCTTATTTTTACAAGTAATCTAGAACACTTGTTAACATGAGGTACACTGTAAAAAAAAAATGTAAATTTACAGGTTATGGTCTGTATTTTTTACAGAATTTTGCCGTTTTGTCATTATACAGTGAATGCCTGTTATTTTACAGATATTTGCTGTAATTTAAAGGTCCACTATTGAATTTACAGGTAATTGCTTGTATTTTGGTTTTACATCAATTTTACGTTTTTTTAAAGGAAATTGTCTGTATTTTTACAGGGTTGTGTGTAATTTTACATAAAATATTCCGTAATATTTTACAGATTTTTTCTGTTAAATTAGAAAACACAGAAAAGAAGGTATAACTGCAGAAATCAGCAGTCATTTAACATGTTTTCCTTGAAGATCATTAAGTATCATTAAGTAAAGTGAGTTTTAAGGTTAAATAATAGTATTTCCGTACTAAATACCATTAAATTTACAGTTTTTGAAAGTGAAAAAGAACAACTCATTGTATAATTTACAGTGAAAAACCGTAAATTGACATTCCCACAATTCCCTGCGTGACACTTCACATTTGATGTGTTTTTGTTGAAATAACTATGTTTCTTCAAAGTTTTCTTATTCTTTTTCGAATCAGTTATGTATATTAGGGTTTTATGTTACATTTAATGTTGTTAAACTTATGTTTATTGCATTTTTAAAATTTCATGTGTTACCATGATGGTGTTTAATGTTTCTGCGAATGACACTGTGCAGTTTCTATATATTAGTAATAGCTCTCTTGTGGAAAAGCTGCTTGTAATGAGCTTTGAATGATCATGTGACTCTCATCACCACTGTGGTTGTCAGTGTTACAATGGTAAAAAACAGATATTAATACTTCAATAGGTCAGTAAATTAACATTATATCAGATAATGAAAGATATTTTTGTGTAGAATAACAGTAATAAACCATAATTATAGAATAAGAAATTACCATTTTTTTACAGTTTTTTACAGTTTTTTTCCTGACAGTATTTTTCCGTTTTTTAACAGACATTTTCTGGCGCCCCTGCTGCCAGAAAATTACCGTTTTTTTACAGTTTTTTTTTTTTTACAGTGTAGCCTACTAAAGTTGCTATACAGATTTCAGAAACCCTTGTTATAAGCTCACCGGTGGCCCTTAAGTGAACTGCAGCTAGCAAATTTTCTCGTGCTCGCACTCGTTTCGAGTTCACATAAAGAGACTGAAGCCGATTCAGTGCCCCGACATACTCACGGCAAGGTTCTTTCTTTGCTTAGAAGTAAAAAGAAGTTGGAAATACCTTTGCAGCGATATACAAGTTGTTAACAAACATCCAGATGCTGTCCACTCTTCTATGGAGGACCAAACCTGCAGAAATTAAAAATGAATAAATAAATGAATAAATAAACAAATAAATATGCGAATAAATGTAAAACTAAATAAATAAATGACTATTAATACTTTTATTTCCTTATTTATGTATAATTATATTTTTTTCCTCATTTTTTTCTTTTATTTATTTATACATTTATTTATTTTCAATTTTATTTATTTTCACATTTATTTATGTATATATGTATTTATGTCTACATTTATTTATTTATACATTTATTTATTTATGCATTTATTTATTTATGCATTTATTTATTTATATATTTATTTATGTATACATTTATTGCTCTGTATGCTAATGAGGGGGGCGTGTTTTACCTAAGACATAGCAATCGATCTCAGAGTGGCAGTGCTGAAGCATTGAGGCCACAGTGACACCTTGTGGTGTGAACAAACAATACGCAAGAGGTTTGTGGACGTGACTTTACAGGTCACGCAGGAAATAAATGACTTAGAGATGGGCATTTTGGGCAATATGGCCAAAATCTTATCATGGTTTAAGTCCTTTAATATGCTCTAACTGTATGTAGCTATATAGGTTTACCATAGGCCTACTCTTTATTCCGGACATGGCAGTAAAACATCAGCAGGTCGGGATTTCTAAAATGTCTGGACACACATGAACAGAATCTGCAGATAACAGACACTTTGACAAGGAAGCGCGTCAAATTATCCACTATTAACCACATTTTATGACATAGGGCCTACATGGTAGATCCGTACACAGTAGCTAACTGCATTTTTAATGTCTTCTAAAAACAATGTTGACAGCAACAAATTGTTCCATAAAGAGGTGGTTTCCGCGATAAATTTATTTCCTGGGGCATTTTTTAAAACCTTATTATAGGCTATATGCATCATCATGTAGCCTATAAGTTCTAAAGTTTAACTGATCAATTCAGTTAATAAGGCACTACTATAGGGCTGTCACCAGTAAAATAAAAAAAGGTTCAACAAAATCCATCTTCGCACTGCAGATGTGGGACGTGCAGACGCTGACTCTAAATGGCATTAGATGTTATTTACACAGACTGTTAATGCAGAGGAGCCATGGATGCATTTACACTGTAATTACAATTGCGTAAATAATGTTATGAGATTATTTTTTTAATATAACATTTTGAATATTGAAATATGAAATGATAGAATCGAGGAAATTATACGTTTAAGTATGAAACTAAAACAGCCAGCCAGTAGTAGGTGGTGCCAAACCACCGTCTTAACGAGTGAGTTCAATCATTAATTCAGACGATTCGTTCAAATAGGCTAGGATTCGTTCAGTAAAGGCGGGCATACACTGTGCGATGTCTGTGCGATTTCAGCAAGGTACCTACTCACACTGAACGAGAAAATCGCATGCGATGTAAAGCCAAAGCTCTGGATTTATGTGCTCACACTATACGGTCCGAACGTCGAGCTGCGACTTGACTGCTCACACTATACGTGTGAAATATGTGCGATAGCCAAAACCCCCGTGCTGGGTTGCGCCTAGACGATATCATGTATCCAGAGATATTGTCAAAACAAGCATCAGCTATCAATATCAAGATGATTTAGCACTTCCAATTCATGTATTAAATTATTATTAGTATTATTGTATTAGGGAAGGCTAATTTTATTATTAAATTGATCTGCTATTATAATTAATGTGCCACGCAATAATTTCACAGCACATCACGCAATGCGCTGTGAGGATAATAAAATATTACATAGAAGCTTACTCCAGGAGGAATAATAATATAATTATATGCCTATAATTATATTAACAGTCTATAATATGTCCGAACACTGCAATAATTAGTCATCAATGAAAATTAAAAACAGGTTTATTTCAAAAACATTGTTTAACAAATTAATAGAAGAGGCATGGTGCTACATCGCAGCTTGGAAGACGTGGGTATAACTGGGCAAACTGGAGGTAAGCAACAGTAATTTGAGGTAAGCAACAATAATTTGTAGCTAGTTTGAACTACAGAACTTAAAGAGTTACCTCTTTTCGTTTTTTTTCTTTCTGCAGATCGAAATGGTTAAAATCTGTTTTCGCGCAGGCGCAGTGAGGGAAAAAACACTGAGTTTAGGGCAATCGGTTCGGAGCTCTGCTTCAACTGTGCGATATTATGGAAGCCCGTTTCCGCCATAGTTGAGTAAAAAAAAAGATTATCTAAGTCATAATAATGAGAAACTTTCTCGTAATAATGATTTAACATCTCATAATTATGAGAAACTTTTTCATAATAATGACTTAACATCTCATAATAATGAGAAACTTTCTCATAATAATGACTTAACATCTCATAATAATGAGAAACTTTCTCGTAATAATGAGAAACTTTCTCATAATAATGACTTAGCATCTCGTAATAATGAGAAACTTTCTCGAAATAATGACTTATTTTCTCGCACTTCTACGCATGCGCAAAGCCGTGGAGCAGAAGGGAGTGCCACGCTAGCGACATCAGCTGGTCAAAGCCGTGTAAATGCATCACAGCAAATATGGCACGCTCTGCAGTGAGTAACATTAATGATAAATTATCAGTATATAAGACGGGCTTCCATACTAGATAGTCTTTTATACATTTGTACTATTCATTTGTATTTTTGTGTATGAACAAGCAGCAACACAGAAGGGTTCAGTGTTCTAAAAACGCGGCGCTCAATTGAAAAGAAGTTCAGCTTTTAAAAACACGTCTCAAGACCTTGCGTTTTCCCCATTCCACTGCCCACAGCCCACTTATGTGTAAATGTTCCAAAGTCATAAACATCTTAATTGATATCGTCAGATGAACCTGCACATCAAATATCCTAGACGCGTCCGCAAAATACGTGATATATTAACAAATATACCCATATATTTTATGAAGGTGTTACACTTAAACTTAACGAATAAATGTAATAATCCAACTTTAATCTGATAGTTTTGTAAGTTCACGTAACACCATCGGTGTGCACAAGCAGGCGTCCTTCGTTACCATGGTAACCGCCCTGCTTCTGCTTTCCACTTTCACACTTTTTCGTGGGTATGGAAAAGTATGGAAGATACTGATGATTTTTAATTGATGTTATTTTATGATACTACAGATTGCACTTCTTAGTTCACACTGACTTTAATGAAAACAACTGGTTTGCAGATCGTGCCATGTTTGCTGTGATGCATTTACACGGCTTTGACCAGCGGATGTCGCTAGCGTGGCATTCCACTGCTTTGCGCATGCGTAGAAGTGCGAGAAAATAAGTCATTATTACGAGAAAGTTTCTCATTATTATGAGATGTTAAGTCATTATTACGAGAAAGTTTCTCATTATTACGAGATGTTAAGTCATTATTACGAGAAAGTTTCTCATTATTATGAGATGTTAAGTCATTATTACGAGAAAGTTTCTCAATATTACGAGATGCTAAGTCATTATTACGAGAAAGTTTATCATTATTATGAGATGTTAAGTCATTATTATGAGACAATTTCTCATTATTATGAGATACTTAAGTCATTATTACGAGAATGTTTCTCATAATTATGACTTATTATCTCATTATTATGAGAAACTTTCTCAATATAATGAGATACTAAGTCATAATTATGAGAAACTTTCTCAATATAATGAGATACTAAGTCATAATTATGAGAAACTTTCTCATTATTATGACTTAGATAATCTTTTTTTTTCTCAACTATGGCGGAAACGGGCTTCCATACGATATAGTCACGAGGAGCGACCAAAATTTCTGACATGCCAGAAATTCATCCGACCATCCGATTGCCGATCGGGAGAGGTTAATCGCCTCTCGTTTCCCCTTGTATACTGCACGAACACTGCACGACAAACGACGAACGACTAAGCTAAAAATCGGCCTGACCCGAAAAAGAGTCGCACGAGTCAGAATTCGGCTCAAAATCGGACGAAATTCGCACAGTGTATGCCCGCCTTAAGAAAACACCACGTGTTGCTTAGAGGCGCAGCGGTTCTGTGGAGTTTGGAACTTTTTTTCTTTTTATGAAGAAACAGCAAAAAAAAAAAAAGAAAGAAAAAGTATTTTTCAACACTCTTCCCGTGTGCTAGTAGCTTATATCATATTATGTTATATGATAAAATTATAATAAAATTATCACATACATAGGCTTGTTTACACCATTTTTAATTGGGGCATTTATTTATTAACTTTGTTGTTTGCGAGGTGGCGGAAGAAATTTTTTTTTTTTTTTTTGAGAAATAAGCCAATTTACATACAAACAATAGGCTACTAACAATTTACAATTCTCAAAAGGCAGACGTAGTTGCAAATTACAATAAATAACAGCAATGAAGTCTCAAATCATATTTACAACCATGAAAGGCAAGGAAGAGAAAATAAATAAATGAATTAAAAATATTATAATTGAAATAATTGAAACATTTAAATAGCATAGTAAGTTATTGCAAAGTAAGTTATCCATGTCCGGAATAAAGAGTAGGCCTATGTATGGTAAACCTATATAGCTACATACAGTTAGGGCATATCAAAGGACTTAAACCATGATATAAGATTTTGGCCATATTGGCCATCTTTAAGTCATTTATAGCCATGTCCACAAACCTCTTGCGAATTGTTTGTTCACACCACAAGGTGTCACTGTGGCCTCACCGCTCTGAGATCGTTTGCTATGTCTTAGGTAAAACACGCCCCCCTCATTAGCATACAGAGCAATAAATGTATAAATAAATAAATGTATAAATAAATAAATGCATAAATAAATAAATGTATAAATAAATAAATGTAGACATAAATACATATATACATAAATAAATGTGAAAATAAATAAAATTGAAAATAAATAAATGTGGAAAAAAATATAATTATACATAAATAAGGAAATAAAAGTATAGTCATTTATTTATTTATTTTTACATTTATTTGCATATTTATTTGTTCATTTATACATTTATACATTTATTCATTTTTAATTTCTGCAGGTTTGGTCCTGAGCGACGTTTTGCTGCGAGCTTTCCTCTGGGAACAACAAAAACGACAGCGGTGAGAAAGCACTTAAGAAAGCATCTGATCATAGTGGTGTGGATTAGGTTTCAGAAACTCTGCAATTCACCAACATCATGACAACAGATGAGGTAATTAAGTTACATTATGATTGATTATAAAGTAGGGCCTACTATATTTGAGACTATATCTGGCAATTTGAGACTATAGTTTGAATTAATTCCTTTTCTTTTCATGCCACATTGACATTACAGACAGTACAGAGTAGCTGTTTCAGCACTACCCTGAACAAAAACATTTGTTTGATCTGTCATATAGAACAGAAAGAGGCTCTCGGGAGTGTGCGTAAACGTCACATTCTTTTGATTTTCCCGGAAAAAACATCCCGACTCCCGAGGCCTTCACACTCATAGACAACCTAGAAACTCGGGACGGTGTCCTTTTTTAAGTTTCGTTGCAAGCTGTTCACACATTGGCAATAAAAAAGCGATCACATCAAAATTCTTACATAGGCTATTTAATGCAATAGTTCTCACAGAGTGTATTGCATCCCCTAGAGGTAACCTGTAAGATATGGGGTCATTCCTTTTATCAAAAACTGCTAGTTGATAATACAAGTCAACCGGTGTTCTTTTCTGTTTCTTTTTAAGACTTCGATTGTGCTCGATGCATAACACAAATATCCACAAAGACATTCTTTTGTGTAAGTTTTTTTGCTTTTTCAGTAAACCAAAAACCACACACAAAAATGGAGAACTACTGTATTATTGCATAGCAACATTTGCATTTCAACCCCACTGTATGCATGAAATATTTTCTATTTTTGGAACACACATTGTGACTGATGACAGTTTGGAAGTGTATGGATTATAATTTTGGAAGTAAGGCAGATGACAAGTCAGGGAAAAGCGTGTGGATCAGGTAGGATGTGCAAAGATGGAATTTTGATGGGAGGCAGATTAGAATGGAGAAAAAACTGTACATTTAATGTGTGTAGCGCACTTTTTTTGTGTGCAGCCATGTACAGAAGAATAAGGGAGGGAATATAAATGGAGAGAAATAAAAGATTGCGGTGAAGCTTTAATGTCTGGGAGAATGTCTATGTGGCAGAGAAGATGAATAGAGCAGCACTTCTGAGTTATCTCCTGCTCAAAAGCAGAAGCTCCCCTGCTGATCAGCAAGCTTCAGGTCTCATCATGTACTTACACTCTAAAAATATACACCCAGATACCTCCTTCACCACACCTTTGCCTCTCTTTACTTGCTTATCTCCTGCGTATTATTCTGATTTCGTATGCATAAGTTCTTCCAGGGCATTTCCATAAACTGCTCGCTGATGGTTCAGCTGTTATCACTGACTGTGGCATTTCTAAATTTGTGTTTTCTTAATAAATCCTAAAAGGCTTTTAGATCTCCCTTTGTGTGTTGCTCTGTCAACATATAGGTTACTTTTTGAATTGCTGAAAAATACAGAATTAGGCTACATCTCTCAGATGGTGAGAGAATCTCAAATATGAATGATGAGATATCAAATATGGATAATGTGATGTTTAAACTCCTTTGATGTGTTGTATTTTTATGTGGTACACCCACAAGGTGCATGGCATTACTTCTTTGAATAGCCTTTGACTATCAATATTGATCCAGTCCACTTGCCAACTTCTGCTTGACTGACATGTTTTTACATGCAGTTTAGGACCAGGTATATCTAAATGATTTGATATTAATTGTAAATAGCACAAAGCAGAATATACTTCTGCTCACACATATCTTGCATATTTGGTTTAGCTGCTACAAATGTCCTGGATTAAACTGGTATGTATGGTCAATCCAGTGAATTCTTTCTCAGGATCCTTTGTTGTTGTAAATCGACAGATTCAAACATCAGCTTTATTTGTTGAAAGGTGATATAATAATAAAAATATATATCCCCCCCCCAAAAAAAAAACTGAGGCGCGAGCTCCATGTAGTAACTTTAGCGGTAAAAATGTGACAATCCTAAAAAGGCAAAAATTTGTTTTTATTTCTTACTTTTATTTCCATGTTACTCGTTTTCTTCATTAATAC
This sequence comes from Gila orcuttii, assembly GCA_026230005.1. NCBI lineage: Eukaryota > Metazoa > Chordata > Actinopteri > Cypriniformes > Leuciscidae > Gila > Gila orcuttii. The sequence continues at coordinate 12,790,131 of JAPDVR010000008.1, forward strand.
TTTAAGCTCCTAAGTCCTCCTGGGAAGTTCGTATTCATTTCATTTTTATGAAGTCATTTTCATCGGAGTAAGATGGTGGTGTATCTTCTCTTAATTAATTACTCAAAAATACAGCAAGTTTCTTAAACTCTACTTCTAGAAAAGGATGCGCAAAGAATGTGTAGGGCCCTATGATTTCCACGATGCAGAAAACACTGACGGAATCGCGGAATGCAGTCATAAAAACGGAATTTACTGTAGGCCTATAACGCTGAATTTCACGGAATTTGTAAATTTTTCTGGACCTGGCACCGCGAGCGTCGATCTCCTCCGAGCAACACAACAGTGTTTCATCAAATAATTCCCGATTTGAACGAGAAGTTTGAATGAATGACTCACTCATAAAGACAGTAACTTGCCACCAGCCACTAGCCGTTTTACTTTCATATTTAATCTATAACATGGCATAGATATAAACACTAGATGTCGGCTTGGCTAGGGCAGTTCATTGGAACGAATGCGTCAATGGAGCCGCCATCTTGAAACAGGGGAGCCCCTCATCAGCGTTAATGTAGGAAAAGGTCTACCGGAAATAAAATCACCATAAATCATCATGAATGCGATTTTCTAGTTGTTTTAGTTCGTTCCAACGATCAGACATGTATTTATTATAGAGTCCAGAGAAATTTAAAAAAATTTACAAAATTTCACAATCTTGTGAAATGTAATCCCTTGCTGTCTGGTTTTTAGATTTCGTTCGTGTGAACATCCATACGCAGCACAAAAGTCCGGCATCATCCATGAATTCAGCGTTACCTAGCTACTTCCTATGACAAGACCCCTGTTCCAAGATGGCGGCGGTTTTGACGCATGTTTAGAACCCCAAGGCGACATCTAGGCTAGTGTTTATTTCTATGATAACATGGAAGGGCAATGTTGGTCCTGGGTGCAGAGTTTAGCTCCTGCAACCCTAATCAAACACACTTGAACCAGGTTATCATCATATTAATACTACAGACAGGTGAGGTTTTTATCGGAGTTGACGCTAAACTCTGCAGGAGTTGCCTATCCCTGATCTTTTAAATAATTTTCATCTTGCTGTATTCAAAATTGAAGCTATATTTAAAACATTAATCCTAAAGTAATATCCAATTATGTAGCTATGTAAATAAACACAATTTTTAACCTGTTTAAAACCGAGAATGTTCATTCAGCCAGTAACATTAGCAATTAACTGCAATGTGATATTATTATAGACCTTTGGAATTGTTTTTAACAGTTCAAGACTTGAAAGGTGACTATAAAAATAATTGTAACCTCAAAAGGTTTTCTCAACTCCTTTTAGAATCCAAGCACATCCCTTTCATTTAATATATATTGCGCAAGTGTTTATTGATTGTATGTCGTCAGTGTATTGCATTACGTAAGAAGGTCAGAGGTTTACTTTCACAGAGAGCTAATGGTGTGTGCCATTTTGCAGATCACAAAAGAAAAAGCCTTTGAGTTCTGTCACTGTGACAAAGTGTCTGTGTAAGCATGAGGATCAAATACTGTGCCGTCGGTGGGAAAGTGCTGCTGACATCATTGCTATTGGCATCTAGGCAGGATGTATTGGTCAGTAAGGGCATGGCAGTGAATACTGGACTCTTTAAGATCTAGCTGAGTGCAATGACATATATGCCTTTAATTACCTGCCATTCAACCCTGTACAGAGACTGATGAGAAAGCAGGAGGAAAATGTGTTTTGAACACTGTTACCGATAAACAAACAAGTAATGACTTATTAGCATTGCCTAGTCCTAATGACTGCTGCGTGCCGGTTTGACAGAGTAGAGTAATTAATTTCATAAATGTTAAATATGGTAAATTAATGTTGCTCGGGTCCTGCATAGCTTGAAAGGCGTTATTTGACGGGTTTGCCAACCTCCCTCTAGCAACAGCTGAATTTGAGTTATGACTTAATTTGGCAAGCGTTTAGATGTGAATATTCATTTTGTTTTGTTAATCATTTGAATAGGGCATTTCAGTTTATATGTATTTATTTTGGCTGGGGCCAGATAGACACGATGAACCTTTGCATAATTTGATACGTGAACCACCATCAACTGACAGTTTGTTGAATTATTTTCAGGGCTTTTTGCAATATTTATTGATCAAGAAAGTGATGAAATGGCAGGGATCGAGGGTGGAACAGGATTGGTGGCCCATGTGATCACCAATAGGCTAACACAGAGGTGCCCAATCCTGCTCCTGCCGATCGACTGTCCTGCACAGTTCATCTCCAACCCTAATCAAACACACCTGAAGCAACCAATTTAGGTCTTTACGAGCACTTGAAAATTAAAGGCAGGTGTGTTTGATTAGGGTTGGAGATGAAGTGTGCAGGACAGTCGATCGACAGGAACAGAATTGGGCAACCCTGGGCTAGCACATAGCCCTGACATAAATTACAATTGTTTTTTTTATATATAATGGTTCATCTTTACTATAAAATTGGGGTCTGCATAAGCAGTCAATGTTCAGATGGTGCATTGTCCATTATCCCCTGGTGGTAGCTTCTATAACTACACCATCGGAAGGTTGAATTTTACATAATATATAATTTTTTTTTGTAAGTGTAAATAAAAAATAATAAACTAAGTGTAAAACAAACCTGCCTTCCCATTGTTGGTGTTTCAGGGCTTGAATTTCGGCGTGGGATTGCGTGTATTGCGCTTAATTTTACTCATTCCCGCAGATTTTGTGCTTACACCCAAAGTGCGCATACTTTTTTGCTGCTTATTGCGCTTAAACATTCAAATGCACAAAAAATAATGTCAAAATGCCAAGTATTCACATAAACAGTCAGTTATGTAAATGTAAACAGTTGAGAAAGAAACGGTATAATGGATCTGGGGTGCGTTTCCGATACAACGACATAACTCACCGCTTAACTAATACGATGGATCACTGAAGAAATCAACTAGCTAGTCACAACTTGTGATGTTATTTTGCTTTATTTCCAGATTCAATCATAGTCTCGTTCTTATGCACTAGAGCACATACGCACATGCACACTCTTCTAAAACAGTGCTTTTAAATCTCTTGACAAACTAAAAGATGTAAGTGATATGTATTCTAAATAAAAGATACAGATTGTACTGAAGTTCAGCTTGCTTATTTTGCTCAAGATAAGGATTTATTGAGTCCATATGTCATGCAAACAAGAAACTATGCTTCTAACCACAGCTCGAGAGCTGTCGTTCCAACCACACAACTTTGCGAGGCTGTTTGCGAATGTTCGTTAGAACTATGGGAAACACAGACTCATTGAACTATGCTGATAACAACAGAACTTGCGACCATAGTTGGCTAACGATGCTTTCGGGAAACACTCTCCAGTGACAGCAGCCTAATATACCTACTGCCAAGATATATACTTTTAATAGATATGTTAAAAATATCTATATGGCAGTTTTTCCCATGCTATTGATGTCAAAATTGTGGCCAGTGAATATGCTGAGTGGCTAGTAACTTTGGAAAACCACTAGCCACAGTGGCTGGTGAGCAAAAAAGTTGTTAAGCCCTGTAAAAGCCCTGTGGCTTAAACATTAAAAAATCTTTCCAAAACCAAACTTTTGAAATTTGAATGGTATGTATTTATGTTGGTAACACTTTATTTTGATGGTCCCTTTTAAACAATCTGTTGACTACAAGTAACTTTTGCAACTACATGTCAACAAGCAGTCATTATAGTATTAATAGACTGTCTGCTTAATATCTGCTAACTCTTTATTGTAATGGTCCTCCAACAGACATTCTACTGACTATAAGTAACTTTGCAACTACGTCAACTTATTCTAACCCTAACCCTACCAGTCAACTAATACTCTACAAACACAATTATGGGATTTAGTAGACATGTAAGTGCAACATTACATACAGTCAACAGAATGAGTTAAAGGGACCATCAAAATTAAGTAAAACCTTTGTTATATAATGTTTATATCTGATTAATCTCATATAAACAATGCATTTGAGCTAATGAATTGATTAAGATAACTGTTGTTCATTTAGTGTTCTGCTTCAGCTCTAAATAAGCTAGTCATAGTCCAGTCCAGTAGTGTCCGTCCTCCACGTCTGCATAGACAACTAAGCCATTAAGCTGATTGGACTGCGCAAATGCCCAGGCCATAGATCCAGTGATATCCGTCATCCAGTTTGCCTCTCCATTGGCAGGAAATTGGACATTCTGATCCACTGTCTGTCCAAATCATATTGGACCTGGGAGTCCGGGCGCACCGGGAACATAGGCCTTATCAGAGGAAAAACACACCACTCGCACGCCCGTCCCTGTACACCGGCACTATAAACCTCAATAATAACCAGCACATCCCCTTTTCTCTCCTCCGTGGTGCTCTATTCCTGATCCTACCCTTCATCTCAGCTTCCAGTTGTCTCTGGTGAGAGCAATAGATTTCTTTACAGGGCCAAACAATGCAGGATCCTGAAATTGCATTAAAGCATGCTAATGTAATCTCTCATGCCTGTAAGCTATCGGGTTTGTTGCTTTCCAGCATGCTTATTAGAGAAATATTGTGCGGCTGTGTGTGGCTGCGTGTGCGTGTTCTCAGAATTCATGGATGATGAGTTTGAAACATTTGTTTTTTTGCTGCAAACGGTGGTGTGGAGGAAATCATTATGCGTTGCCTAAACTTGGCATATGGCTACTAATGACCACAGAATTTGTTCTATAAATCTGTGATGGCATTAATGTTTTCAAGAGCCTATAAATGTGCAATCTTTCTCCCTTTTAACTCTGATAGATGTAGGATCGCTGTAGGCCGTTCCACTGTAGATTCCAGACCTATTTACACTGTTTCTTAAAGAAAGAGGTCATGCAGACCAGTGACCTAACATCCCTTTTATTTAACACACACCCACGCACATACACACGATAATCATCAGCTATGTTAGTCCTTTTCTTTGCACTTGTACAGTCTGACCTTACGCTTCCATTCCCTGGTATAAAGGCAAAGCAAACTTGCCCTAGGCGAGCTATATTTCACAACTCTTCAGGGACTGGCTTGATGGATCGGTCCTTCATATAGAAAACCCATAAAGCCTGATGTTTATGTGCAAGCAAATGAGTATTTGTGTTTCATGCATGTGTTTGGAGAGATGAGTGTAGGCACGCCTGCCATATTTACATGTTACCGCAAATGATTAGTGTGTTTGCGTTTGCACAGGCGGAGTTACTATAGCTGAGTTTTCATCTCCATATTTTTAAGGACATTTTGGGATAGTGCATGACAATGATGATTTTTTAGATAAAAAAATGGCCGTGAAGACATTTAAAAATAATTTATATTTAATTTACAGTAGATACTTAGATAAAGTAGATATATTAATCAAATATCTGTTTCCACAAAAATATTAAGCAGCATAACAGTTTTCAACATTGATAATAATAAATGTTTCTTGAGCATCAAATCAGCATGTTAGAATGATTTCCGAAGGATCATGTGACACTGAAGACTAGAGTAATGATGCTGAAAATTCAGCTTTACCATCACAGGAATAAATTACATATTAAAATGCATTAAAGTAGAAAGCAGTTATTATAAACAAGTAATATTTAACAATATTGCTTTGACTTCGTTCAAACATTTGATCGGTATAGTGTAAGTTAAGAAACCAATATTGAACATTCAATGAACAGTTAACTTTTGATGTATGAAAAATGGCTAACATAATAGGCCTACTACAAAAATGTTTTGCTGCTTTAAGCCTGTTGGAGGCAACATTGGCTCTCTGTCTAAACTACCTCAGACACAAACTTCCCACTGGAGACGAAATCCTGCTGTTATGCTGAAAATGTGCAGGCAGCTGCTCCAAGCTGCTGTGGTCATGTTTGACATTTCACGTATACTCAGCCTTTCAGGGCCCTCTGTGTCTTGCACAGTTTCAAGCAAGAAACGTCCAAATACAATGCACTGATGTGATCAGAATGAGATCACCAATCAGAGATCATATGCCATGTTCAGACTAGACAATATTTTGGTTTGTTACGTCACTGTGTCATTATGCGATCTTGATTCCTAAATTCTTGTCGTGTCGGGGACAAGAAACACGTTGCTTCCCGACCAGTCATCACTTGCTGTCTTTAATGACGTGCACGATGTTAGCGAGAAGGCGGAACTACTGTCTGAATTCCGTAAACAAGAGCGTAAACAAAAAATGGCTACCGAAGTGGACTGTTAGCTTAATACTAATTCTAGTACTCACCAGGAACAATATCTTTTTGCCGACATGCTAGTCTTTTAGTTTGGACGTCATGAAGCGTTGCAGACACGGCGTCGTCCACTATAACCCCCTTTACGAGATAAAACGTTCGATTCTTACGTCCCCATCCCCATTACGCCCATTGTCGACCCTGCGTCAAACGGATTGCGCCGAAGCCGGGCACTTTGTGTAGTTGTGTAGTCTGAACCCGGCCTTAGTCTATTACTCAAAGATGAGATTTTTCTGATGGATTGTGAATTCTCTTTCCTGTCATCCACATGATAAATACAACCTTGGAAAGGTAATGGGAGTTTCTTTGTTTTCCCAGCACACTGCAAATTTGCAGGTAGTGGTTAGTAGACTTAAGGTGAACTCCATTAAATAATGTGTAATTGCCTGGCAAGTGTGTCTTTTGTTGTGTCACCGTTGGAAAGGCTCTCCACAGAATTGCTTCAAATGATGGAATTGATTTTCCTCCCATTGCGATTATTTTTTTTCTGTGTCAATTCACCACCAAACCTCCCCTGCCCCGTCGCTCCATGGTCTCATCTTCACTATAGTTCCCATTACCCCATCCATTTATCTACAGGCCACAAGAAGAACATTCACCTAAACTTGTCTCCTTACTTTTACATTTATTTATTTCATCCTGAGTGAGTGCAGGATGAAATAAATACTGAGTGCAGGATGTAATAAATACATTGCATTCAAACTATACATTTTATCAGTATGTGCATTTCATGTAAATAAAACATACAGCCACATAGTGCCATGCTGTACCATCTTAAATGTGAGTGTGTTAGTTGATAATTTGGCTAGTTAGCATGGTTCACTTTGCACCTGTTGACAGTAATTACACAATCCTGGAGTGTAATGGATTTGTGTCAATGATTGAAAATGTCACAAAATAGATTTTTCGCAAGCAACATAAATGCAACTATTTAATTGTATTTCAGTAGATGTTTTACTAGTGTTTTTTATTTATTTTTTATGAATGTATTTAACATTTTATTTATTTAATTGTTTATTTAACATGCTATTTATTTATTTAACATACATTCATTTACACATTTATTTAGATTTATGTACTTTTCATTTAGGTGGGTTATTTAAAGTGAGGATGTTTGGAACAGTTTGTAATGGAACCATTTTTCTCTGCCTGTTTGGGATGAACAGTAATGCTAACTGATATCAATTTCGTGGCATAATATACTTTTTTTTGGCTTGGTATATATAAACTATTTTATGCAAAATGCCATTAACACCACAGAAGCAAACAGTGTCTCAGTGCAAGCAACTACACTTTCTGTGTGTAGAATGACTTTCTACCCTGTTGTTTTGAGAAGGCATTTGTGTGTAAGGCAAATAATGATACCTTTTCCCTAGACTCGTCTCTCTGTCATTCACAGCTGACAGACTGTTGTGTAGCCCAACTCAGGTGCCAATTAGAGAGGACTCTATGCTCATACCAGACAAATGAACAACAGAGGAAGAAAAGTGTGAGTGTGTGCATTTGGTGTGTGTTTTTGTGTTTGACAAGGTTGTGTATGTGCGTGGGTGGGTATATGCTCGCTCTATCTTTCGACAAGACCAGAAAGTGCTGTGATACATGAAAATCCCAAATAATTCCTCATCTCTGCAGCATCCCAAAGGGAAGAGTAAAGGGATAAACCTGACCCCGAGGAAATACAGCTGCTCCGATGACAAATCACCGGTGTAATGGGAACAAAACGGGGTGTCCTGTGTAGAATCATAAAGAGACGGCAACAATCTCCTAGGAATTGAAGCAATTAACAGGTTTAAGCTAATGTTTTGTATTTCGTTGTCTAAATTTGGTTTACAATGAGGAACTATGATAATCTGTTTGCATATCATTTTAGATACGTTCAGGACTAAAGTCTGTTTAATCAGCAGAAATTGTTTCTTCATAATACAAGCGATTCAAATAGGAATTATAAGATACAAACAGATTGTTGAGGTCTTTGAATCGCAGAGCAAAAATCAAAGTCTGCGATCTTCAATACACCATCAACATCACATCACCTTCATTTGGACCTTGAAAAACATTCACTGCCAATAATTCAGTGAGCATGTACTGTATTAAAGTGCTGAGGAGAGCTGATAAACAGACAGAGCTCTGGAAACTCAGTGTGAGCTTAGATGAGGTGGAATCCCTTCTGTGTGGTTTTGATATCTCAATGACATGGACATGATTTGATATACAGCAGCTGACAGAAATGTATCAGACTCAGAAGTGGAATGTTGGATTGTGCTGTATATAGGCCTACTACTACTGTATATGCAAACTACTTTCAGTTTAGATGACAGTAATTTAGGCTCATTCCTGGAAGTTTATGGGGCAAAGGATTGCTTCAGATACACATTAAAATACTCATTGTTTTGAAAGTGGAAGTAGAGACGCTTTATATGTCTTGACATGAGACTAGAGAATCTAAAACCTTTTACTTATCTTTCTGTGCTAAGTTATATCCATTTTTTCAACTTCTGCTGGTGAATCCATTAAGTCCTCATGATGCATGCAAAGAGAAATAACATGTTGTCTTTCATTAGACTTTAGGCAAGACACCAAAGGTGAATAGGATACACATTTTAACTTATAGATATCCCTAATTGAATTAATCACAGTTAAATACGGTTTGGTATCACAAGTTTTCTGAATTTGGTATTCGTTTTGGTATCACATGTTCTATTTAAATAGGCAAATGAGCCATTATCTCATAAAATATGCACTAATTTGCGTACATTTCCAGAATAGAACATTTAATAAAACCAGGTTCAAAGTCTAATTTTTATATGACAAAATCTCAAAATTGACCAGTGCATGAAAAAACAATGATTTTGCATGTAGTGTTTTGCCTACTATAGACCCACTTTTTGTTTAAATGTAACTTTATCCTTTTATATATAAATTGTTCTTTATAGGCCTGATTTGGCTTAAATTTCTGTAGATAAATCATATGCTCCCAGTACTTGTCTGATGGAAGTGATGGCAATCTGTGTCAGTCTGCCAGAACATTACAGAGCCAACTCTGTTTCCATGTGGGTCTTATATGATATACTAGACACATCCTCTGGACTTTTCCACAGCAGAAATAGATAACCACACCCCATCTACCCTGCGGTACTCATCAACCTGGATACCAAGGTTACTGCACACCGCCAGGAAACTACATTAAGCCGCAGTGTTGGGAAAAAAAAGAAATACTGTAGAACAAAGAAAGGAAAAGATGAAGAACAAGATTGATAGCTAATGGATTTTTGAAAGCACTGAACTCTTTTGATCAGAAGCAGAAATCATTTTTCAATTAAAGTTCCAAACTTCCATTTTTCATTATTTGGCTAACATTTTACACTAAAGATCAACTCGTTAACATTAGTTAATGCACTGGGTATCATGAACTAACAATGAAGAACACTTTTACAGAATTTATTTTCTAGGTTAATATTAATTTTTACATTATACTATTACATTTTTAGTATTTCATAAGTGGTTTAGATTACTCTGCGTTTTTAACATACACATTGACATTATATATAATAATAATGTATTATGATGATAAATTAATTAACAGTGAACTTTAGTATGTTTTTAATAATTAACATGAATTAGATTAATAAATGCTCTAAAAACAATTCATGATACCTAATGCAATTATCTTATTGTAAAGTGTTGCAGTATTTTTCCGTGCTGACTATGACACTTGACCAGTCTAATCATGTTGCATGTAATTTGTTTAAAATGACTTAGGGCGTTTTCACACCTGAAAGTCCGCACCAAGGTCGGAACCAAAGTTCACGTTTTGATACATTTTATACTTTCAGAAAGTTTTGGTTTGGTTTCACACTGCAATTATGCGAGCGCACTAAAGAACTTTACGTGACATACTTGCGTCCTGTCGTCATCATCTATGTGGGATGCATCTCGACATTGATTGGTTTGTAAACGGACGTGCGTCTGACGTCAGCGTGTGTTGTCAATTCGGCGGGTAACTTTGACAACATGAATGAACAGACGCATATCGTTGCAACTGTATTGTTATTTTTTCGTCGTGCGAACATTTTATCGTCGCCGACAGGAAAGGAGGAGAAGACTGCAAGCAATCATGCGATTATTATTTTTATGTCATCAGACCATACTTCAATTAAAAACCTTGTCTCCTCCTGTCCCCATGTGCTACCACGGCTCATTTTTCCTGCCACCTTCTGTTTTTCGGCTATGCGGGAACCACCGGAACTTCCTGTAAAAGGTCTGAAAGTCCGAACCATACAGAAATGCTTTCACACTAGAAACGAACCAAACCTTTGTTCAGTTTGATCCAAATTTCATCTGTTTGGTCCGGACCGTGGTCCGGGGTAGGTTTCACACCTGTAATTTTGATTCGGACCAAACTGAAAAGTCAGAAAGTCCGGATCAAACAAGGTAGGTGTGGAAGGGCCCTAATTCTGTCATTATCTTCCCACAAACCAGGGCACAAAATGAACCAGGACTGCCATAGATGCCCACTCAAATAAAATAAAATAAAAATGAGTACATGATGCCTTTGCTTTTTTCTGCTTTAAAGTCGACCTATTATGCCCTTTTACAAAGTCTTGATTTTGTTTTTGGGGTCTACTATAAAAAGTAGTGTTTTTTGAACATTCCTCATCTATTGTCATCGTTCCGTTGTTACCAACATTGTTCAACGATTTGGCGTTCTCCAAAACCATAGTTCCAAATAACGTGGTTGGAACTGCAGCTCAAGCTGTGATTAGAAGTTCTTGTTATAATGACATGTGAACTTAAATAGATCATGCTCTTGGGCACAATGGGCAAGCTAACATTCAGGACATTCTATATCTTTCATTCTATTTAAATATGTGTACATTTTAATCTATATGTTTTAGCGTGTCAAGTTATCAGCAGCGTTTTTGAAGAGTGCGCATGTGCGGAAAATGCGGAAAAACGAATAAAGAAAAAAGACATGGAACAAAAACAGTGGAGTAGTCATTAGGTACCATGTTTGTTATAGCATCTCGGAGATCTCGAATAGATAGATTAAATAGCAGAAGTTATTACTCGTACTCCACCAGTGTGTGACATCATTAACGGCAGTCCTATATTGTTGAACAAATGTGGTTCAAATGACAGAGGTGCGACTGTAATGGTGTGGGGGGATGTTCCTTTAACACCCATGTTTCGAGTTTCCCCTGAAGCCCTGCATTAATGCAAAGTCGGACAGGCTGATATATGCTGTGCCATTCTGTATTCTTTTGAATTAAAAATTAAAAAATTCGAAATTAAATATATTCGTTCAAGGCAACCTGTGTCGAGTGCATCCATCATACAGTAGGTAGGTTTACACAGCCATGTTACAACGGCTTTGGGAAACCGTTGGGTTTTTGGTCGTGACTAGTTGGTTAGTTTCTACTACAATGCATCGTACTATGGTAGTTAATCAGCAAGTTACATCATTGTTCTGGAAACACATCCCTGATTAGTTCCAGTCTCTATGAATCCCCTCCTTCTGAAAAGTGCTATGTGTTTTGATTGGTCGGCTTGACCAGTGTGTTGAGCGTGTTTTAGAAATGTCACACCCCTTACCCATAACCACAACACACTACTATTGCAACTCAACCAGGCTCTGGCCATTTTTTAAATAAGGGATATTGTAACATGTATACGTTCCCATTAGAAAACTCAAGACTACAGTCGAGGTATTTCAGGGAGTTCAGAAACACTGCTTACTGATGTATACTTACTGAATAATTCCCTTTGGAGTGGACTTTGTGCTTTGTAACTTTGCAGACCTTTTCATGCTCAAACAGCAACATTGCATAAAAAAAAGCACAATAGGTCCTCTTGAATGCTTCTGGCTGGTGCATCTTCTGATGAAGGGACAGAAAGCAGCAGTATCCCTGGGCCAGAAGGACCATAATGAAAAGTAATTAGAATCATTTGGACTCTGGGTTTGGTGAGAATCCTGATTAATGACATACAACGGTGAGAGTTGAGAAACTGCTCTCCCAGGCACTGAAGATCACTGCTGGAAAACAAGCCACTGGCCAAGCCAGCAGATCAAGAACTCCAGCTTTCACCTGCCGCTGCCCTACTTTGAAAATAAAGGACAACATGAGAGAGAGAGAGAGAGAGAGAGAGAGAGAGAGAGAGAGAGAGAGAGAGAGAGAGAGAGAGAGAGAGAGAGAGAGAGAGAGAGAGAGAGAGAGAGAGAGAGAGAGAGAGAGAGAGAGAGAGAGAGAGAGAGAGAGAGAGAGAGAGAGAGAGAGAGAGAGGATTGGATATGGATTCCAAAGGAAGAAAAAGCCTGTGCTCTTTGTGATACTGGTGAGCTTGAGACAATTTCTGCTTCACTGCCAGAAATCTAATAATAGTGAAATTCTTTAAAACACTTTCAAAACTTCAAAATTCAACTAAAGCCTGAAAAATTGAGGACTGGTGGAGGACATATATGTGTTGCTGTAAAAGTAATATTGAGCTGCACACAATCATAAACCAGCTACTGCTGTGATCACCATATTCAGTTTTCTGTGTACATGAATATATTCCTAATGTTTAGTAATGTCTTGTTGAATGTTTGTTTTATTCTTTTATATTTTTTTGTAAATTGCTATATAATTTTTTTACCATTATGACATCATATTTATGTTTTCCCTTTGTTTCCTGTTGCTACTTTTATACAGTAGAATGCTTTGGCAATATTATATGTAAAACAATCATGGCAATAAAGTAATTGCCACAATTGCCACATATTATAATGCCAAGAAAGAGAGAGTCTCACTACGCCGCCGATGACTAACAGTCTCAGTCAAACTGTTAAATCAATGCTGGTGAACAGCATTATTTCAGTGTGCCTAAACAGGAAAACTGAACTAACCAGCATAAACTAGCTTTAGCCAGAAAGTAAACTAATATTGCTTTAAAGGTGAAGTGTGTTTCTTTTATTTGTTTTTGATGTAGAAATGACTTACTTCACCTTTAAGCTGGCATTTAAAGCAGCATAGTAAACCATCCACATTCAAATGATGTTTGAGAGAGCGATAGACTTATTGCTGTCCTCCAACTGGCATCTAGTATTTCTGAAATAGTGCACTCTGTGTGTTTGGTGGTCTTATCTGATTCTACAGGGAGACTTTAATATTTACTAGGAAAAACAAAACACAATGTGACACTGGATATGAAATTAATCTCCCTGGAGGAGATGAGGGGAGCAGAGCTCCTACTTCAGTAAATTACATGGTGAGATCTGCCAAAACCTCTGGTAAATTCTGTGAATTTCTCTGACAGGCGCTCTGTGATGTAATCTGTTATTGGAGCATGTTGAATCCCTCAACCAGTCACACACTCTCCAGAAAAAAACAGCACAGCTAAATATTTAAACATGGGGTCCAGAAATTGAAGGTTGAGGGTGTCATTTTTTGGGGAGAATGAGACAATAGACTGCAACATTTGAAAATATAACGTAATGCATCTATCTGTCTATCTATCTATCTATCTATCTATCTATCTATCTATCTATCTATCTATCTATCTATCTATCTATCTATCTATCTATCTATCTGTCTGTCTGTCTGTCTGTCTGTCTGTCTGTCTGTCTGTCTGTCTGTCTGTCTGTCTGTCTGTCTGTCTGTCTGTCTGTCTGTCTGTCTGTCTGTCTGTCTGTCTGTCTGTCTAATTAGTCATGCATGAATTTCAACAGTTCAATAGCGCATTTAATGAATCCTCTTTGCATTCAAATAGAAATTGTGTTCTTTTCAATTCAAATTCTGTTTGCTGTCTCAATTAAATTTCGATTCAGGACTTCAAAAGGGATTCTCTGTTCGGTTCTGAACATTTTTTTTTGGTGCAAATTCATCTCTCACTATGTTGAAACTAGTCAAATAAAGACAGATTCTAATGTAAACGGACATACCAGACAAAATTAAATCTGGGCCCACTTGTGACAAACGCATGGTTTGTACCGACCATGGTGTGGTTTACAGTATATGGTAATTTTTTTTTTAAATTTCAATGTTTGTTTGACAAACATTTTTTGCTACTGAGTTAGGTCAACACTTGACATCCAATGTAAAAACAGGATTCTGAAGCAAATCCAGTTGAAAATCACTGTTTATTTATGCGCTGTAAATGAGGTGACAGTGTGCGCCGATGTCCATTTCCATCTGTCAGGTTCTCAGTGTGAGATGTTTTTAGTTTGTGCTTGTCCCAGCAGGTGTTTTTGGTCTGAATGTGTGTGTGTATGTGTTTGTTACAGCAGACATTGTTCCACTACCTCTCTGAGAATGGGCCTGTCTGCTTTTAGAGCCCATCAGAGTGACTGGTGACCCATAAGACAGGTGCAGAGAGAGAGAGAGAGCGAAAAGAGAGAAAACAAAGAGGAGGGAAGGCTGGATGTATGCAAGACGCATGCCACCTTACAAGGAAAGGGGCAGTGCAGAGCAGTGAAAGAGAAAAATACCCGTTGGAGTTGATGGTTTGTCTGCTATAGTGACTGAACTTTCTCCCAGCTGTGGCTGATCTACCCTGAGTCTGACTGACATGCAGTGCTGGAAATGCTGATGCATAATGGAGGTTCTGCGGCCATATCCTGCTGCGCTGACGGGTGATACTGTCAAATGTGCCAGATGTATCAAATTAAAGATTACCTGCCACTAGTGGGCCTGCGGTTTGACCGCAAATGTTTAAGTTTTATTGATTAAAACTTGCATTTAAATTGGAAGCGAATAAAACACATACTTCAGGTTCTCACATTGACAAAAGTGTGTTGGATTGTTTTTGCTGCTCATTTCAGAGGCAGAGAAATCACATGACCTTGAGGCTTTGCAGAATCGAACATGGATGCCTTTTAGGGTCCTGTTGTGCTAAGCATGTCTGAAACATTCTGCTCTTGATGAGTTAAGCTGGAAATTATTGCTGTACAGTGATTGTACATAAGTTCAGTCGATGCTGCTTAAGGAAAATGTGCCACTGAATGCCAAAGCACATACTGCATTGACCTTTACTGAACACTGTTGGCTTTTAAAACTACATACTTGCCACATACCCCCATCGCCCCTCGCAGGCCGGGGGTATCATCGAGACTGCACTCAACACCCCCCCTGAATTCATATTTGTTAATTATTAATCATTTTCATTTATTTATACAATTTGAAAAGTACAAATATTTATTAGCATATGCAGAAATTCATATTTAAATGAATTATTAGTTCATGCTATAAAGGTATTTTTTTTAAAAATCTTTGTTAGTTCATGATATTTAATGCATTAACTAATGTTAATGATTTAAACCCTATTATAAAGTGGTATCAATGCAACCTTATCTGGCAAGACTTTATTTTGATGGTGCACTTTAGACATTCTAACTTTGCAACTACATGTCGGATAACTCTCGCTAGAGTGTGCGGTTTAGGGTTAGTAAGTTGACATGTAGTTGTAAAGTTACATATATTCAGTAGAATGTCTGTTGGGTGAGCATCAAAATAAAGTGTTAGCAGGTATAAAGCAGACAGTCTACTAATACTCTAATAGATGGTAGTTACTTATGCTAGAATGTCTTATGGCAGTCTGGTTAATTTGTTAATGATATTATTTTAACCTAAATTAAGCCCCAATAAGCCACAATACAATCCTGTTGACATCCATATTTTTGTGTTAGATATTAATAGAGTGTACTCTGGTATTTGCTTGTTTTATGTGTGTCTGTTTTAAAATAGCTGTGTGGAAGATGCTGTGTTCTCCCACTGTGGATTAAACTTCATAGGTGTGGAATACTAATGGAAGTTACTGCAGCCGGGGGATGTGAGTGATTATTCCAGCCTTCAGCCTTACTGCGACTGCAAGCATTGGGATGGATTGTAGGAGACAGGGACAGGTGAGGGAGGACCGGAGGGTTGAATTTCTGTCTTCACCTTGCCCTTCTCCCCCGCAGAGATCTGAGGGCTTATTGCCAGGCCCTGCTGGGAGAGTTCATTGCCCCTAATCATGCCCTATCCTTGGCCTCATATAGGGAGATGAATGCGATGTCTGATAAAGGAGAGGTATGGTTATGTGTGGACGTTTGTTTACATGTAATATTTCTTGCTGGCTTTTGGCCAGAAATCAGAATCAGTTCCTTTATGTGAGTTTGATATTTTGTTTTCTGCATCTTTGTGTTATGTGACTCAAAGTTATTTGATATGCTAATCTCAATTTGTAGTTGCTAATGCCTCACAGCATGCACCAATTTTCCAGTGACATCAACAGTGCAGTTCTCAAACCCATTAGAAAATTAGCATTAACCCTAATTAACACTATTTTAATATTTACTTGGAGACATTCATGTTTTTTTTCAGCAAATTAAATTACATGGTTATCCATCAAAGGTGCTCACTAGTTAATACATAATGGTTTTCCAATTCATAAAGCATGTAAACTTATGCATGTGTTTGGTTGCTGTATTCTTTATTTAGCAACTTGTTAGCAACTTACATTTTAAAAACACAAACCAGTTTTAAAGTTCATGTTTGAGGTATGAATTGTATAATTTATGTTGCAGAACAAATGTGAAAATATTTATTCAAATAATCGCAACTTCAACTTCCCCTTTCCAAGAACTGCAACGATAAAATAACATTATAGTATTGATGTAGTGTTTACTGTAGGTTTTGTAAGACTAGGTAACACTTGAGTAATTAGTGATGCATTTTATGACCACGTTGAGAGTAAAAAAAAGGCAATTGCTAATGTTTTAGACACGTTAATGTTGTGATTAGTAATTCATTAGTTCCCTTACGAAGGGAACTCAACGATGCGTCGATCGCCAGCGTGACTGCGTCTGAAGCATCTATGTCAACTAGTCCAATGGGAAGAATGAGCGTCACGGGCGGGTGACGTCATGACCAGGAAATGATAAAAGCACATCCGGTGCAAACCGGCATTAGCTTCTGTTGCCTCAGCAAGCGATCTGTGTTATACTGTCTCTGTCTATTTATTGTTGTCTGTTGCAATTTATTCGGAAACGTTATGGCGAAACAAGTGTACAAGCAGTGTGTTCCTCCCTGCCCGCGTTATTTAACGGGTGGGGACACACACGAGCTTTGTGTCATTTGTTTGGGAGTGGAGCATGCGGTCTCAGCCTTCGAGGAGGCTGAGTGTCAACACTGTGAAATGCGAATACCGCTCCGCATGCTCCGCTCTCGCCTGTCACTCTTTGATGTAAAGAGTGGGCAGGCTCGCGATCCTCAGGGATCAGGACCCGCGTCTGCCGATGCGGCGCGGAGAATGCATTCCTGGGGATCGCGTAAGGATCTTTCGGAGGGGTTAGAGACGGGTCTCTTGGCCTTTTCTCCTTCCTTACCCGGAAGATCCAGCGCTCTCCCCCCGGTGTCGGAAGCACGCTCTGCGGTTTCTTCGGCCCGGGGAGAGAGCCCTCCATTACTTCAATGCTCTTCCTCCGAGGAGGTCGATGTTATGAGTATGGAGAGTGAAAGCACACACAGGGGGAAAAAGATTCACAATTTATTTCCCCAGCATATGATGAGCTGGTGGATGTTATGTCACGGGCTGTAAAAAATTAAATATTGTATGGCCATCTGAGAATAAAGGCGCTCGTCCTAAAAGTAAATTAGATGAGCGCTTTTTATCATCCACTACATTATCTCCACCACGAGAGCTCCCCTTTTTTCCCGATCTTCACAATGAAATATCGAAATCGTGGAATAAACCTTACTCTTCACGACTTTTTAGCCCTCAAGTTAACACTTATTCGAGAATAAGAGGGCTAAAAGAGTATGGTTATGAGGCGATGCCCCAGGCGGAACAGAATTTAGCCAGCTATCTTTCGCCTGGTCCCGCATCGTCCCTGAAAGCCTCGGCTTTGCCCACTAGACCGCTTAAAGCCACCTCGGTTTTAGTGGGCAAAGCTTATACGGCAGCAGGTCAAGCTGGAGCATGTCTGCATACAATGGCAGTGCTACAGGCGTATCAAGCTGACCTGCTGGGGGATCTGGATAGTAGTGAGGGAATTACTCATGACGATATTCGAGAACTTCGTCGTGCTACCGATCTTTCTCTCAGGGCTACTAAGGAGACCGCCAGAGCAATTGGGCGGTCTATGGCAGCCTTGGTAGCTACTGAGAGACACTTATGGTTAAATCTGTCAGGGATTAAAGAAAAAGATCGAGCTTTTTTATTAGATGCTCCGCTTGAACCTTCTGGTCTCTTTGGCGACGCAGTCCACGCGGTCGTCGAGCGATTTCAGGAGTCTAAGAAGCAAGCTGACGCTTTTAAAAAGTTTATCCCTCGCCGTGTCCAGCCCCCTGGGGCTGCTGGGCGTGAGCAGCCCCAGCCGTCGAGCTCATCATATCATGTGCAACAGAAAGAGAGTGTTTCGTCTCGTGCACCTCCACATAAACAATGGAAACAGGCGCAACACTCTCAGTCGAAGTCTTCTAAGTCGAAGCCGGATCTGAGGACCGTTCTTCAGGCGAAGAAGACTTCGGCTCAAAAAAAAAAAAAAAAAAAAGAGGTCCTGACGTCACTGGCGTCAGACCTGTGAGGACAGCCCCGACCGAAGTGGAGCGGTGTACACCTCAGAATACGGTGCCCGTTCCACTTCGGGGTCCTCACGGGACCGTTCTGCCAACCCCGTCACCCTTGGTGCTTCGGGGCGCAGAGGTCTCCAGCGAGTCGCTGATGCTATGCTGCGGCACTGCATCGGTTTCGCGCCCTCTGAGGGGGGTTTTAGAGCAGCCAGTTCAGGTAGTTCCTGCCATTATGTTTCAGGCTCCGGGACTGGCTGTCTCGTTAACACCAGAGACCAGCCTCGAGAGGCTGGTTCCCTTAGTAAATTTTCTGGCAGCGTGGAAGCTTCTGCCGAATATTTCTCGTTGGGTCCTGCAGATTGTAGAGAAAGGATACAGAATCCTGTTTGGTTCACGTCCTCCTCGTTACAGCGGGTGTTGCCCACAGTGGTGCATCCCGAGCAGGCTCTGGTAATGGAGCAAGAGGTAAAGGCCCTGTTAGCGAAAGAAGCTATAGAACAGGTGTACTCACCCGACCGAGGTCGGGTTTTTACAGCCGTTATTTCATTGTTCCAAAAAAGGATGGAGAGTTGCGTCCCATTTTAGATCTTCGTCTGTTAAATCGTTCAGTACAGGAACTCAAGTTCTAGATGCTGACACTCAAACAGATCGTGACTCAAATCAGATCCGAGGACTGGTTTGTCACGATAGATCTGAAGGACGCTTACTTCCATGTCTCCATCCTCCCTCAGCACAGGAGGTTCCTAAGGTTTTCTTTCGGGGGCAAAGAATACCAGTATTGGGTACTTCCTTTCGGTCTAGCTCTATCACCCCGCACGTTCACGAAATGCGTAGATGCAGCTCTAGCCCCGCTCAGGCTGCAGGGCATACGTATTCTGAACTACATCGACGACTGGCTGATTCTAGCGGAATCAGAGCAGTTGGCGGTTCGGCACCGAGGTGTCGTTCTCGCTCATATGCAGATGTTGGGGTTGAGGCTCAACACCAAGAAGAGTGTGCTTTCTCCAGTACAGAGAACCACTTTCCTTGGTGGGGTATGGGATTCAGTGACGATGCGGGCCACCCTATCGCCCGTTCGTGTAGCTGCTATCCTCTCGGCCACAAAAGAGCTGAAGCTAGGCCAGTCACACACGGTAAAACAGTTCGGGAGACTGTTGGGTCTTTTGGCAGCAGCGTCCAACGGGATACCTTTTGGCCTGCTGTACATGAGGCCTTTACAGTGGTGGCTCAGGACCAGAGGGTTCTCCCCGAGGGGAAACCCACTTCGTATGATCAAGGTCACGCGGCGTTGCTTTCGTGCCTTAGTTATATGGAGGAAGCACTGGTTCTTAACCCAGGGTCCGGTGTTTGGAGCTCTTTGCCATCGAGTTACTATCTCGACATATGCTTCCCTCACCGGCTGGGGAGCGGTAATGGAAGGCCGCTCGGTTCAGGGTCTGTGGAAGAGTCATCATCTCTCGTGGCACATAAATTGCCTGGAGATGATGGCTGTCTTCAATGCGTTGAAGCAATTCCTCCCAGACCTGAGGGGTCATCATGTGCTCGTCCGTACAGACAACACATCGGTGGTCTCTTATCTGAACCGTCAGGGGGGTCTGAGGATCCTCCTGTGGTCTCTGGGGAAGGTACTCTCCCTGAGGGCAGTGTATATTCTTGGGGACCAAAATATTGGAGCAGACATCCTGTCGAGGCAGGAGCTGAGGCCAGGGGATTATTTGGGAGTTTTACGGCCAAGCAGAGGTGGATCTGTTTGCGTCTCAGCATACGACGCACTGTCCACTTTGGTTCTCCCTTACTCACCCAGCCCCCTGGGCTGGATGCTATGGTGCAGACGTGGCCGAGGCTACGTCTGTACGCATTTCCCCCTGTTGCTCTGCACCCAGGAGTTCTGGAGCGAGTTCGCCAGTACGGAATAAGCCTACTGCTACTAGCACCACGCTGGCCGAGTCGGATCTGGTTTGCGGACCTGATCCATCTCTTAGACGGTCCTCCCTTGGAGAAATCCCGATCAGGAGAGACCTTCTGTCTCAGGCGGGGGCACAATATTTGGAGATTTGGAACCTGTGGGTTTGGCCTCTGAGGGGGCCCAACCCATAGAGAGTGGTCTCTCAACTGAGGTTGTTGAGACCATTCTAAGCTCCAGAGCTCCAGCTACTAGGAAACTATATGCGCTTAATTGGAAAGTTTTTTCTGTATGGTGTCACCGACATCAGTGGGATCCGGGTAACTGTTCTGTGAACACAGTACTCGAGTTCCTGCAGGAGCGCTTTACGTCAGGTCTATGTCCTTCCACGCTTTAGGTCTACGTGGCGGCCATTGCGGCTTACCACGCCCTGTGGGGGGTACATCGTTGGGTTGAGACCCCCTGATTTCACGTTTCCTTCGTGGCACACTGCGGACCAGGAAAGGCTGAACCTCTTGTGTCCAGTGCGAGCACTGGATACTTATGTTTATCGGACATCTTCAATGAGGAAGTCCGACCAGTTATTTATTTGCTTGGATCACCTGAGAAGGGTCTTCCTGCTTCTAAACAGACGGTTAGTAAGTGGATAGTTGAGGCTATTTCACTTGCATATGAGTACTCTGACCAGCCGTGTCCTTTGGCGGTCAGAGCTCACTCTACGAGGTGTATGGCGGCCTCTAAAGCCTTATTACTTGGAGTTTCTCTTCAAGACGTGTGTGATGCGGCAGGCTGGTCCTCACCGCTCACATTCATTAGGTTTTACTGCCTGGACCTGGATGCTGCCCCAGGTTCTCAGGTGCTTAGTGCTTAGTTACAACAGACTAACACTCAGGTACTTGGAATTCTGGCGCTTTGGGTATTCTCGTTCCCATGGCGTCGATCGACGCATCGTTGAGTTCCCTTCGTAAGGGAACGTCTCAGGTTACTATTGTAACCATAGTTCCCTGAGAACAGGAAACGAGACGATGCGTCACCCTGCCATACTTCCTGCATCCCTGTGATCGGCTTGCTTCGGCAATTTTCGAAGCTAATGCCGGTTTGCACCGGATTTGCTTTTATCATTTCCTGGTCATGACGTCACCCGCCCGTGACGCTCATTCTTTCCATTGGACTAGTTGACATAGATGCTTCAGACGCAGTCACGCTGGGGAACGCCCATGGCGTCGATCGACGCATCGTCTCGTTCCCTGTTCTCAGGGAACTATGGTTACAATAGTAACCTGAGACGTTCTTTATAATTTGTCATAATTACCTAGTTCTTATTGATGCCAATCTCATTAAGTAATTATTGATTACCTAAGGAACTATCTTAGTCCTAAATTCGATATTACTTACTGATTAGTTAAGCTTGTTTTTTTATTAGTTAATAGCAGTAGCTGAAGTGTTAATGTAGAACTCATTAGTCCTGCATTACTTTTTAAAGGAACACGCCGACTTTTTGGACTTTAGCTTATTCACCGTATCCCCCAGAGTTAGATAAGTCCACACATACCTTTTTCATCTCCGTGCGTGCTTTAACTCTGTTTCACTCACCCACCGCTAGCCTAGCTTAGCACAAAGACTGGATGTAAATGGCTACAGCTAGCATAATAATCCCAATAAATGATAAAATAACGCAAACATTTTCCTATTTACATGTTGTGATTTGTATAGTCACAGAGTGTACAAATCACAAGGTCATATGAGACAGCCATCTTTTAACCGTATAAATATTGGGAAACAACGGCGCGTCTCAGGTGCTGCGGTTATCAATCCGCCCAAGTAGCAGTGCTTCGCCTTCTGAGAATATAGTTCCGAGTATTTATACGGTTGAAATATGGCTGTGTCTCATATGACCTTGTGATTTGTACACTCTGTGACTATACAAATCACAACATGTAAATAGTAAAATGTTTGCGTTATTTTGTCACTTATTGGGATTAGTATGTTAGCTGTAGCTATTTACATCCAATCTTTGTGCTAAGCTAGGCTAGCGGTGGGTGCGTCAAACAGAGTTACAGCACGCACGGAGATGAAAAAGGTATGTATGGACTTATCTAACTCTGGGGGATATGGTGAATAAGCTAAAGTCCAAAAAAGTCAGCGTGTTCCTTTAATGACGCACCACAGTTAGCACAGTCTGAATCGGGCCTGAATTGGTTTGAAATTGACAGCATTGATACTTGATACTTACACCTGAGCAGATGAAACTCGGGTTATGGTAAGGAGTGTGACATTTACACACAGTGCCAATCACAACACACTGGGCCAGCTAGCCAATCACAGCACATTTCGTATTTCGGAAATAGGAACTAACCAGACTGGGGAGAGAGGTGCTGTAATAATATAAAATGTATTATATTAATCACTGTATTATGTATGATCTAATTTGGAGGTAAATATGGCAGGTTTTAATTACAATAATAACATTCTCAGAAATGAATAAAGAACAAAGTCAATCAAATCATGACTAATGATTGTCCACAGTCCACATTTGATGGCACAGAGATGTCTGTCCTTAAGGGAAAGCTGCAGAAGCGCAAATGGTGAATGGTGGCCATACTGCCATGTTTCACGGCTCAGACTTTCATTGGCTGTCATCAACACAGTGTGACACATTCTTGGCCACATGTCAAGCTGCTTTTAAAACAGGGCAAATTAATGCTGGCATTCTGTCCTTTCCATCATGCACTGGCATGGGCATGGTTGGATACCTGTTTGTTCAGTGCTAACAGCATGCTAATTAATAGAATGGAAGTAATGAGCAAATTTATGAGACAAATTAAAAATCCATGCTCGGTTATTAACACTAATTTGGAAAACAGTCGGAAAATAGACACATGGTGGATAAAAGATTTTTTTTTTAAATACATGAAAAAGCAAATTAGAGAATTTTTTTTTGATGGTTTTCTATTTAAAATGCAATGAAATCCCTTGCAGCACAATCCTTCTCATAAAAAACTAACTGAGTTAGAACTTTATTGGACGCAATAGTTTCAAATAACAGGTGCTCCTTATGCTGCAATAAACTCCTGAATCAATGTTTCCGAGCCTTTATTTTTTGTCTTTGGTTTCCCTGCCCAATTAGTAAATCTCAAGTACACCTATATCAACACCAAACCAGAAATGTGTTCCTTTATATAGTCTCATATTATATTAGTTATCATTTAGGATTAGCATTCAGACTTTTATAATGATTCACTTTATGGCGAAAACATTTTCATTTTATAACTGCATTTACTTTTAAATTGTGAATGTAATATGTAAATGTTATTTAAAATAATATCCAAATTTGTTTATGCGAGTTTATAAAACCAGCGATTCAGATTACCTCACCAGATCGAGAATGTTTTGTTTGTAATATATATCTGACACGCAGTGAACTACTGAATGTGGGCAATCCTGGGACATCCTGGGAATCACTAAATAACAGGATGTTAACAGACAAAATATTTATATGCATCATGCCACAAGATGTTACTCCATTTAAATCAGTGTTTTGCTCTGAGTTGAAACCGAAAGCCACAGTTTAATGTTGTGCTGCTGTCAAATAGTTGCTTGTTCGAGTCTGCCCCTGAGAGAAATAATAATCCAAAGACAAATCTGAACCAGTCACGACTCTCCGAGTGACGCGCACACACACACACAAAAAAAAAAAAAACGTAGGAAACCGAGAGCTGCATTTGCATTATGGCAACAGCAGGAACCTGAGGCCAAACATTTCAGCCATGGCAAACCTTCAAGCCATGAGATTGGACACGGTAAACACAGAGCAGCCAACCAATTTCTCTCTCTCTCTCTCTCTCTCTCTCTCTCTCTCTCTCTCTCTCCTTCCCTTGCTCCCTATCCATCTCTCTCTGATCCACACACAATTTAATGAGGCAGCACTAAAGTGCTTATTGTACTCTATTGAGTTCTTACTAATTGGAGGTCTTGAGGGACAGAGATGGCAGCATTACTTGGTAATTTTATCCTTTATATGTCCTGCACTCACAGGGAGTATTTGTGCTTTCTAATGGTATTTAAAGTGTGTTGAAAGTCTTGTAAATAGGTATGCGGAACATTATCTGGAATAAGAAAAAGAAACCTTGATGCAACTTTTGTTTCTCAGTTATTAATTGTAGTTAAAGAAAAAAAATCAGATTTCCATATTAACATTACTGTAATGTTGAAGTATTCGTCTTGTTGTTAGTTTGATTGTTTTGTTCATTGAAATGGACGATTTTTTAGATAACCTACAAGATTATAAAATCATTTACTTATTGGGTGAATTACCATAAGCTGGATAATGTATAGTCATGAATCCCCTACATAATGATTGATAATTTTGATAGATTTTTTGTCCCTGGCAACCAATCTCCTACACTGTGCTAGTTCCATGTCACCCTGCTGTCTCTTTCTATTCACACAATAAAATTAATATTTCATGACTACTTGCTTTGTGTTTATTTTGTGATTATGACCAGACTGTACATTATCTCTGATATAGACCACATTCCTCAACTTTCACAGTCTAATAATAAGACGGGCCAAAATTCAGACTCCAACAAAACTGGCACCTCTTTTGGGAGAATGAATGTAGGCAAAAGTGTTGCTGCAAGCGGAAAATCTTCCATGCTTCTCCATCAGTGTACCATGCACGTTGATAAGTGTTTCAACAATACGGCATAATAGGAGTATTTCCCATGTGGAGTGTGTGAGAGGGGAATAATAGGATCCCTGTGGGCTCATTTGCCAGGGTTTTGCCCACAATGTCTGCGCCAGTTTAGGCCAGAATCACAAACACATGAAGTTCAGCCCCTCTTTGCTGATGCAGTTCAGTCTCCGTGGACATGACGACTCTAATGCAATCTATTACACACTGTTGCAGCACTCTAAGTGATGAGTAATGATCATATGGATATGATGAAAGTTTGGAAAATGAGTTTTAAAATCCCTTACAGACAAACACAAATGAGGTTCACATGCAAACACATGTTAATCATGTAGGAACATGTCAAATATATGTGTGGTTATGTAGCGTGATCTCATTAAAATAATGTAAGGTTTGAAATTTGCATATGTCATGACATGTGAAACATTGGGCGCATGTGTGAAATTGAACTGCACAAAAGTCACATCTGAAATGCATAAATTTTTCTGTAATAGATGGATCTCACCTGAATAAACAAACTTCAACTAGATATAAAACAGAATGGAATAGAATGTGAATCATCTGAATTTTTACAACTGAAAAATGTCTATAAATACTGAGTAGAAAATCCCAGGCCCCAAATCTGCTGACTTTTAACACTTATGATAGCAGAATTAAATGCAAAGTTGACCATAGGGATAACCAAAGTTGACCCAGAGTAATTTTCTGCACAGCTGTATAGGGAAAATTATTTTAATCCTAAAAAGAAGCATCTCAAGCTGGACAGATTTACAATTTATTGAACAATGAACTCAATCTCTTTGACCTGGTGCTGTTAATATGCATTCATTAGACTCCTGTCGGTTCAAAACAGCTGCTAGTCACATGGTCATTAGCCCCACCGAGTTCAATATGTCAGGTAGTCCTCAGTAGACCGGAAAGTTCTATTATGTTAAGTGCATCAATATTAAATTAGCCTGTTTTTATGTAATACAATTTTTTTGAGCATTTAATCTACTGTGTTGTCATGTCCAGAAATTAGTTTTTTGACCAAATGTAACTATTTCTTATCAAATGCGTTTGTGGGGACATGGTAGCATGCATGTGTGTGTATGTGTGCAAAGCTGGCGTCCATGGTCATTTGATTGTGCAGCATTTCTATCTAGATTGCTTTTCGCTGTTTGCCAGAGCTGAAGGGCAGTGCAGTAAATTGCATTTTGTAGCAGCATAAGATGGTGAGATTTACAGCACCCAAACTATTAATTAGAGTCCTCTGCCACCTCAATCAACCTCTTCACACCAACACAACTCGCGGAGCCCCCGGTGTGGTGTCATTTGCAGGTTTTGACAACTTTCAAGAAATAGTGAGTGAATTGCATCATGGAACGTTCTGTCATGAAACTCTAGATGGTGCAGTCTGATAGGTCCTTAACTCAATCTGCTTGCAATCACAATCACTGTTCTCCACAAGGCACAGTTAATTGGTTTCTGTTGCATCAGCAGCCAATGAGCTTGTATGCTCAACTTCCAAATACTTTGTCAGTGTTTGCTGTAGCAGTTGCAGCACGCTTTCAGAAACCCTCCATCTTCCCCAGCTCCACCTGTATAGATCTGCTATAGGTAATTAATGTATGTTAATGTAACAAAGTTAGTTGATAAGGAGAGGAGGAGGCAGGAACCGGCGAATGTTTCACAAATTTTATTTTAAAATAAACAAGCACAAAAACTGAAGTAAAGCGGCAGCCCTTCACAGACGACTGCCCCACACACACAAACAAAACATAACATAAATGTCCAATGCCTGGTCCTCTCTCGTCCTTCTCTGTCATCGCTCCTCCTATTATGCTTCCGTTGCTCCTCTGTGAGAGATATGAGGCCAGTGTGGTGTGCAGTTGACGCTCATTATCAATCACGGCACCGGCCTTGCGCCTTTCTCGCGGCTCTCGGCCCCGTCATGCTTGCCACGGCTATATTGTGCTGCAGCAGCATGTCTTACATGCTCACAGCTGTGTGTTGTGTATGTATTGGCAGTAGCAAGTCATATACTTGCTCTGCAACAGCAACAACAACAGCAGCAGCAGCAGCAAGATAGTAGATCTATTTCCCCAAGACTAGACATTTTAACATCATCATATCCATTACCATGCTAAACACTCCGAGAGTTGTCATGACATGCTGTCTTGGTTTCTTGTTTGTATTAATGTTTGTATGCTTGATTCTTTGATACTTTGGGATGCTTAAGTTTGAAGTCAAAATTAAATTGCTTTTTTGCTGTATTATTGTAAAGATTTGTTTGTGTATGTTATGTTTTAATACAAATATTTTTCTTTGTAATCAAAATGTAATTACGGAGCCCCTTTAATCAGTTCATGATGGATAAAACGAACAACTTTTCTTTTTTAAATCATTACATAGCTTTATAGAAATATGCCAATTATGGAAGCAAAATGAGCATATAGGCTATTTTTTGTTTTGCATTTAAAAGTGATGTTTGTGTTAATAATTTGAAATATGCTGATTCCTCAGATACAGGCTGTATAATTATGTATGACTATCCTCTTGTTCATGGCGTACAGTAGATATAAATGAAAATAATGGCTGTCTTGCACACTTTGTCGTTCTATCTCGAACACACCACATGCTGATAGTTAGACAAACTGCTGGCTATACAGATCGTTCTGTCACAAACAGAACAAAGCAAAGATGCAAGTAACTCCTTTATTGAGTGGTCAGAAGACACAAAACAGTTCAGGAACACGGGTGGGCTGGTGGCACAGGGACTAGATGGTCAGCGTGCTGGTGAAGAGTGATGGTCGTGAATCCAGTGCAGGTGAAAATCCAGACGAGACGAAACCACAAAGACACCGAACAGGAACTCGAACCAGAACAGGACTGCAGACAGGCACACGATGAACAAACACTGAGGACACCAAACCAACGATCTGACAAAGAGAGGAGAGTGTGATGAGTTTATATACAGTAGGTGAGTGAATTGGCAGCAGCTGGTGCAGGGATTGAGATCAGCTGGCACGCTGATCACTGGAACGAGCGGTAATGCTCACACACACAGAACAACAATTACACGAGACACGAAGAAAACAGAAAATTCATGAACCGTGACACGTTCAATTCCATTATGCGCACCAAAATTACTTTCAATATATGGACACAATGTGAAATTTTACATACAGACACTTCTTCTGTTATGGTTACGTGAATAATAACATTTAAATCCCTGTAGTTCTCTTACGAGAGGTTCTCTCGTATTGCGTAAGTTGGAAAGGGAAAGATTCATCTTCTCGAGATACTGAAGCCAAAAAATTATCCTTAATTTTGTATTCATTGTCAACGCAGTGCAGCAGCTAGCAGACCTAGAGCAGGCCATCTCGCGTGCTCATTGGCTGCCCTGCGGGCAACTGCTGCAGCCTACCAGTGACCCCGACATCACGCCCAATGAAGGGCGCCCGCGCCTTCATAGCATCACAGCCCGCCAGAATGTGCGTGGCTTAGCGTATAAAAGTAGGGGCTGTAGGCTGACTTCCCTGATTTTTCATCTCTTCAGCAAGCTCTTCGCATTGCTGGATCTGAGAGAAGCCACCGCCGCCGTCGAACAGCGAATAGCCAGCTTAGGACAGCGCTGAAGAAGCCGGCCATCTTCGCTACCTTCAGCCATCCGTGCGAGCTACGCTATTAGAATATTATATATTCTAAAAGAGCAGCGAGCGTCTTTTTAAAGATGCCTCGCACTTCCTGTGGCTCGTGTAGAGCCCCGCTCAGCGCCGGAGACCGCCACCTGATCTGCGCTCTCTGCCTGGGCCTGGAACACGCAGAGCTCGCTCTCACGTCCGGGGGCTGCGAGCTCTGTGAGGAGCTTCCGCTGTCGATCCTGCGGGCTCGACTCGAGGCTTTCAACACCGCAGCAGTCACTCCGCCCTCTGTGGGACCGCGCAGGAAGAAGCGCCGTTCCCTGAGACAGCCGGAACATGTGGCCACAGCGACGCGCTCGCCGGAGAACCTCCCTCGAGCCTCGCCTTCCCCGCCTCTCCTCACCGACGCGCAGCTGCCGATTACGAGCCTCACTGCCGTCGCATCAGAGGATGAGGCCGAGGAACACGCCACGAGAGACTGCTGCTCCATCCTGGCATCGGACAGCGAGGAATGGTCGCTTCATTCCGCCACCTCGTCGATCCAGGAATCCACCCGTACCCACGCTGGAGCTGATGCGGAACTGATGCGCCTGTTGACACAGGCTGTTGACCGTCTCGGGCTCGAGTTGTCGCTGCCAAAGGAACCTGCGCAGAACAGGCTCGACGGTTGTTTCCTGCAGAGTCGCCGCCGTGCAGCTTCAGCAACTAGGCCCACTCCATTCCTGCTGGAACTTCATTCGGAGCTGACGAAGTCGTGGAGTACACCATTTTCCTCAAGACTTCAGTCACAGGCCTCCGCGTCGCTCTCCCAAGTGGACGGCGCTGCCGAGAAAGGGTACACGGCTATTCCCCCTGTGGAAGAGGCGGTCGCAGCGCAGCTTTGCCCGCCCTCTGCGAGATGGCGGTCACGGTCAGCCCTCCCACTAAAGCCTGCAGAGCCACGTCTGCCTTGGTTGGCCGCGCTTATGCCGCCTCCAGCCAGGCCGAGTCTGCTCTACACTCAATGGCTGTGCTACAGATCATGCAAACCGACCTCCTCCGTGAATGGGATGAGAAGGGCCGGGATCCAACTGCGGTTACGGACCTGAGAAGTGCGACGGATCTCTCCGCGCCACCAAAGCCGCAGCCCAAGCCATCGGACGAGCCATGGCCACGTTAACTGTGACAGAGAGTCACCTCTGGTTGACGCTCGCGGATATGAGGGAAACTAAGCGAGCCACATAAATCAGCCGGTTTCGGCTCTCAGCGAGCAGCCATTGCCCAGAACCGAGAGCACGCGCGCCGCGCTTTCGGCTTCGGTTAAGTTTCACAAGCCCGCAAATGGCGGCGATCTGAACCCGGAGGCCATTCGCCCCCTAGCGGCTCACATAGCTGCGTGGGAAACTATCCCAGGGATTTCAGAATGGGTGCTGAGCACAATAAAGCAGGGCTATATACTTCAATTCATTCGCCGTCCCCCCGCTTTCAAGCCCGGACCGCGACGATAGTGAATGCGGAAGTAGCACACCTACTTCACGCAGAAATAGCGAAGCTGCTGTGCAATGGGGCTATAGAAAAGGTACCGCCTTCTCTGAGCGAGTCAGGCTTTTACAGCCGATATTTTGGGGGATATACAGCAGGTATATCAATACACCGTCCTGCCGTTCGGCCTGTCCCTAGAACCCCGTACATTTACGAAGTGCATGGAGGCGGCGCTCGCCCAACCTGAGAAGTCAGGGGCTGCGAACAATGAACTATCTGGACGATTGGCTGATATTGGCACAGTCAGAGACAGAAATGCTATCTCACAGGACAGTGCTTCTCAGTCATCTGGAAAGCTTGGGTCTCACGGTCAACTGGACCAAGAGCTCGTTACTGCCCAGCCAGTCAATTTCCTTTCTAGGAATAGAACTGGACTCGGTGACCATGACGGCTCGTTTATCGACACAGCGCGCACGCCGTGTTCGCCACCTAGCCGCATCTTTCCAGAAGGGCAGCTTTCTCCCTTTGAAAACATTTCAGAGGATGTTGGGCTGTATGGCATCAGCTGCAGCGGTGCTTCAGCTGGGCCTACTGCGCATGCGCCCGCTCCAACGCTGGTTGAATACTTGCGTGTCCCGCCGAGCCTGGCTGTCTGGCGGCCAGAGAATCAGAGTGACTCAGACCTGCATAGTGGCTCTGCAGCCCTGGTTAATGGCCGACTGGTACCAGCAGGGAGTAATGATGGGAACCATCTCTTATCGGAAAGTCATCTCGACAGACGCGTCCAACTCGGGTCGGGGCGCGCTGTTCGAGGGCAGACCGGTCTTTGGCCAGTGGTCAGACCAGGAGAAGGGTTTTCACATAAACTGTCTGGAGATGATAGCGGTCGAGAACGCGCTGAAGTGCTTCCTCCCGTTCATACAGGACCAACATGTTCTTGTAACGTAACCAGTCACTGGGAAGACATGAGTTGGTCATCCGCTTCCTCAGAGGAGCTAGAAGGATGAATCCGCCGCGCCCCCCGTCGGTTCCCATGTGGGATCTTTCACTGGTCCTCGAGGCCCTGAAAACTTTTCCTTTTGAACCACTAGACTCCGTGGGGTTGAAATATCTATCACTGAAAACCGTCTTTCTGACTGCACTGTCGTCAGTAAAACGTGTGGGGGACCTGCATGCGCTGTCTGTCAGCGCGTCATGTCTTGAGTTCGGGCCGAATGACTCTAAAGTCATCCTCAGACCTAGACATGGCTATGTTCCTAAAGTGATGTGCACTCCATTCAGAGCACAAGTTATTTCGTTGTCAGCTCTCCCAGCATCTGACAGCGAAAGTGATGTGAATCTCCTCTGCCCTGTCAGAGCGCTGAGGTTTTACATTATGCGCTCCGCCTCCTTCAGGGGTTCGGAACAGCTTTTTGTTTCATTTGGTGGGCGCACCAAGGGTCTCGCCTCCTCGAAACAGAGCCTGTCCAGATGGATAGTGGACGCTATAGCAGCCGCTTACGCGTCAAAAGATCTGCAATGCCCTCTGGGCATCAGGGCTCATTCCACGAGAGGCGTGGCCTCTTCGTGGGCATGGTCCAGTGGAATTTCTATCCATGACATATGTGTAGCGGCGGGCTGGAGCTCCCCGTCTACCTTTGTCAGGTTTTATAACCTAGAAGTTCCTGCCTTGCAGGCTAAACTGTTGTCAGTTTGAAGGAGAGGTGTAATCTGCCCAGATTTCCTGCTCAGATCACTCTCACATGACTCAGCTCACCTGGTTGAGCTGCACTGAGTAGGGTATGTGCCATGTGCCTATACAGAGCGGCGCGCTGCTCTGTATTCCCTATGTGTGCTTATATACAAGTGATGGCCCGCGTGGCTGGCCACCTTATTTTTCCACTTATGGGGTTCCCCTGAAAGTTCGGGGTCTCATGGTGGATGCTTGGCGCGCACGGCGTTGACAAAGTGTTCCCGTAGCGTAAGCTAAACTTACGCAATACGAGAGAACCTCTCGTAAGAGAACGATACTCGGTTACTAACATAACCTCGGTTCTCTCTAGAGAGGGAACGAGTATTGCGTAACCGACCGTGCTCGCGCCACGAGCGACTTCGCTTCAGTCGACGAAAAACCAGGGAAGTCAGCCTACAGCCCCTTTTATACGCTAAGCCACGCCCATTCTGGCGGGCTGTGACCCTATGAAGGAGCCGGCGCCCTTCATTGGGCGTGACGTCACGCCGGGCTCACTGGTAGGCTGCAGCAGTTGCCCGCAGGGCAGCCAATGAGCACGCGAGATGGCCTGCTCTAGGTCTGCTAGCTGCTGCACTGCGTTGACAATGAATACAAAATTAAGGATAATTTTTTGGCTTCAGTATCTCGAGAAGATAAATCTTTCCCGTAGCGTAAGCTAAACTTACGCAATACTCGTTCCCTCTCTAGAGAGAACCGAGGTTACGTTAGTAACCGAGTATCGTTTTCTGCAAAGGAAACAATTGTGATTAGTTTTTAGTTTTTGTCATAAAAAATCTCAAATTAAGAGAGCCACTCAAATGTATTAGCATTATATATATATATATATATATATGTGTGTGTGTGTGTGTGTGTGTGTGTGTGTGTGTGTGTATATACACTCACCTAAAGGATTATTAGGAACACCTGTTCAATTTCTCATTAATGCAATTATCTAATCAACCAATCACATGGCAGTTGCTTCAATGCATTTAGGGGTGTGGTCCTGGTCAAGACAAACTCCTGAACTCCAAACTGAATGTCAGAATGGGAAAGAAAGGTGATTTAAGCAATTTTGAGCGTGGCATGGTTGTTGGTGCCAGACGGGCCGGTCTGAGTATTTCACAATCTGCTCAGTTTTCACACACAACCATTTCTAGGGTTTACAAAGAATGTTGTGAAAAGGGAAAAACATCCAGTATGCGGCAGTCCTGTGGGCGAAAATGCCTTGTTGATGCTAGAGGTCAGAGGAGAATGGGCCGACTGATTCAAGCTGATAGAACAGCAACTTTGACTGAAATAACCACTCGTTACAACCGAGGTATGCAGCAAAGCATTTGTGAAGCCACAGCACCCACAACCTTGAGGCGGATGGGCTACAACAGCAGAAGACCCCACCGGATACCACTCATCTCCACTACAAATAGGAAAAAGAGGCTACAATTTGCAAGAGCTCACCAAAATTGGACAGTTGAAGACTGGAAAAATGTTGCCTGGTCTGATGAGTCTCGATTTCTTTTGAGACATTCAGATGGTAGAGTCAGAATTTGGCGTACACAGAATGAGAACATGGATCCATCATGCCTTGTTACCACTGTGCAGGCTGGTGGTGGTGGTGTAATGGTGTGGGGGATGTTTTCTTGGCACACTTTAGGCCCCTTAGTGCCAATTGGGCATTGTTTAAATGCCACGACCTACCTGAGCATTGTTTCTGACCATATCCATCCCTTTATGGCCACCATGTACCCATCCTCTGATGGCTACTTCCAGCAGGATAATGCACCATGTCACACAGCTCGAATCTTTCAAATTGTTTTTTTGAACATGACAATGAGTTCACTGTACTAAAATGGCCCCCACAGTCACCGGATCTCAACCCAATAGAGCATCTTCGGGATGTGGTGGAACGGGAGCTTCGTGCCCTGGATGTGCATCCCACACATCTCCATCAACTGCAAGATGCTATCCTATCAATACGGGCCAACATTTCTAAAGAATGCTTTCAGCACCTTGTTGAATCAATGCCACGTAGAATTAAGGCAGTTCTGAAGGCGAAAGGGGGTCAAACACAGTATTAGTATGGTGTTCCTAATAATCCTTTAGGTGAGTGTATGTATATATATATATATATATATATATATATATATATATATATATACAAAACTACACACACACACATACAGGTCCTTCTAAAAAAATTAGCATATTGTGATAAAGTTCATTATTTTCCATAATGTAATGATAAAAATTAAACTTTCATATATTTTAGATTCATTGCACACCAACTGAAATATTTCATGTCTTTTATTGTTTTAATACTGATGATTTTGGCATACAGCTCATGAAAACCCAAAATTCCTATCTCAAAAAATTAGCATATCATGAAAAGGTTCTCTAAACGAGCTATTAACCTAATCATCTGAATCAACTAATTAACTCTAAACACCTGCAAAAGATTCCTGAGGCTTTTAAAAACTCCCAGCCTGTTTCATTACTCAAAACCGCAATCATGGGTAAGACTGCCGACCTGACTGCTGTCCAGAAGGCCATCATTGACACCCTCAAGCAAGAGGGTAAGACACAGAAAGAAATTGCGGCATGGCATGGAGGCAATCAGCCTGTGGCACTGCTGAGGTGTTATGGAGGCCCAGGATGCTTCGATAGCGGCCTTAAGCTCATCCAGAGTGTTGGGTCTTGCGTCTCTCAACTTTCTCTTCACAATATCCCACAGATTCTCTATGGGGGTCAGGTCAGGAGAGTTGGCAGGCCAATTGAGCACAGTAATACCATGGTCAGTAAACCATTTACCAGTGGTTTTGGCACTGTGAGCAGGTGCCAGGTCGTGCTGAAAAATGAAATCAGATGGAAGCATGAAGTGCTCCAAAATATCCTGATAGCTAGCTGCATTGACCCTGCCCTTGATAAAACACAGTGGACCAACACCAGCAGCTGACATGGCACCCCAGACCATCACTGACTGTGGGTACTCCAGTGCTGCTTATCTGTAGCCCAGGTCAGGCGCTTCTGCCGCTGATTCTGGTTCAAAAGTGTCTTGACCTGGGGAATGCGGCACCTGTAGCCCATTTCCTGCACACGCCTGTGCACGGTGCCTCTGGATGTTTCTACTCCAGACTCAGTCCACTGCTTCCGCAGGTCCCCCAAGGTCTGGAATCGGTCCTTCTCCACAATCTTCCTCAGGGTCCGGTCACCTCTTCTCGTTGTGCAGCGTTTTTTTTTGCCACACTTTTTCCTTCCCACAGACTTCCCACTGAGGTGCCTTGATACAGCACTCTGGGAGCAGCCTATTTGTTCAGAAATTTCTTTATGTGTCTTACTCTCTTGCTTTAGGGTGTCAATGATGGCCTTCTGGACAGCAGTCTTACCCATGATTGCGGTTTTGAGTAATGAAACAGGCTGGGAGTTTTTAAAAGCCTCAGGAATCTTTTGCAGGTGTTTAGAGTTAATTAGTTGATTCAGATGATTAGGTTAAAAGCTCCTTTAGAGAACCTTTTCATGATATGCTAATTTTTTGAGACAGGAATTTTGGGTTTTCATGAGCTGTATGCCAAAATCATCAGTATTAAAACAATAAAAGACCTGAAATATTTCAGTTGGTGTGCAATGAATCTAAAATATATGAAAGTTTAATTTTTATCATTACATTATGGAAAATAATTAACTTTATCACAATATGCTAATTTTTTGAGAAGGACCTGTATATATATATACTAAATTGAGCATGTGTCCTAAGGTGATGCAATTAAACTTTTGTGTCCTTGCTGCATTGAGTTGAATGTAGTTTTGTGGCTCTGGGTTGGTCCTATCATAGGCATCTAAACCCACAGGCCTTAATCAAACTGGCAGCTTCCAATCTATCAGGTCTCTTAGTCAGCCTCATCACCCACAGCGTTCTGGGGGGCTTACACTGATGGACTGAGTCTGTCTACTCATCCAAAGTTCGCAGTTTTAAAGTTTAAGAGACAATAAGATAAGTAATTTCAAGGTCTTTTGGTAATGTAGCAGACAATCTGTCTGATCGCATAGACGACTGGAAACGTGTGTGAGGGCATGCCAGAGTACAAACAAAGCCAGTTACTTGAGTAAAATTACAATTTATTTTAGGTTTTCTCTGGTCAGACAATTGTCTACCGGGTCTATACTGGAAGTGTGTGCTTCCCATTACCTAATGATTTCTAGCAGCCTAACAGGCTCGGAACGGGTCCTTTCCAAAGCCAAATGACTGTCAATCAGAAGTAATGACCTCTTTCCCCAGGCAATCAGAGAATATGAATTGCAGAAGGGGGAGGGGGAAACATTTTAAACTTAGATTGGTTGGTAATTTTACATTGCAGTGGAATGAGCGGGTGGAGACGTGTGTGTTCTTTGCAGGTCTTGAATTTAACTAGCAGTGAGGAGATGAAGAAATATTTTGAGCCAGTGGAAGTGGGAGACACTCTGAAATAGAACTGACTTCAGCGGGTTTGATTAATAAAAATCTCTTGAAAAAGTTTGAAATCATTAAGGGGAAAAGAAAATTATGGTTATTTTAATCATAACTTAATTGTATATAATAAAAATGTATACAAGATAAAATACATTAAAAAACAGTAATATTGTGAAATATCGGTACACTTTAAAACAGCTGTTTTCTATTTTAACATATTAAAAAAAAAAGTTTTTCCTGTGATGGCAAAGCTGAATTTTTAGCATCATTACTCCAGTCTTCAGTGTCACATGATCCTTCAGAAATCATTCTAATATGCTGATTTGGTGCTCAAGAAACATTTCTTATTATTATCAATGTTGAAAGCATTTATTTGAAATAAAAGTAATTTGTGACATTGTAAATTGTAAATGTTTATTGTCACTTATGATTAATTTACAGAGCCTGTAAAGGGACATGGTGATATAATGGTGATAAAAAAAAAAAAAAAAAAGAATTAGATGGGAGGTAAAATTATGTGTTAATCTTTTTGTGTTTTTTTTTTTTCATATCGCAATATATATCGAAGAAAACAATACTTCACATACTATTACAATACACACATTTTTAAAGCCAGTCAAATGCAGTCCAATCGAATTCCGGCATTTTACATTTTACTTTATTTTACTTTACATTATGTTAACACTTTTATTGAAAGTTGAGGTAAACTGGAATCATGACATTACTCACGCCAGACTTGCACATGCATTGCCCAGAGGAGCACCTTGAGGAGTACAATGTGTCAGAACATTCATGCTGCTGACCATTAGCTTACATCTTTTTTAAAAAAAATTATATTATAGTTTATTTGTGTTTACTTTGTGAAACTATGTGCTTTAACAAAACAGAACATCTGTTGACGGTTAAAAATTGGTAATTAATTGGCTCTTATTTATGTATCATGGTACTGTCATGATAATGGCAGATGTGCAGTATTGATTGATTCAGGAATTCTCTTTTATCTGTTGGTGGTGTGAGCTGCAGCCTCTGAATTGCAAGAGCTGACACATGAGAACAAAGAGATTAAGTGATGAAGCATCATTTTTCATTATTTATTTCACCTCTTGTTGTCTCAACAGTAGCTTGTCTACCTTTGGGTTGGCTTTAAAGTTCCTGAGCAACAAAGAATAGATCTGTCGTTCATCCGAGTGCCAGCAGAATCAAATGTATAATGTAAACAGACTGGATATGTAGTATTTGACCTTTTGGCTCCTCTGTCCTGTGTTAGTCCCGCACCAATCTATCTATTATCGTCTTTCCTTTCGCCCCCTTGTCTTTCATCTTTCTCTAGCCTTTCATCCCTCAGTCAGTTTATCCCTCCATCCCGTCCTCCCTTTCTCCACTCTTTCAAAAGACCCCATGACCCTTCCCCAAAGCACACAGAGAGATTTCTCAATGAGCTCCTGTGTTTGACGGAATATCTGAATGATCACAGAAGCACTTTTGTTCACATGCTCTAAAGAACATGCAGACATGAGTCTTTCGATCAGTTCCTTTGATAACAAGAGCACATATGGCAGAAACTCAGATCTCCACTAATACTACTAATAATAATAATTATTATAATTATCATTATTTGTTACATTAATATAGCTCTTTTCTGTGCACTCAACGTGCTTTACATAGGGAAGGGGGAATATCTTCAACCACCACCAGTGTGCAGCATCCATCTGGATGATGTGACGGCAGCCATATTGTGCTAGAACACCCACCGCACACCAGCTTACGGTTGGAGAGGAGACAGAGTGATGAAGCCAATCAGTATACTGTATATGGGGATGATTATGAGGTCATGATGATGATGGACAGAGGACAATGGGCAAATTTGAAGTTACAGTGGGAGTCTGAGTCTCTTGTGCCTCCTCTAAGCCAATTGACTTCTAACAGACCCCCTAATGTGTCCGGTGGGTTTAGTGGGGAGAAATTGAGAATGAATGGGGGAAAGTCACGTGAGAGGAGGCAATGCCTCCAACGCGCTATGATTGGATATAAGTGGTTTGCGCGATAAATCCTGTCTCTTGTTTTCGTGTGCGTTCTCGAATCGAATGAAGTGAAGAAAATGAATGGCTGAAGAAGAAGAAATGAAGAAGAACTGAATGAAGAAAATGATGGCATTATTGGGAAGACTAATTAAAAAGTAAGTAAACAGCTCAGTCACTTAGATATCGCTGCTTTATGTCATGTCAAAATCAGACTGGAAATGGCCTGAAAACATGATGTCTGTGGGGGGTTTTAGTGAGCGATCTGCTTGGTGAAGTTAAAGGTTTCTTCATGTCTGTGCAGTGTGTACAATTTTGATGAATGCTGAAAATAAGATGACTATTAAAAAGAAATGCTAAACATTAGTTCACAAATAATATATATTGTTTAAATTGTTTCTGGCTTTAGTTATTATTTTGGAATAAATGTAAAAATGC
Organism: Gila orcuttii; assembly: GCA_026230005.1. Lineage (NCBI taxonomy): Eukaryota > Metazoa > Chordata > Actinopteri > Cypriniformes > Leuciscidae > Gila > Gila orcuttii. The sequence continues at coordinate 12,829,202 of JAPDVR010000008.1, forward strand.
GAAAAAACATTAACTTAGAAATGTATACATGTATACATTTAATAGATATATATTTAATACTGTTGTTTATTACACACTCAAACAATTATTATAACAAAACAATAAGTATTATTAAATAAAAAATAAAATTAGATTTTTTTGTTGTTGTGGATATTCTAAAGAAGACTCATTTCAACCATCTCAAGAGTCTGTCCTCTTATACTCTCAACACTGGTTGTTAGAAGGCTTGTTATTGTTTACTAAAACTAAAACCATAAAAAGTGTTACTTTAAATAAAATAATCGTTAACAGTAATAAAATAAAATATAAAAAAATCACTTTTTAATTCAGCTAGTTGCCAACGTTTCTCATTTTAGTGAGAACGTCTTTCAATTTAGTTTAAGTGAAATACTAAAATAACAAAAAAAATTAAATACTTTATAGACATTTAAAAACAAAAACTAACAAAAAAACAGAAACTGTAAAAAATAAAATCTAATTCAAAATATAAACTATAATCGTATCAATGATACTAAAACAACGCTTCCCCTAGTTTCTGCACACCTATCTGTGTCTGCCCTCTCATGACATTGACAGCAATGTTTGTTTGGTCTTTTCTGTCCTTTTGCTCTTTTCAGACCCTACAACTGAATGGATGTTCTCTAACAATCTCCCCGACACCAGCTTAGTGCCTGTCAGTCAACCTATTGGATAAGTGCCCTAGTGAATTAATGCCTGCACATTGATCTCCTTCCATCCTCTCCTCTCCTTCCTGCTCTGAGAGAGCAGAGGGCACTGAACGAAATGTCTAGTATGTGTCTTAGACTGTACAACCTCTCCGTCCTGCTTCATTTGCCCTGAGTGTGTGTAATTCATGCATCAGAGCTGGTTGGTGATATAGAAACAAACGTAAGCAGATCACAGAGAGAGCGTGGGAAGAGATCCGTCACTGCTTTGGTTCAGAGTAATTGGGAAATGAGAAGAAAGGGAGACATAAACTGTAGGCTGCCTCAACTCTGAAAATTGTGTGAGGATTCATATGCTATTTGAAAGTTTTTTTCTTGTAGCAGCAAGAGTATGAATAGAGTATTTAAAACATGAATGCAAACAAAGTCTGTCTAAAAAGAACACAAAATATATAATTAGAGTCCCACTGTAGTCAATAATTGTATCCCTTAAAACTCACCTTAGATCACCAAAATTACATATTTAAATTGTTTTTCCTTGAAAATAATTTTTCATGCCTTAAAATAGCTTGAATGTAACTCTACACCCTTGCCTCATGAATATGCAAATTAGCCCTGCCTCTACTCACTCACACCAGCTCAAAGATCCACTCTTTGATGATCACACGTTGACGTGATTGGTTACAAGGTAGTTTGTGACGTCACAAACACCAGCATTTTCAAACTGCGTTTTTGAGACTGTCTTTGGTTCACTGCAGTTTTAAGGAGAAAATACTCAGCAATGGTGTTGACATGAATTTGAACATGGTTTGTCTTAAAGCATATTAAAAACACCACATTGACATACAGTATAAAGAACATTAAAAGCTCGATTTTCACCACAGGGGGACTTTAAGAAAAACTTTGGGTATACAGTTAGTTGTCAGTTGGTTAGCAAAATGTATTATACATGTTTTAATTTAAATTTTAAGAATTCCTTTTTCAGCTGCGCTGATTCCAGAAGTTTTAATTAAATTTTTCCCATAGGGATTTTTAAATATTCTTTGTTAAAGAGTTATAAGCCATAAACATAGCCAGTCAGCTACAAGGTGAATCACAACACTACAAACTTTGATTTAAAGTATAGGGTTCCACAGACTAGACTAGTTGACTAGTCGACTTTAATGCTCTGCCATGACGCTTTAAGCTTGATGTCGACTAGTTGCTAGTCATGTCCTATAGAGGGCGCAACAGGTTTAGAAATCTTTGAAGTCTACTTTTACTCTCCGTTTCCAACAGTTGAAATGACAAATAAATGCACAGTCCGAGAGCACTCCACAAGATATATTTGATTATAGGCCTACCATATAGATGCTCTAAATAGATCGGGTGAATGCATCCTTTTAACAGCTTATTGTACAGGTAAGTTAATCTCCATTTTAAACTAATGCACTGCTGCATTGTAACACTCACACAAAAAGAAGCTCGCACATCATGTGCACCAGTGGCGTAACTTTGTTTTAAAAAGTGGGTGGGACAGGTGTGTGTGTGGGTTGCTAATACAATGCTAAATCATAAATCAGATGTATGTACAATAACATTAGGATGTCCAGCAATTGATTTAAATAGTACATTGGGTTTAATTTGTCGTTTAATGAGATGTAATATATGTTGTTAGTACCAAGCATTTTCACGTGAACAAATACATAGGTCCGACTGTTTTATGAATGTATTTTAATGGTCCAGTGGCAGAACTTTTGCCAAGTGTGTCAGAGGTTCTGGGTTCACCCGTATAGTTTTTTTTTCTTCATCACAACCGATTGTGTTTATCAGTGGTTGTATATCAAGCAGGGACACGTTTGTGTGCTTTTTTTTTAATGATTTCACCGGAACGAATAGAGAGTCTCCACAACGGATCTGAAGCGCGCGTCCAAGTGAAGACTGTGCGCGAGCCACAAGAGAACACTGTACCTGCGCCACTGATCGCAGCCGCGGCAACGAGCACTTTGATCACTTGATTTCAAAAACAACACATTTCAGCGCTAGATCGTCTCTTATTTAACAAACGAACCAAATGAATATAGTTAACTGGATATGTTTTATTTATTTGTATGTACATCCGTGCCACGAGATGTTTCAAAAGTGGTGGGGACAATATCGACCCTGGCAAAAAAGTCGTGGGGACATGTCCCACCCGCAAATTACGCCTGTGATACGTACACATAAACGTTCAGTATCGCAGAAATGATGGTCAGCACTGTTCTGTGATTTATCAATAAAATAGCTTGGAAACTTTAAAGTTCTAGCATATATTTCTTAGTAACTAAAACCCATAGCTACACTATTAGTAGAGAGACGCTGTTATTTACACGCAATCGCTCTCTCACTAATGCATTCATATAAATGTAATCTTTAGCCTACTGTGCTACTTTATCTGTATCTGATTTAGAACAAGCAGAAATATGTAAGAAATATAATGACCCAATGACAAAAGAACTGATAAAAATAAGCTGTTATGTAGGAGCAATAGCCTTGTGGGCAGCGCTGTGTCATATGCCATAGCTTTGCAACCCGCGTTCGAGTCTTAGCTCGAGGTTCAGGCTAATTTGTTCATGAATTACGTCATCAGCGACTAGTCGAACTAGTTATTGTATAAAAACAATAATTTAATATTGTTTAACAATAAGTTTAACAATAACAATAAGTTTATTGCAAAATATGCATATATATATATATATATATATATACATATATATATATATATATATATATATATATATATATATATATATACACAAACATTTAAGTATTTTGAGAGCATTGGGAGATTAGTCATTCTCAGTGCATTATGGGAGTGGGCGGAGCAGTATTTTGGAGGGTGTTGTTTTTTTTTACTCTGATTGATGTAATTTTCAGTACAGCATCATGGGTAATTTAGTTTTTCACCAGGAATTCCAAGGTTAAACACCATTATTTTTAAAATAAGCTGAAATAATGCAGGCTGACGGCTTCAGCAGAAGCAAATTCCATGGATTAACAACCTCATAGTTCACAGGTCTGTCTTTAAAGGTTTATAAGTTCATTTTTTACTTCTGTTGCGCTTCATTTGCCCATTATTGGAAGTTGTGGCAACAATTGAAAAAAAAAAAAGTTTTTAAAGTCTGTTCATAATCTTTAAATTCTTCCTTTTCTTCAGTATTGCAATTTGAATAACAAAAAAACAGAAGTGAGATATTACAAGAAATGTGGAGAAAGAGAAAGAAAAGAATATGTTGTGAGTTAGATTTGGACATTTTGTGTCATAAATCACTTAATTTGATTGATTGAAGGAAGACTGATATGCTAAATCTTGATTATACTGTATGCTGCATGATCATTGTTTGAAGACATTGGAGTTGCACAACACAGAATTTTCGCATGATTACACCATGACCCGCAAATGAGCCGGTCAGCTGTTTGGGTCTGGACTTGTGTAAACAGGACTTAGTAAGCATCTTCTTGTGAAAGTGTGTACTGTGAATGAATGTCTGCGAAGAATGTGCCAACTCAGAAGAGAATGTGAGAGAATATATTAGAAGTTTGAAATGCCTTGTAATTGACAGATTTGTGGGTGGCCACTTAATTAACCATTCTGAAACTCATCTCAGTCTTCAGTCAGTGGAATTAACACTGTGCATCAGGGCTGGTACTTTCATATCTTATAATAGTTTGGTGGCAAAAAACAGTAGATGACATGACATGACAGATACAGTACAGTAAAGTCTTTCAAGTTAAATAAACAACACATTTATCTGGGAGAATCAGTCCTTGAGCTCTAGCAGTATGCGGTACAGATAAAGCAGTAATGATGGCAGATTAACAGTCTGATTCCTCGAAACAAAAGCCACAGCAGCTGTGTAGTCAATCTACTCTGGATCCAGTTGAAATGTGTATACCAATATATACTTTGTAATATATACCAATATATTATATTTTTACAGAAATCTAATTTATTTACAAATAGATGACAAATTGCAGTATTTGCAATGTAATTTGTTAAACATGTATTGTAAAATGTCTATGCATGAGTCCAATAATGCATAAAATAGGACTTTGCATTAGATAATAAATGTTTACACATATAATACATTGCCAGTCAAAAGTTTTTTATTTCTCATTTCTTTTGTTTTATGAATCTTAAAAAGCTTTAATCTAAAGACTGATGATTAAATGCTTGATATTAATACTTGGTAACACTTTACAATAAGGTTCATTAGTTAATGCATTAACTAACATTAACTAACCATGAGCAATACATTTGTTACTGTATTTGTTCATCTTTGTTAACGTTAGTTAATAGAAATAGAGCTATTCATTGTATGTTCATGTTAGTTCACAGAGCATGAACTAATGTTAACAAGATTTTAATAAAGTATTAGCAAATGTTGAAATTAACATGCACAAAGATTAATAAATGCTGTATAAGTGTAGTTCATTATTAGTTCATGTTAACTAATGTAGTTAACTAATGTTAACTAACGAACCTTATTGTAAAGTGTTACCTAATACTTTTATTTTGAATTAATACTATTATTCAGAAATGATGCATGATTAAAAAGTGACAGTAAAGACTTTTATGTTGTTACTAAAATCTGCCTCAAATAAATGGTGTTCTATTGTATTCTCATGTAAATTATAAAAACATTTAATAATATCTACTGTATTTTTGGTAAAATATGCAGCCTTGGTAAACATGAGACTTCTTTCAAAAACATGTAAAAAATTGGTAACACTTTATTTTGATGGTCCCTTTTGAACATTCTGTTGACTATAAGTAAACTTAACCTACATGCCATCATTAGAGTGTTAGTAGACTGTCTACCTAATATCTGTCAACTCTTTATTGTGATGGCCCTTCAACCTACTGACTATAAGTAACTTTGCAAGTACATGTAAACTTATTCGATTATTATACTCAACTAACACTTTAGACATAGGTGCAACATTACTTATAGTCAACAGAATGTGTTAAAGGGACCATTAAAAGTAAAATAAAACCAAAAAATCTTACGTAAATACATTTCATCCATCTTGCATTTCATTACTTTGTAACTCCAAACTTTTGAATGGCAGTAGCCTGTAATTAATTACAATAGCAACAATAACATGTCTATTCGTCTTGGTATTTGCCTAATGATGAATTCGCACTGTGAAAGTAATAAAATACAAATTTGATGTTAAAATAATAATTTGTTTGAACTGGAAAATAATTGCGGAAATGAGTTGTGAAGCTCACTCCTGAAAAGTTGTTACCCTTGACTTTTTGTTTTAGAAATGCAGGATCCCATCAGCCTAAAATATGTACTCATAAAACCTTTGCAGTGTTGTTGTTTGGCTTCATCAAAGGTGGATTTCTGAGATAATGAGAATGACGCATACACACTCGCTGAATGTGTCCTATGTAAATGAGCCTCGCTTGTTGTTTTACTCTTGGATTTATAATTATAGGCAGAACCTCTGAATAATTCTGTGGCATATTGATGTACTAGTGACATCTGAATGACAAATAAAGGTACTTTATATTTGGAGGAAAGATAGAGGAATTCTAAAAAACAGATGGCTTCAGATTTCTCAAATATATCCTATAACAACAGATGAGATGAAGACTGTCATACAAGGCAATCTAAAAAAGAACAGTCACACCAGAATAAGTTGTGAATGCTTTTTACCTCCAGAATGGTAATGAACTGTCAACAGATTTGACTCACTGAGAGTCTTTTTCTGTGAGAGTAAGTGGATTTAGCAAATGTTAGGATATCAGTTAGCCTGACTACGTCAGACTTCGTACTTCTGCTCAATTTCAGTTCGCTTCTGTACTCAGTCTGAGATAGCGACCTATCTCTCAGTTTTCCTCCGGCCTGAAAACAGCCGGCCAATCAACGAACAGAGGGCGGGCTGAGAGCCGTGACGTAGACGCTAAGCGCCGAGTTTAAGATTGTGGCCGTTTCTCAAAACCAAGAATGCAAAGAATGGACTTGTGTTCTTGGGGAGAACGCTCTTGCTAGTTGTTCTTGGAAGAATGAACTTACAAGGTGACGAGCACACAGAACGCTGCTGACAGTTTGAGGCGATGTGTTCTTGCTGGTATTGCGCAATACCCCCGCACAGCGCCGTCTTAAGTACCCAAACATAACAAGAATTATTGATGATAACAGCCAGGTTTTATCGCCCAAGCCTACCCTCAGCTCAAGGGATTACTCTACAGCTGTACACTCTCAATGTAATGTATATTCATAACAATAAAGCAACGCAATCCTCAGATGTCCCTTGGTTTAAATAAAAATGTTATCACATTAATTAGAATGCAATTATATAATAACGGCGGTAAGAAAAGTGAAACTTTCTTATAGTTGTGGGTCTGGCTTTCTTCTGCCATTTTTGCTCTGCTGCTATGGTCTCTTGACTGTGGGGTAAAACGAGTTTTTAGCATGACTGGCCGGTTGGCTCGCTAGCTACACCCGCGTGCGCTTATGGAGATTCTTCACTACCGAAAACGTTTGAGCATATTTTCGATTCGCCATACATTTTCGTAAAAATGGCAATATTTGAAATCTACACAGTAGATTTCTCGCATCAAATGTTCTTAGAAGTTAATTTAGTGATGAAATAGCATACGAAATTGTAGAAAAACGACTTACTGTTGTTCTGCCTTTCTGCTCCCCGCTCCTTCCTTGAATGCCGAAATGAATGCTGGGATATTTCTGCCGTCAAGTTCACACAAGTTACCAACCGATGCATCCTCGGTAAAATGGGCGTGTCAAGAACACTTCCGGGATTTTTAACTGTTCTTGCTAAAATGCAAACTTGTGTATTGAGACAGTACTTGGGCAGCGACTGATGACGTTTCACAAGTCCACAAGAACACAAGTACAGACAAGAACGCATATTGAGAAACGGCCTGTATTTTAGGTTAGGGAAATCGAAAACGACCGCGGATATGGAGACACAGGATGCAATTCGCTCTGTTGTGGAGAATAGTCCCGGCATTTGCAAACTGAAGCCCGAACAAGAAGAGTGTTTGTTAAACATTTTGAATGGAGGTGATGTTTAAGTTGGCGAGAGAGGTGATTGCGTTATGTGATTGGCTTACGGGTAACCAATGATTTTATACTTCAGACAAGCGCCCCCCGTGAGAAAGAAAACACTTTTCAATTATGCCATTCCAGACTCTGTCTACGAAGCAAAGCGAAGTTTATGGATAAAAGCAAAGCAAGAGTTTATGGATAAGACTTTAATGCGCACTTCTTGTACTGTGATTTATTCAGCTTTTACAGTGATTTTCTGGAGTGAAAACGCACGCTTCATCTTTTGTGTGATGTACAATAAACTTCACAAAACTCATTAGTAAAGTTTTGTATAATTTTCAGACGGGGTCTGCTACAACAGGCTTGTAGGGGATAAAAGCAAGGTGACAACACAAGTTATAACCGTAATTAAACTAAACTATACCTGTTCTATCTCCATACAGCATATATTCTCTAGCTCTGTAGGCATTATAGTCCGACTCCGGTTTGAACTGAACACCGCTATGTCAGTTTCTGACATTTTATTGTGTGAGATCTGATGCACACACTCTTGAAGCTCTGCCCCCTTATTGAAAGGTGCCCCCTTTCAATAAGAGGGCGTAGCTTGCTTCCAAAAGCAGCAGCTCATTTGCATTTAAAGGGACACACACAAAAACAGCTCGTTTTTTCTCACCCCCCAAAAGTGGCAATTTTAACATGCTACAAAAAGTATCTGTGGGGTATTTTGAACTAAAACTTCACATACATCTTGTAAAAAGTAGCAAGATAGGTGCCTAAGTCGATGCATAAGTTGTCTAAAAGAAAGCAAGGCAACAAGTCAGCTGCCTAAGTTTTCGGACAGTTCACTATAGTCAAACGGCCTCCACAGTCACCAGATCTCAATCTAATAGAGCACCTCTGGGATGGGAACTGGAATACAGAAATGAGTGGAACATTCATGGATGTGCAGCCAACAAATCTGCAGCAAATATGTGATGCTATCATGTCATTATGGACCAAAATCTCTGAGGAATGGTTATAGCACCTTGTTGAATCTATAACACGAAGAATGAAGGAATAACATGACCATGAGTGTATATTTAAATATAATTATAAGAACTTTTTTCTTTTGGGCAAACAGGAACACGCTTTGCCTGGCCCTAAGGGTCAAGTAATTTCAGTGGTATTCAGCTGTCTCTGCATTTCTTCATCTGGTGTGCTGTCACTCTCTCGCTCTCTCTCTCTCTTATTTAGAAATGAGTTCAATGTGAATTCTTGCTAAATGTAGACATTTAAAGGAGCAGTTACCTCTGGTTTTTACACTCCTCCCCTGGAAGAATCTCTTGATAGTACAGTACACGTTTCAATTACAGCATGTAGGACACCGCTGGACCATGAGAGGCTATTTATAATTCATTACCTTTTCCTTCATTACCAATGTAATGATGCCTGTAAATTATCAGGCTCTTTCTAACCAAACTGATGCTCGGGATAGAACCTTAACAACCCGGTGGATGACAAATGAGTGTAATAAAGTCAGCATTTAATCCTAAATTAGCACATGTTCCAAATGATGGTTTTATACTGCAGTTACATTAAGGGCCAAAACACGTCCTATCCTAAAGTCATCCGTTGATAATTGAAAAAAATGTGCAGGAAAAAAAAAAAAAAAACAGATCAGGTAAAATTAAAACCCAAGTGAACAACAATGAAGCGGTTCAACACTAAATTATTATAGTGTTCCAGAAAAAGCTGTTTATCTCCTAGCATAGCTAGCTTTATCATTTTTTGTGTGCAAACTGAAGTAATGCAGAGAAGCTTACTGAAAAATGAATCAATTAAACAGATGGCAGCACATTTTAATTACTATAGTTCTAAAATGTACTTTAAGCTCAATTTATGCCATAACAAATAATGTCATTCAAATGTAACTTTACAGACTTCTGAGTGATGTAGCAAAATGTTTATTTTTTTTATTGTTTGATTCTATTTATTCTAAATTATTGAATTTAATTGTACATTTTTCTGGGCAGAAATGTACACAATAATAATTTTCTTCGGATGGGCATATACAGAGGAACTTCTTGACTTCTGGAAGTTGCATATATACCGATCAGAGTCTCAAACTTCTGTACAAACCTTAAAATGGACCTATTCCTTGGCTGCAAAGACAACTGTCAAAATATTGTCAAAGGTTAGACAACAACATAATCTCTATAATAGTTCAGTTCTTTATAATAAGTGACTTCTTAGTATTTGAAGTTGTGTATGCAGTATATTTCTTTCTAGGTTGAAAGAAAGTAGGAGGAGGACACTGTCTGGATGGGGGAATAAAAGATGAGTGGACAATGAATGCTTCATTCAGAGAGTCACTCAGGCGAATAACTTCAATCACTACATGAGGTGACCCATGGAGGCCTTTTCTTTGCTATGAACAAATAACGTCTGTTACTAATGTACACTGACTAAAAGCAAAGGACCAGAAAATGCTGTGCAACATGTGGAAGGATCCGTTTTGTCTGCAGTCTAAAATAATTTTAGAGCACGGATGGGGGAGGACCCTCTTGGAATTGCTCCGTTTAGTTACCTATTGTATTTGTAGCTCAATTTAAGTTTGTGTTTTTTTAATACAGAATGCATGTTCCATTGAGAGTTAGCCATTTCAAAATTAAATAATCTTTCATTATTTACTCACCCTTTTTCACTCAAAAGTATGACTACCAAAGACTTTTCTACAAAATTTCTACTTTTGTGTTCCATGGTCTAAAAAAAAGTCACACAGAACGACAACTGAATGACATGGGTAAGAGAATAATGACAGAAATGTCCTGTTACTTTAAAATACAAGAATAAAGAACCAATTAAATTAGATTCATGTGTTAAATTTCTCATATATCAAGACCTAGAGCGCAATTTTATATGAAATACAAGAGCATAAATTGAAAAAGTCTTCTGCAGTTTCTGCTGAATGCAATTTGTCAGCGAAATGATTTGTCATTTCTTAACCAAACAATTTCTCTTTATTGTCTGAGACAGGAACACGTGTCGTGCCCTGGCCCTGATCATTTCTGATGACTCGCTCATTAGAAGTGTGTCTAATGGCTCAGTAATGGATCTGTCTGCATTCCACTCTCATCTCAGCTTTATAGATACATCACTCACCTTACCAAAATAAAACCTCCATCATTACTGCCGTGGTAATGTGGGAAGGGGAAACTCAAATCGCCTTTTACAACACAGTACAGATGGTTAGCGATCTATCTCTGCTTGATGCATTGTTACGAATGGATTGTTTGGGCTTTTGACTATATTATTGAAAACCCAAAATGCATTTGTATATGTTTGAATGGACACCGAACCATATATTATACTGGGAACACCTAAAATGTTTTTGCAATTTTGTCAGAAAAGGTTCTATATAGAAACTTAAAGGGTTCTGTCAGGCGCCCTGATTTCTTTTAATTAATTTTCAATTGTAATTGAATTTTATGAATTAAACAGCTCGTAAACATACTTTCATTACAAAAATGTAAATAACCAGTAAAATAGGAAAGTGTAATGCAATAAGTTAAGGGTCACTGTGATTTTGCCAAGCAAGACATGTTCCTGGATCAACATATTTTGTTGATCCTGGAACAACATTCCTGTCTGAAAATTTAGCACTACCCCTACCCCTAACCCTAAATCTAACTCTAACTCATTCCTAAAATCAAAGAGTAATGATACATGAATAACACTGACTTAGAAGCACCCACCAAACCTTTTGTTGTAAGCCTAAATTTGACATAAACTGTAAACTTGTCCCTCAAATCTGAGGTTGATTGGAATGTTGTTCCAGGATCAACAATGATGATCGAAAGATGAAATCACATTCACCTTTTAACAACATACAAATCCTAAACTGTGTTTAGGTCAATGTTACTATAAATAGAGGTGGTGGCTTTAAACTTTTTTTTTTGTTTTGTTAGAAATGCTATAAAATCAACCTCAAAGAATTTTGATCTGTGGACTTCAAAAAGTGTTTATGTTGATATCCTAAATTCCCTTTCAAGGGAACTCGAGCTGCATCAAGCTGTGGGAACTCCTCTGCGTGTGTGTGGTGTGTGTGGTGCCACAGTGGGTGGTGATGGCGCAGTGGATAAGACACATGCCTTTGGTGTGAGAGACCCGGGTTCGAATCCACTGTGAGACACCAATGTGTCCCTGAGCAAGACACTTAACCCCTAGTTGCTCCAGAGGAGTGCGACCTCTGACGTATAGCAATTGTAAGTCGCTTTGGATAAAAGCGTCAGATAAATGTAAATGTAAATGTGTGCGTCATGAAGCACGTATGGAATCAGTCCAATGGAGAGACGGAACGTCATAGGCGGGTGACGTCATCGACCCGGAAACTATAAAGCACCCCCAAAACACAAGCGCGACAGCTTCTATGCCTTCAGTAAGCGCTATATGTGGATCTGTCTCAAGTGTTTTTGTCTGTCACTAAGCAGGAGTTTCATTATTTCAAAAACTATATATATATATATTATATTGAGAGACAATGGCGAGCGAACAGCAATTTAAGAAGTGTGTTCCTCCCTGCTCGCGCTATTTAACGGGCGGGGATACACACAGCTTATGTGTTGTTTGTTTGGGAGTGCAGCATGCCCAGTCAGCTCTCGAGGGGGCTGATTGTGAGCATTGCGAGCGTTTGCCTCTTAGAACGCTCCGCTCCCGCCGATCACTCTTTGAGGAGAGTGGTTCGGTTCGCGATCCCCGCGGATCGGGTCCCGCTCATGCCGAGGCTGAGCGCCGACGTCATTCGTGGGGATCGCAGATGGATCTAACAGCGGGGCTTGAGACGGGCTTTGCCCTATCTCAGCCCTTACCTGTTAGATCCATTGCCTCAGTCTCGGGTTCGGAAGCACGCTCTGCGGTTTCTTCCCCCCGAACTGAGGCCCCAGTACTGCAACTATCCAGTTCTGAGGATCTGGATGTTGTTAGTCTGGATGCGGGAGATGTCGATGATTCGCCATCTCGCTCTCCCGAAAGTGAGGAGCTTATGGAGGTGCTCACTCGTGCTGTTTCTAAATTAAGAATCGAGTGGCCAGCTGTTAGGCAGGAGTCTAGAGAAAAATCTAAACTAGATGAGAGATTTTTGCCTTCCCGTTCCCAACCTCCACGCCGGTGCTTGCCCTTTTTTCCTGATTTACACACAGAGGTTTCGAGATCGTGGAAAAAGCCGGTCTCTTATCGTGTTTTTAGCCCTCAAACGTCCACTTATTCGAATATCGTGGGGGCTAAATCTCACGGTTATGGGGCGATGCCTAAAGCAGAAGAGGCGCTTGCTAGTCACCTTTCTGCTGAAGCTGCATCTTCTTTTAAAGCACCACTTTTACCCTCTAAACCCCTCAGAAGTACGTCTGCTTTAGTGGGTAAGGCGTATTCGGCGGCCGGTCAAGCCTCGGCGTGCCTGCATACTATGTCCATCTTGCAGGCATACCAGGCTGACCTATTAAAGGACGTGAGTGATTCTCAAGAGGTCAGCACTGATGTAGTTCGCGAACTGCGTCAGGCTGCAGATTTATCTCTGCGCGCCACCAAGGAGTCGGCCAAGCTAATGCGCCGTACTATGGCAGCCCTGGTGGCCGCAGAGAGACATCTATGGTTAAATCTTTCTGGCATGAAAGAAAAAGATAAAACTTTTCTTTTAGACGCTCCTCTCTCTCCTCATGGTCTGTTCGGTGATTCTGTGAATACTGTCATAGATAGATTTCAGGAAGAGAAGAAACAATCAGCAGCGTTTCAGAAATTTATGCCTCTTAAAATTCATGTCCCCGGTACTGCTGGGCGGGAGCAGTCCAGGCCGTCAGTCAGCTCCTCACATAGGGCGCAACAGAAGCAGAGTGTCGCGTCTCGCACTCCCCCTTCCAAACAGTGGGACCAGACGCGGCACTCTCAGCCGAAGTCTTCTGGCAAAACTGATCTGAGGACAGTTATTATGGCCAAGAAGGCTTCGGCAAAGAAGAAGTCCTGACGCCACTGGCGTCAGGATGCTGAGGGTGGTCCCTGCCGTGGTAGAGAGGTGTTCACCGCATTACACGGTGCCCGCTCTTCTTCGGTGCCCTCAGGGGCCCGTTCTGCCAACCCCGCCTTCATGCCGGGGCACAGACGGTCCCAGCGAGCGCTTTCCCGACGGACGCTCGCCCCCTCTGAGGAGGGTCTCAGAGCAGTTAAGCCAGTCGTTCCCTGCCGGTGCGCCGTTACAGGGCGCTGCGTTTGCTGCTCAAGTTACACCAGAGGCCAGTCTCGAGAGACTGGTACCCTTAGTAGTATTTCTGGCAGAGTGGAAAAACCTTCCAAAAATATCTCAGTGGGTTCTGCACATAGTAGAAAAAGGTTATGCTATCCAATTCAGGTGTCGTCCACCAAAATTCAGAGGGGTTCTGCCCACAGTGGTGGGCCCCGAGCAGGCTCTGGTAATGGAACGAGAGGTGAAAGCGCTCCTTCAGAAGGAGGCTATAGAACGGGTTCCTCCTCCCAGTTTGGAGTCGGGTTTTTACAGCCGATATTTCATCGTTCCAGAGAAGGATGGGGGGTTGCGTCCAATTTTAGATCTGCGCCTGTTGAATCGCGCGGTAGGGAAGCTAAAATTCAAGATGCTCACTATCAAGCAGATTGTGGCACAAATCAGATCCGAGGACTGGTTTGTCACGATAGATCTGAACGACGCGTACTTCCATATTTCCATCCTTCCACAGCACAGGAAGTTCCTGAGGTTCGCCTTCGGGGGCGAGGCGTACCAGTACAAGGTTCTTCCATTTGGCCTAGCTTTATCTCCCCGCTCTTTCACGAAATGCATGGATGCAGCTCTAGTGCCCCTGAGGCTTCAGGGCATTCGTATCCTCAATTACATCGACGATTGGTTGATTTTAGCTCAGACGGAGCAGATGGCGGTTCGGCATCGAGATGTCGTTCTCGCTCATATAAGAAAGTTGGGGTTAAGGCTGAACGCGAAGAAAAGTGTGCTATCTCCTTCTCAGAAGACCGCTTTTCTGGGCGTCGTTTGGGATTCGGTCTCGATGCGGGCGCGGCTCTCCCCGACCCGCATCGCTTCGATTCTCGCAGCCGTGAAACAAGTAAAGCTAGGCCAGCTACTCACTGTAAAACAGTTTCAGAGACTGTTGGGTGTGATGGCAGCAGCGTCCAACGTTATACCTTGCGGCCTGCTGTACATGAGACCACTGCAGTGGTGGCTCCGGACCAGGGGATTCTCTCTGAGGGGAAATCCCCTCCGCACGATCAAAGTCACGCGGCGCTGCCTTCGTGCTCTGGTCATGTGGAAAGAAACCTGGTTCCTATCCAAGGGGCCTGTGTTGGGGGCTCTTTGTCGTCGCGTAACGCTAACGACGGATGCTTCCCTCACAGGGTGGGGGGCGGTCATGAGTGGTCGTCCAGCCCAAGGTCTGTGGCAGGACCATCATCTATTATGGCATATAAATTGTCTAGAGATGTTGGCGGTGTTCCAAGCTTTGAAACACTTCCTAGCAGACCTCAGAGGTCATCACGTGCTAGTTCAGTCAGACAACATGTCGGTGGTCTCGTATATAAATCATCAGGGGGGCCTGCGGTCGCGTCCACTTTACAAGTTGGCCCGTCAGATCCTCCTGTGGTCCCAGGGGAGATTACAGTCTCTGAGAGCTATGTATCTTCCTGGTTATCTGAATGTGGTAGCAGACTCCCTGTCGAGGCAGGGGCCGAGGCCGGGGGAATGGAGGCTCCACCCCGAGGTGGTGGAGCTCCTTTGGTTGAGTTTCGGTCGCGCCGAGGTGGACCAATTCGCTTCCAAGGAGACAACGCACTGTCATCTGTGGTTCTCCATCAGTCAGCCAGCCCCTCTGGGGTTGGACGCTCTGGTACAGCCGTGGCCGAGGTCACGTCTGTATGCTTTTCCCCCGATTGCTCTGCTACCAGGAGTTCTGGAGAGGGTTCGCCGGGACGGGGTCAGCCTACTTCTAGTAGCCCCGTTCTGGCCGGCCCGAGTATGGTTCACGGACCTAATATCTCTTCTGGACGGCTCTCCCTTGGAGATTCCGATCAGGAGGGATCTACTCTCTCAGGAGGGCGGTACGATATTTCACCCCCGCCCAGAGTTGTGGAAACTGTGGGCTTGGCCTCTGAGGGGGCCCAGCTCATAGAAACTGGTCTCTCAACTGAGGTTGTTGAGACCATCCTTCACTCCAGAGCTCCGTCCACGAGGAAGTTATATGCCCTGAAGTGGAAACTTTTCACTTCTTGGTGTGCAGAACACCGGCAGGACCCAGTTAACGGCCCAGTGGGTGCAGTGCTGGAGTTCCTGCAGGAGCGTTTCTCTGCAGGGTTATCCCCCTCCACACTAAAGGTGTATGTGGCGGCACTAGCTGCTTACCATGTCCCTTTCAGTGGAGTTTCTCTTGGGAGACACCCACTTATAACTCGGTTCCTTCGTGGTACTTTGAGGCTGAGGCCTGCAGTTCGCATGAGGGTGCCGACTTGGGATTTGTCCATTGTATTAGAGGGCCTCTCTTTGGCCCCCTTTGAACCTATTGAGGAAGTTTCTGAGAAATTCCTCACATATAAGACTCTCTTTCTGCTTGCAATATCCTCAGTTAAAAGAATCGGAGATTTGCAGGCTCTGTCGGTTGCACCCTCGTGCCTGGAGTTTTCGCCTGATATGGTTAAGGCTTTTCTATACCCTAGACCAGGTTATGTCCCTAAGGTCCCTACTAATGCTGTTAGACCTACAGTGCTGCAGGCTTTCTATCCTCCTCCTTTCGTGTCATCAGATCATGAGAAACTTAACCTTCTCTGCCCTGTTAGGGCGTTAGACGCTTATGTCCACAGAGCTGCCCTGTGGAGGAAATCAGAACAGTTATTTGTGTGCTTTGGGCCACCCAGGAAGGGGTGTCCCGCGTCTAAACAGAGAATGAGCAAGTGGGTGGTTGAGGCCATCTCACTTGCTTATGAGTCGGCTGGTCAGCCTTCACCTTTGGCTGTACGAGCCCACTCTACTAGGAGTATGGCTGCCTCTAAGGCATTATTGTCAGGAGTATCGCTGAGTGATGTTTGTGATGCGGCTGGGTGGTCCTCACCGCATACATTTGTTAAGTTCTACGAATTGGACTTGAGTTCCACTCCTGGGGCGCAGGTGCTCTCGTCCTCTGTGCGCTAGTTCCCACATGATGGTCATTTGCTTCTTTGGCGACGTGGGTATGGGCGTTCCCACAGCTTGACGCAGCTCGAGTTCCCTTGAAAGGGAACGTCTCGGTTACGTATGTAACCCTAGTTCCCTGATAGGGAACGAGACGCTGCGTCGTTCTGCCATACTCCCAGCATGCCCGTTAGCGCTTCCTTCAGGCCTATCAGAAGCTGTCGCGCTTGTGTTTTGGGGGTGCTTTATAGTTTCCTGGTCGATGACGTCACCCGCCCATGACGTTCCGTCTCTCCATTGGACTGATTCCATACGTGCTTCATGACGCACACACACAGAGGCGCTCCCACAGCTTGACGCAGCGTCTCGTTCCCTATCAGGGAACTAGGGTTACATACGTAACCGAGACGTTATAACTAAATCATATTGGCTATGATGTTTTTTTTCTCCTTAAGTTGAGCTTTTTCTGATTGTTATTTGATATTTTATGATAGGCCCAACATGACATTGTGCATATTTGAACTTGAAAGCATAAGAAAAAGAGAGCAAGGACATTTCTTAAGTAAAATCAGAAAGTGAAAGTCTGCCTATTTAAAGTGGAGTGGTTACCCCTCGCTCTTGATAACTTTCACAGGCCAGTAATGCTCCTTGATGACCCATTTGCAGTTATTTTCCAACCTCTACTTGCTAACATGTAATTTTAGACAGGAGGCTCCAATTAGGTCATGTAAAAAGGCCCCCATTTGTCTTTTAGTGTGGTGTGAAAACTGGGACCATTAATTATGGAACAATAAAAAGATGCACACCTCCACTCTGCTGATGAAATACCACTTTCACTGTTTAATTCATGGGGTGCTAACTCTGCAGTTTAGGCTAAATTAGCTGGCAATTAAAATGCAACCCCCACTCCCTCTGATCTTTTGATTACTACTATTTGGTGTGAATGTTGCAATTGTTGTTTAATTTCTGCCTGGTAGGTCTGTCAAATACAGTATTGCTACGATACAAAACAGAGGCCCACTGTGGCTCGCTTGAGAGCTTCTTTTTTTAGATCATACATTGACACAGCAATGCACATTTCATTTAGCTCTATTGTAAAATATGTTAAAGCTCATATATCAGACCAGGGAGGGTTAAATAGTGAGAATAATGGTGACACAATTATTTAATAAATTGAGGATTTCTGATTCATGAAATGATTTGATTAGGTCTCTTGATACTTTTGCTCTGCTACTGATTTGAATTTTTATACATTTTTTTTCAATCAAATACTGTATGTATACATTAATTTACTGTAATTAAAGACTTTTAGGTGCCGTGAATAGGCCACAAATATACACCCATCACCACTTGTGTGTTCAATTATTAAACACTTATGCTTGTTTTATAATGTTTTCAGCTAAACATCTTACCATGTTTAAATCCATTCTGCAGAACACCCAATTTTCTGTACAAAGAATATAGAAAACAGTTGGTGTGGGCTGAGTCATGACTTGCTATAAACATAGCGACATTTAAGGGAGTACTGGCAATATTAAATGAACATTCTAAAACGTATAATGTATAGTGCATATAATCTAGTGTGATATTTGAGATGCCATATAGCAGGAGTGTCCAAACCTGCTCCTGGAGGGCCACTGTCCTGCAGAGTTTAGCTCCAAATTTCCTCAACACACTTGCATGGAAGTTTCAAGTATGCCTTGTAAGACCTTGATTAGCTGGTTAAGGTGTGTTTAAATGCTAAACTCTGCAGGACAGTGGCCCTTCCATGCAGTATGAGTCACGGTTTCAGCACTGGACAGCTCCAGTTGTGCTAAGAGCTGAAGCCTGTGGTGTGAACTGTGAAGTCAGCTTATGTTTTATAAAAAAGGACAAACTGTGAGCCATTGAGCATTAGTACAGGACATAAATGCCTCATGGGTTCTGTTCCCAAACCTAGTGACTTGCCTTACTGTTTACATAGACAGCTTCTTTTTAAAGAGGCATCCTAACTCAAATGGAACCTTATAAGTGACTGATTTGGAACGCTTTTCCTAATATCTTCTAATAGCTACTTTATTTTGATGCTCTCCCAACAGATTTAAGATTAGAGTTAAATTATATTGAACTTTTTTTTAATCAATATTTTTCAGCATTTAAGAATTACAAGAATATTTATATTCTCTATATTTCTTTTGCCACATCAGCCAACTTGGAGGCAATGCACAGCCCTGTTGCAATGCGTTCTGGGATTATCTTCTTTGAGAATGGCATCATGCTTCTTTACAATTTGGCAAAAATGGGGTATCTTGAAACACCCTTTGCATTTGGGACCCGTGATGCCCTAAAATGTTGCCTATGGAGAAAGTTTGCTAGGTTTTGTAACAGATCGATTATCTTAATTTTTGGGCGATCTCTGCATCTGCTTGGTTCAAAAGGGGTAAAAGCTTCTGTGAGGCAGCAAAACAATAAATGCCATAGATATTAGTGAATGCTGATACTGTGCACCTTGCACTGTTGTTGTCTTACCAGGTTTTAACCTCAGCTGTCAGTCAAACACCACCTCCATATTCTACTGAACTCGACCCAGCAGCCTTAATTCAAAGGTTCCTCCGATCTCTCTACCATCATCCCAAAGCTCTCTCTCTCTCTCTCTCTCTCTCTCTCTCTTTTCTGTCTCCACACCAGGATGATGATGCAGAGGGATCTGGCTGTCTGCCTGGTGTGATGTGTGCCCGCTCTGGATTAAGTGCCTCATTTTTATCCTCATAAACTCATTGGAGAGAAGACTGCTGAACAGTCTGTGGTGCACGCCGAGCAGGAGCCAGTATTGGATTATTGGATTCTAGTTCTTATTGATGAATGTGTGCAATCAGTTCTAGCAGTGGCGTGTGCCCCGGGCAGGTAAACAGCTTGTCTGAATGCTCTGGTTCCATAATAAGGTCATTAATAGAAATCAGTCGGCGAGTGGACTGCCACGGAGCTAAACAAATCCCAACCTTTACTCCAGTATCATCAATCTAAACATGCAGGCCTGCAGCAAGCTTATGCCAACTTTAATACATGGCTCAGCTTTTGCATAAATGGTTCAGGGAGAGATAGATGTGTGCACACATACACACTCAGCGATTGTAAGGTTATATGCACTTGAATGCTTGCGGTGCAGACAGGCCACATCCTGTTACCGTGCATAGGATATGCATCTATGGTCAAGCAGATAACAGCTATGTTTAATGCATTAGCATGGCATGATAACCACATACAATAACAACTCCATCAATGCCCTTGAGCTGTAATGTATCCACATAGTGCTTGAAAGCTGATTACTAATAATTTGCAAAGGTGGAGAAATAGGATGTGCGCATTCATTTAGAGATGTCTGATTAAAATTGCCATGTGATCTAACACTGTTAAAAACCTGTATGGTACGGTGTAGGCATATTTCAGAAAAACTTCAACATAATTAGTTGTTCTTTAAAGTATCTTTAAAGTAACCAATAATATGCTGTTTTTAAGCATGTGACCTTTGAGTTTTCTCTTTAAGATTTTTTCTCCTTCACCCTTACCCTGAAGTGCTCAACAAATTGCATTTCAGTTTTTTGCAAACACATTTCAGTAAGTTTCTAACTTCTAATGGTTTACGTTTAGCAGTTTAGCAGAATTAATTTGTTTGATGATTTTATTTGATTGAATCAAACTAGGGCTAAGTACTGATATAGATCTCATGATTTGAATATTTCAGGTGTAAATCGAAGAAAAGTATGTATGCTATTAGTTATGGAAAAGACAACCCGTGAATGATCCATTATAAAAAAAGATAATTTAACGATTTTTGATTGAACATCAATAGGGGTGTATAAAAAACATCTAATTTCTGTGAGAATGTTACAACACATGTTTTATTGAAGTGAACTACTTCCAGATGGTCAAGACGGTGCAGAGAAGATTTTTAAGGGTAAAGAAATAATAATAATAATTTGACACAAATTCTATACTGTTTATCTTTTGTGAAGAATGGGTAATGCAAGGCAGTAACTACAGACTGAGCCAAAGTTACTAAAATGTGAGTTGGCAAACCAGCTAACAGCTATACAGACTTTCGTTGAGCCTTTGGTGTGTTGTGCATGACTTAGGTAGTAGGTTGGCAGCAGAGAGCACATAGATATACAGTGTGTGTGTGTGTGTGCGTGTGTGTGTGTGTGTGTGAGAGAGAAATATAAAACCTATGATTGATTAATAAATAATCAAAAGGGAGGAGTGTAGTGGAAAACACATTTTTTTAGCATTTATTTCTGTTTTGTACTTTATATGATTCGTGTCTCTGTATGCAGTCTGCAAATTTACTGGCAGGCTCTGATAAGAAGTATGTTACAACAACCTGTTTTTGTGTCTGTGAAAGCAGCTGCACATCCTTGAAACTATCTTTTGCAGGAGCTAGACTGGACTGCTAGGAACAGAAGTGAGATTTTGAACACTTTGAGTATTTTTCCATTTCTTAATATGGTAATGTGTGTGCGTATATAAAAACACTAGGAGAGGTTGTCTTTTCACGACATAAAACTCTGATGTCTGTATGTGAATGGCCTTCTTGCAAGAATAAAACTCAAGAAGACTTTATTGTAAACTCACCACAAATAACTGAATATTAATATTTCCATAACTCTATTTTCTGTCTGTCTGTCTGTCTGTCTGTCTATCTATCTATCTATCTCTAATCTCACTTTTCAGCCATTACTGAACATGTCTGTTTTAAATGTTGTTTATTAAATATTGTTAAATATTAAATCATTGTTCCCCTCAATGCCTGTATGTTATGCCAGGTTACGTCCCTGGCATAATATACAGGGTTACAAGTGTAAATGTGCAGTTGTTACCTTAAAGTTGCAGTTATTTTTTCAGAGATGAGTGCTGACAAGGTCAGAAGACATCAAGAGCGGTAATGAAACCGCTGACGTCCTGTGCTCCTCCTGAAAGTCAATAGGAAGCCTGGGGTTCAAGTAAAAATAATAATACACCACCATCAAGAAACCTGCATTTCTGTTTATTCCCTCCTTCATTTTTTCCCAACAGTCTATCCTTAGACCTAGATCATGACCCATATAAATGCTTTAAAACATTTATAAGCGCTAGCTTCAACTATTCCAGCGGGACGGCAGTACAGTCCAGGTTCAGTAACCTCCCCTCCTCATCTTCTCCTTCCCACCAGCTGCAGTTTTGCATCTCGGCCCACTTCCACACAGGCATTGGGGCTTTCTCATCATGGGCTATCTATGGTCTGGTGGGCATGACTTTCAGCCTGAGCTCAGGGAGTGGAAGAGAAGCTTTACTAGTCTGTTTCTTTACCCCATGGGAAAGGGCAAGGAGGCAGCCATGAATAAAAGGAAGATTTATGAACTTGCCAGCTTCTAGAAATCATACAGGCAGGAAAATGGGAAAAAATATAATATAATGGCGATACCCTACAACAAGGATGAATAATTAATGATGCCAGTCCCCAGTAAATGAGACGGTAATGCTGAGTGAATGAATTAAACTAACGTTGCACTGGAATTCAACACTGAGGGCAATCATTAAATGTCAACCTTTCAGGAATAGTATTAATGCTTTTGCAGTTTGGGTTAGTGTGACAGGAAAATAATCTCTCATTTTGCATAATATATAGAGAATGTTAAAGAAAATTATCTGTTTTAAATCATCAAAAAAAGGACAAGGTTCCATTTGAGCTATTCAACATGCTGCTGCTGACACGAGAGGCTACATTTTCATTTCTATTTTGTTTGTTTCACATAGGATATGTTTTTTTTTTGTCAGTGATTATTAGATGGGAATGGTAATTAGTCAGGACGATGGAGACTTGTTCTAAGTATTCTGAGAAACTCAGTATGCGGTGTACTTTCCTCTTATTGCATTTAAGAGCTGATAGCTAAACTTTCATGTGCATGAGATTGAGTTCTGTGCCTTTATTTGTGATTATTACTGACATTCTCTGCATTTACAGTAGAACAACTATGAGAAAAGTCTGGAAAGAGCTCATGTTAATGTTTTTAGCTACTCTCTTTTTGTTTTTAGCTACTTCAATTGCTTTGAATTGCTGATTGTTTTGTTTGTAGGTTCGTGATAAATTATGGAATCACTTGATGTGGTTTAAATTAAGGAACAGAGAGAAGCTGGCTATAAGATTAATGATTTCCATTGATCATTTATGTTTGCTGTTCAAAACAGGACTGGATATGCTGTTAAAGACAGCTGTGTTTATGTCTCTCTCTCTCTCTCTCTCTCTCTGTGTGTGTGTGTGTACTGTATGTACACATATCCTAGTATTTTTTTTTTTACCAGCAATACAGAGTCAAATGCGTAAGCAAATGCATTTGAAGTTAATTGTAGATCAATTTCAACTTCACCTTTGAAGTGCATTTTATTCTCTGTTCTAAAGCATCTCGTTACATTTGTACTGAATGAGAAACCGCTCAAAACGAATCAGTGTGTGAGTGAACTGTACAAAGGATTCACAGTGAATAGTGAACCAATTCAGAACATTTTGCTTATACATTACCCTTTGAACAATTTGTTAAAAAGAACCGACTCAAAAGAGTGAATCATAAATTGGGCATTGCTAGCACCTGTATGCTATTCTATTAAATGCTTTCTATTCATTAAAGAACCCTGAAAATTTTAAAGCAGCACAACTATTTTCAGGTATGATGATGATAATCAGTCAACATATTATAATGGAAAAATGATATAATATAGTATAATATAAAAGTATCCTGCTATTTAAATCACACACAATGTGTGTGTGTGTGTGTGTGTGTGTGTGTGTGTGTGTGCAGCTGCATTGCCTTTCTGTATCAGCATGTTTCAACCCTCACCTCCAGGCTCAGGTTTCCTTCACTTCACCTCTTATCAGGATCATTCGTTCATGTCTTATAGACACCACACATGACTCACATGTGTCATGACCGGAAAAGACATTTGCCTATCGTCTTCTGTCTATTCCACATTCTGTCTACACTCACCTTAGTGTAAAAGATGGCTTGCTGAAAGATGAACATCTGTTTGCATCTTGCCAGATTAGGTGCTTTAACCTCCTGCTGACACGCCTCAGATTGATTGGCTAAACGGGGGCCGTGGACCGCAATATAAGAAAAGAGTATTAGGAATCCATCTCAGCCATAATCTAGCCTCCTCCATCCACCCACGAGTTCTTACCCACATTATTTTCCATAAAGAATTTGGATATTGAGGTGCTGTGGAGTCAGGCGTTACGTTATGCCGGGATTTACTGTTGATAAGAAATGACCTTGACTTTTAAAGGGGTTTTATAGACTTGTTCATGGTAGGGGAATGGGTATATTTCATTGGAAATTACAGTTGGGACTTTGAAAGGCTGGGGCGCTTTAATAGAACGGCATTGGCTGACATGGCTTTGACCTTGGGTGACCTCAACTTCCTCTGGTCAATGTCATTCCTCACTGCCAACGAGGAAGATGGATGTTCACTAAAGCTCATGGTTCATTAAAAAAAGGAGCAGTGAGGGAGGTCTCTCAGATAACCTGCAAATTTATGGTTCTATTGGGAACACGCTAACCTGCTGCTGGAATTTTTACTGAGAACATTATGAGTACAGCCAATGTTTCCAAAAGGTGCTAGATTTCATGCTTACAGTGGAAGCTAACTTTTCCATATCATATAAAACGTGTTTGTGGATTTGTGTGAGGGAGAGTGTGTGCGTTCAAGCCTCTTCTTTATGTGCTTATTTCTGTGTTTTTATGAGTTGAGCGGATGAGCACGGGCCCAGGATATGAGAAGGAATCTCAGTGGGGCATCTCCTTGTAAACACTTTTGTTATTACTCCACGCCAGCGCTGATTACACTGTGCCTGTTCTGTTGTGCTCTCTGACCCCGTCTGACAGCCCTGGCTTCCTATGAGACTCTCTCTCTCTCTCTCTCTCTCTCTCTCTCTCTCTCTGCCTGATGCAGTGATAGAGACGACAGAGGGGCAGCAAAAGCCACCTGCCAAGTGTGAGGCGAATCTTGCATTTTCTGCCTTGTGGTACAAAGGGGAAACTGGTTGCGATCCATTGGAAGAGAATATACAGAATCTGACGTGTTTTATTAACATGTTTCATGTTCAGTAGGGTGCAAAAGGGATAAAAGCACACCGGGGTAAAAGGCGTATTTTACTTTATTCTATTTTAAATCACTGGATGGGACAAAAATTTAGCTCAGCACTTTTCTTAAAGGGGTCATATAATGGTACATGCACTTTTACAAGTTCAATGTACTGAAATGTGTGTTGGCAGTGCCTGTACACAACCATCATATAATGATAAAAATAATTGTTTTAATCTCCTTATATGTTTTCCTCTGCCTCAAATTGAGCCGATCGAACGTGTGATGTCTTTATATTTTTATTTATATTAATCTTTGCAAATCGCTAGCTTCACGATGAATGCGGCTAAAGTTTACACTCAGGGTACATTACGGCATGTTTTCTATAAGACGTTCTCAATATAATTCATAATCCCACGTTTATAATGAACAATTATTATGGTTATTATGGCGTTATGGTTATTGTGTTATTGTGTGACAAACGGTGTACGCATAGAACAGAGGGGCGGGGTGAGCAAAGCTCATTATCATTAAAAGACACATACACTTAAATGGCGTGCTGACAACAGAGCTGTTTTTGACCAGGTAAAATAAGTGTTTTCTTACAATACTAATGAGAATTTTTAATTAAAGTATATTACAAACTTTTAATTTAGACCCTAAAGAATCATATTAGCTTGTACAAAAATGGCATTATATGACCCCTTTAACAACCACTTTTGATGTGGCACTTGGAAATTTGTCTGATCCTTGACGCAGACTGCAATGCAAAGTTGATTCTGCACTAATTTGATCTAATATTTAATGTTTTAAAAAATGTTGTAGATTTATGTAGCAAATGAGAATTGTTAAAATTATTAACTGTATTTTGAGACAAAGGTCTTGTTAATGATTTTCAGTTTTGTTTAAAGTAAATAAAGCAACAGTTTTTCAATGACAGAAGAATATGTAAAAGTATGGTATTAGCTGGATGACTTTTCCATTTGTCGACATGACATGGTAAGATTCAGATGGAAAATATCCAGCCTGATCTCATGAAATGCGTCTGTATAGCATGCATTGTATTTATAGTGCAATTTATACGCGGAAATGAGTGCAGTTTTCACGTGCATGATAGCAATTTCCATTTCATTAATCCTGAAATGACTAAGCTGGAGTGTATAATGTCTCTGTATAAGTTATCTCAGTTCAATTGTTGTACCATTGGACTTAATCCAATCTTGTGCCAGAGAGGCACCCAGTTCAAAATACAAAATGGCGGCACTTTTGCTACAGCTTTTCTGTGAACCAACACAGCAAAGTTCCCTTTTAATGATCAGCCAAGAGAATTAATGAGACTTAAGTTACCTTTTACAGCAGTCGTGAGACAAGAATTAATATTCCTCTCTCTCTCTCTCTCTCTCTCTCTCTGCCTTTCTCTCATGTGGTTCATTGGTATGCTGCTCTATGGTGGAGTTGCTCAAGCCGTTAATGACATTATGAATAATGGATGCCACAGCTCAATAAAACATTTGGCTTGATTTAGCCTAGATGCAGCTCCTGATCTGAAAACCAGTTGTGCAGGGGATACATCTCAAAATCCGGTGCTGTTCGGACAAAATCCCATCTCCATAGTTTTTGTATCCTACATAACACAATACAGGGAGTTGAAATTGATCGGATATCTCAGAGAATGACCCCCTGTAGGAAATGATACACCAATTTGTTCACATTTAAATGCTGAAGTAATCCCATTATTCAAGGTCATGCTCCCTTTTCAGACAACTAAAGTGTGATTTTTAAGGTGTGCATTTAAGTTAAAGCTTGTAAAAATTAATCTACCACAAAAGTGTTTAATGCTTTTGCTAGAGTAGTAACTTTGATCAGATCATGGGGTCATTTTGTGTCAAACTGTTTCAATTAAAGTTTTAAAGGAGGACGATTAATTTTTAATGCCTCTTGTTCAAGTTCTTGCTAAATGCTGTCTCAATGATTCACACCAATGCATTGTCTGGCTGGCTTTTAAATTATGGTCAACGTTGGTGCATCTAAATGCATTGGTAGGTAGTTGAAAAGAAAACCTGCTGGGAAAAAGAACCTGTTGAGGAATGGAAGTGTGTAAAGAAATTTTGAGCTGTGATGTGAGCTTTATTTTTGCCTCTACAATATCTATAGTTATAGCTACAATATATATACAAAAAGTGCCATGGTATTACCATGTTATTAACATGTTTTTTAGTCATACCACCATCACAATACTGATAATACCATAACACTATACTGATAATACCATGCTTTTAGGATGAGGTATCATGTTTTTTTTCTTCATATATAATTACAGAATATTATTATCTTAAAAACAGGGATATCCAGGGAAACAGGCAGACACAGAGAGAGAGAGAGAGAGAGAGAGAGAGAGAGAGAGAGAGAGAGAGAGAGAGAGAGAGAGAGAGAGAGAGAGAGAGAGAGAGAGAGAGAGAGAGAGAGAGAGAGAGAGCGCTCAGAAATGCGGTGTGACACTTACAAGGCTTTGCAGAGAATTACTGAATAAACAGGGCTTAAATAGGCTAAAAGTAATGAAGCATAATGAGTCCGGGCAATGGGTTATGGGAAATGTAGTTCATGAAGGGAAAGCAAGGGAGTTGGGAGGAGTGCACTCCAGCTGGTGGATGTAACACCCATTCAATACAATGTATATACACTGTATCTAATTTGCATATTAACATGTTCTTGGGGCAACATGTAATGAAAAAAGAAATGTAATAATGGGAGTAATAATTAGCAGCATTTTCATAATAATATTTATTATTTCATTGGAAGATTGATGTATAATTTATTTCCCTATTCACTTGTTGTGTCTCCCAAAATGGCTGATAAACATGATGTAAATCCTTGGGTCCATTCTTCATAACTTGCTTAATACATCTGAGATGATTTGACAGATGCCAGATTTTCTAATTATGATAACTGATCTCTTGCTAATTCTGTTCTTCAAACGAATTTGAGGATTTGATTAAAATATATTAAGTCGTCTGAGATTACTGCCCATTCTTGTGTTCATTGGAAAAGGGAGATATATCAATATTCAAAACCGTGGTCATCCTGCTATACTTGTCACCCCGAAGTGTCCACACTGTGGGTGCATCTCCGCCTCAGAGTTTGGTCTCCACAGTTATTTACGTGTCCACTCTAAGACTGATCAATACCAATGCATTGTCCTTGTCTGAATCGACACGAGAGAAAGAGAGAGAGAGAGAGAGAGAGAGAGAGAGAGAGAGAGAGAGAGAGAGAGAGAGAGAGAGAGAGAGAGAGAGAGAGAGAGAGAACAAAGTAAAAAGTATATATTTTTTGATTATTTTACAGCATAAATTACTAATTCAGATCACAACATTTAACACTGTGTCCTAACCATTCGTGGCAAGCGACAAGACATTTTTTGGTCATTCGGTTTCTATATCTGTGGCTATTTTCCCGCCCACACTGAAAACTGACCAAAAATCCCACTCCTCATGAATATTAAATTTTAAACATGGATGAGGAGAGGTTAATTGATTTCGGAAGAAACATATTGAGACAAACCATAAATAGGTCTGAGGTCTGATAAAATGCTGAGGAAGCTTGTTAAGTTGACTGATGTCACGGTTCACCGTCATCTCATGCACTACAGTCCCCAGAATCCTCTTTGGCGCACCTGCAATCACTTTCCTCTGAATTAGCACCTGCACCTGTTACAATCAGTAAGCCTCATTACCCCTGCATAAAAACACTCACCACAGCCTCACTCACGGTCAAGCCTCCAACAGGAACAGACCATTTCCCGTTGTCCTCCAAAGTCTCTGAGAAGTCCAGTTCCAGCCAAGTAAAGTATACTCACCTGTGAATTACTAACCTCTGCATTCCTGTTCCACTGTCTCCAGACATCCTGTCCGAGTCCTTGCTTTCTGAAATCTTGTCTGGATCCCTGTCCCCCTTAATCCTGTATCTTCCTGAGTCCCTGTGTTCACGCCGAGTTGTCTCTCCCACGACGACATCTGAAAGAGAAAGGACACGTATGAAAGACCTGCGACCGCTTGACATAAAGTAACCTGAAGAGGATCTGCTCACCTGTAATCTGCCCCGCACGTAGTGATCCGCCTCGTATCTGCACCTGAATTCTGAGAATACTCACCCATGCACTTGTGTCACGTTTAATAAAGCTGTGTTTGGATTCACTTACCTCTGTCTCCTTGCCTGTACCCTGACAGAAGGCTTGACCCTCTACCGCTATGGATCCAGCAGTTCTTAATCTCCTGAACCTCCGTCAAGGTGAGCAGGCCATTGAGGACTATGTTCTGGATTTTTGTGGACTGCCATACGGTGGGATTTAATGATGTGGCTCTTAAGGACATTTTTCGTATAGGGCTGAACGATCCGGTGCGGTCCCGATTACCAGGGGGAAAGATTCATTTTTCACTGGCCCAGTATATTGACTGTGCCCTTGTAATGAGCGGTTCATCGTTTACTGTGAGCTTTGCTGCAGAGACACCCCACAAGCTCACAGTACCCCCAGAGCCCTCACCGCTGTTTCCGTCCAGCCCAGCCAAACCCAGGCATCCAGTCAGTCCAACCAGGCCTGGGAAAGAAACGGTCCATCACCGCTCCGGACCCGTAGCTGAGATCACCTGGCCTAGGTCACGGAAACTGGTGTCAAATAGCGCTGATCTGGCTTTGAAAATGTTTGATCCAGCCATTACGTCTGTCCGTGGGGCCCTCAAGTGTGCTGCTTTTGCTAAACCCGCGCATTGTGCCTTCCCAGTCTAGCCAGTCGCCTGCCCAGCTGATCCAGAGCCAGTCTTCGAGCAAGAGCCAGAGCCAGTCTTCGAGCAAGAGCCAGAGCCAGTCTTCGAGCAAGAGCCAGAGCCAGTCTTCGAGCAAGAGCCAGAGCCAGTCTTCGAGCAAGAGCCAGAGCCAGTCTTCGAGCAAGAGCCAGAGCCCATCGCCTGTTCGCCGGAACCGGAGCCAATCACCTGCCCGCCAGAGACTGAGCACACCACACGTGAGTCCACACGAGAGAACACCGCGCTGATTGTGATGTCTGCTGCGATTCTGTGTGTGTGCGCTACACACACATCAGCTCTGGCCCATGAGTCCAGTTCCGAGTCCCATGATGTGCTGGTCCCGTCCAGTTCCGAGTCCCATGATGTGCTGGTCCCGTCCAGTTCCGAGTCCCATAATGTGCTGGTCCCGTCCAGTTCCGAGTCCCATGATGTGCTGGTCCCGTCCAGTTCCGAGTCCCATGATGTGCTGGTCCCGTCCAGTTCCGAGTCCCATGATGTGCTGGTCCCGTCCAGTTCTGCGCCGGAGCCCGTTGATCCTGCGCCGGAGCCCACTGATCCTGCACCAGAGCCCACTGATCCACCGTTGGTCCTGCCCAGCCCAAGACCCTCGTTGCTGCCGGATCCCCCCTTTCCTGTCAATTTCCCCATTAAAATTTTGGGGGGGCGCCCACCCGAAGGGTCCTCGCTGCCATGGCCACCCGAAGGGTCCTCGCCGCCATGGCCACCCGAGGGGTCCTCGCCGCCATGGCCACCCGAAGGGTCCTCGCCGCCATGGCCACCCGAAGGGTCCTCGCCGCCATGGCCACCCGAAGGGTCCTCTCCGCCCTGGACGCCCGAGGGCCCCACAGCTCCGCCCTGGACGCCCGAGGGCCCCACAGCTCCGCCCTGGACGCCCGAGGGTCCGACAGGTCCGCCCTGGACGCCCGAGGGTCCGACAGGTCCACCCTGGACGCCCGAGGGTCCGACAGCTCCGCCCTGGACGCCCGAGGGTCCGACAGCTCCGCCCTGGACGCCCGAGGGTCCGACAGCTCCGCCCTGGACGCCCGAGGGTCCGACAGCTCCGCCCTGGCCACGCCCACAGCCTGCTCCGCCCAGGCCATGCCCTCAGCCTGCTCCGCCGTGGCCACACCCGCTGCTTGTTCCGCCCAGGTTCCCCGAGCTGCCAGCTCCGCCCTGGAAGCCTCCAGTCCTGTACAACCATGCCCTCGTCAGCTTCCAAGGCGCCCACCCTCCCACCCCTTTGGATGTTATACGGCGCGAGGACGCGCCTTTGGGGAGAGGGGAGGTACTGTCACGGTTCACTGTCATCTCATGCACTACAGTCCCCAGAATCCTCTTTGGCGCACCTGCAATCACTTTCCTCTGAATTAGCACCTGCACCTGTTACAATCAGTAAGCCTCATTACCCCTGCATAAAAACACTCACCACAGCCTCACTCACGGTCAAGCCTCCAACAGGAACAGACCATTTCCCGTTGTCCTCCAAAGTCTCTGAGAAGTCCAGTTCCAGCCAAGTAAAGTATACTCACCTGTGAATTACTAACCTCTGCATTCCTGTTCCACTGTCTCCAGACATCCTGTCCGAGTCCTTGCTTCCTGAAATCTTGTCTGGATCCCTGTCCCCCTTAATCCTGTATCTTCCTGAGTCCCTGTGTTCACGCCGAGTTGTCTCTCCCACGACGACATCTGAAAGAGAAAGGACACGTATGAAAGATCTGCGACCGCTTGACATAAAGTAACCTGAAGAGGATCTGCTCACCTGTAATCTGCCCCGCACGTAGTGATCCGCCTCGTATCTGCACCTGAATTCTGAGAATACTCACCCATGCACTTGTGTCACGTTTAATAAAGCTGTGTTTGGATTCACTTACCTCTGTCTCCTTGCCTGTGTCCTGACAACTGACTGTTTAGGACACGGAATTAGAAAGAATATGTCAAATTTTAATGCCTTTTTGAATCAGCTGGATTGAATTTTGTTTATTTTTTTTAACCTGATAGTTCCTGTTTTTTTTACCAAAAGTAACTCAGAGAGAGAAACCAGCCACTATTTGAGGTTTTATTGTGCCACAGCAATCCTACCAGCTGTAAGCATGAATTTTGCTGTTAAATTATCAAGGGTTTACAAGCTAGTAAGCATTTACCACTTGTATTTTTAAATCTGTCAGTTCTATATGACCCAAGTCTGAACCTGTCTGCTCCACTGACGACCGCACATCAGTTTGTCTCTTCCTGGCAGACTGAGCAAAACCAACCACTTGCACTCTCGCTATGGTTGAATGACAAAGTAAGCTGTAACACACTATATTCAGACTCATGTATTTTTAATTCAAAACAGAGAAAATCTTAAAGGCATGAAGCTGGAAAGTGGTGTTTTTGTGCCACCTGCCACTGAACACTGAAAGGTGTTGGAGAACACACAGAAAACTGTCTACTAAGAGTCAGGTTGAAGTCAAATCATCTGAAGCCTTTATCCCTGCAGTCCAAGCTCTCCTGTGTGTTTGCAAACTGGCACAAAAAATACATTTCTTTCTTGGCAGCAGACTGTCTAAATGGGCAGAGTGACAGAAATGGTGGTCCCACACAAGGACCTCTTTAACAATCAGAATCAGCCAATATCACTCAGCGCTCTATTGCCATAAATCTGCTTTTGGAGCCAAACTGGAAGAGCAACCCTATAATCAACTGAGCTTCCAGCAGGCTAAACAGACTGAGAGCTCAGTGTACTGCACAGCTCCATTGAGATGTCCCTGTACCGCCAAAGTGCCCTATTCTCTCAATCATCATTCAGTCCATTATTTTCAACAGTGCAAACATAACAAATGAAATTCATGAGCATTAAATTAAGAGGATAAAGATGAAAAGCTGCTTGTTGTTCCCATGAGCTGTATACCTGTGAATGGCTAAAGTGTGGTTCGGTTTTGCAAATAATGCTACCCACTACTGGCATTTCAGCATTAAAATGACAATTTAAATAAAGATCAGTACAGTACTTCTTATTGCACTGATGTTGTTCCTAAATTTCACGTCAATTAGCATAATATATTAAATTTATTCATTATGCTTTTCAAAAAATAAATTGAAGTACTGTTGAAAAGTTTGAGATCTGTAAGAAATCTTGTATGCTCACCAAGGCTGCATTTATTTAAAGGTACACTATGTAACTTTTTCAACACAGGCTCATTGGAAAAACCTGTGGCAACATTTTTGCCAAATGCAAAATACTTACCAATACATACATATCACTGCAGTTTCCAACAGAAATGAACAGTAAAACAGCAAGCACTTTTAATCGACTTCATATACAATTATGATTACAGTGGCAGATTATGAATTAACAAAGACTTGTTTTCACTATCCGGGTAGGTTTAGGGTTTAGTGTAGGTGTACGTTAATTTAAAATGGAGCATTAAGCTTTTAGCGCCACTCACCGGACATTTCACTTTGAAACTGTCGCGAAACGTGCACGACGCAACGTATTCTGCATAAAAAAATGTTGCCACATTTAGGTTTTTCTAATGAGCCTGGGCTGAACTTTTTTGTTCAAAATCAACAAAATTTAAATAATGAGTCAATACATCATCAGTCCTTCTTCCAATATATGTTTTTGTCCTACCGTGATTCACTATGGTAAGCCTGTTATCAAAAATGCAATTATTTTAGACCTAGCGGGATGGTATTCGTGGGAAATTGCGTATATCCCACGTCCGTCCATGTCTCGACATATCCGTCAATATAGAAAAGTTGATCCGGCTATTTTGAAACTGGTATGGTGAGTGGCATAGTTTAGCAAGAGCAAGAAAGGTTGACATATAGCGCGCTAAATCCCATACCTCCGGGGAATCACTTGCTTTTAAAAAAATGCTGAAATGAGGAGAGTCTGCTGGCAAAAAAAGAATGTGATAGAGCTCGTAATAAATGAGAATCAACATTGGCTTGGTTTTTTGGATATTGCAAGAACTGAGGGATTTTAAATGTTTGGCATTTTTATTACTCAGGTGACTAATGTATTTTATTGAACAGATAAATTGCCATATCTCTCTATCAGAATCAGAATCAGAAAGAGCTTTATTGCCAAGTGTGCTTGCACACACAAGGAATTTGTTTTGGTACTGAGGCTTCCAGTGGACATATACAAATACAAATACAACAAGAAACATAATACTACAAATTATAAGAATAAAAAATAAAAATATAAATATATGAGAATAAAAGTATCACAGTTGGGTTTAGTCAGAATAGACATTTTCAGATTTACAGATTATGAACTATGAACATATTTACAGTGTTTTGAATATTATAAATAAAAAATCTACATATAAAGTTAACCTGAGTTGTACGATATTGCACTAAACAGTGGGAGTATTGCACTTAAAGGCATATGCCTTTAACTGCTCAGAAGGGAAATGGCCTGTGGGAAGAAACTGCTCCTGTGCCGAGATGTTCTTGTGGCCAGTGATCTGAGTCTCCGTCTTGACGGTAACAGTTCAAACAGGAGGTGTCCAGGCTGAGTGGAGTCTGTGATGATTTTACCTGCTCTCTTCCTCACTCTGGAAGAGTACAGGTCCTGGAGGGATGGCAGTGGGGCACCAATGATCCTCTCCGCAGTCCGGACTGTCCGTTGTAGTCTCCTGATGTCCGATTTGGTAGTTGAACCAAACCAGACAGTGATGGAAGTGCATAAGACAGACTCAATGACGGCTGAGTAGAACTGAATCAGCAGCTCCTGTGGCAAGTTGAACTTCCTCAGCTGGCGAAGGAAGTACAGTCTCTGCT
Source organism: Gila orcuttii (assembly GCA_026230005.1). Classification (NCBI taxonomy): domain Eukaryota; kingdom Metazoa; phylum Chordata; class Actinopteri; order Cypriniformes; family Leuciscidae; genus Gila; species Gila orcuttii. The sequence goes on from JAPDVR010000008.1 coordinate 12,863,718, forward strand.
GGGCTTTTTTCACAATGGAGTCAATGTGATTGTCCCACTTCAGGTCCTGAGAGATGATAGTGCCCTGGAACCTGAATGACTCCACTGCTTCCACAGTGCTGTTCATGATGGTTAGTAGGGGGAGTGCTGGGCTGTTCCTCCTGAAGTCCACGATCATCTCCACTGTTTTGAGCGTGTTCAGCTCAAGGTTGTTGTAACTGCACCAGACAGCCAGCTGTTCAACCCCCAGTCTGTAAGCAGACTCGTCACCGTTTCGGATGAGACCGATGACAGTGTTGTGTCGTCGGCAAATTTCAGGAGCTTGACAGAGGGGTCTTTAGAAGTGCAGTCATTAGTGTACAGGGAGAAGAGCAGTGGGGAGAGAACGCACCCTTGGGGGGCGCCAGTGCTGGTGGTGAGAGTCCTGGATGTGTGTTTCCCCAGTCTCACTCGCTGCTGCCGGTCCGTCAGGAAGCTGGTGATCCACTGACAGATCGAGGATGGTATGGAGAGCTGGGTCAGTTTGGCTGTGAGAAGACCAGGCATGATGGTATTGAAGGCCGAACTGAAGTCCACAAATAAGACCCTGGTCTGTCGAGATGTTGCAGGATATAATGCAGTCCCATGTTGACTGCATCATCCACAGACCTGTTTGCTCTGTAAGCAAACTGAAAGGGATCCAGCAGGGGTCCAGTGATGTCCTTCAGGTGGGCCAACACCAGTCTTTCAAACGACTTCATGACCACAGACGTGAGAGCGACAGGTCTGTAGTCATTAAGTCCAGTGATTTTGGGTTTTTTGGGGACTGGAATGATAGTGGAGCGTTTGAAGCAGCAGGGAACTTCACACTGCTCCAATGATCTATTGAAGATCTGCGTAAAGACCGGGGCCAGTTGGTCAGCGCAGGCTTTTAAACAAGCAGATGAGATGGTGGGGATGACTTGTAGTTGGTGATGTTTCTCAGGCCATTCCAGACGGATGATGGGTCGTTGGATGAAAACTGGTTTTTCAGTTTTTCAGAGTAGCTTCTTTTAGCAAATCTGATCTCCTTTGTCAGTCTGTTTCTGGCCTGGTTATACAAGATTTTATCCCCACTTCTGTAGGCATCCTCTTTGGCATGACGAAAGAGTTCATTAGCAGAGTTCATTGTCACGCAGAGCCGAAGCATAACCAAAACAATGTTCTTCCCCAAAATGCATGCAGTTTTGTTTTTAACCGCTATAGATGTCCAACAGTTACATAGTGTACCTTTAATAAAAAAAAAGCAGAAACACGGTGTAAAATACAATGTGAAATAACTCTTTTCTATTTTAAATATATTTTAAAGCTGTCATTATTCCAGAATTAATTCTGCAGAATCAAGCACGATTCTTCTGCATGATTCTTCAGAAATCATTCTAATATGCTGCTTTGGTGCAAAATGTTATTTATTTCTTTTTTATCCTTTTGATTTGAGCATGTTTTTCATGAGTACATTTGCTGTTAAGTCTCAAACATACAATGGTACTGATTATGTTTCCATATTTCTCTAAGAGCCTGCTGTTCTGAAAGCATGTATTCTCAGAACATTACCTCAAACGTTTGCTTATTGAGTCTGCCCTTACATCCATGTTTTAGACCTAAAATAAGCCGTAAGCATTGACGTTGAACCTCAAGTCAAAACGGTCTAAAATAATCCATTCACAGTCAAAGGAAATTTCAAGTCAGTGAAGATATCTGAGAGGTCTTCATCTGTTATGTCAGTCAAGGAACTGACAGGACACTGAGGCCAAGAAAGCATTATGAATATGTGATCATTTCAAACGTTCCCTTGTGGAGATCTCCATGCAAAGTTCTGCCTCCAAGTACATTACAGGTAAAAGAAAGTGTAAAATAAAGCAGGGGTTCCAAGGACACATGCTGAAGCTTCTCTGTGATATGTAGCCCATAAGTAAATATTGCCTTAATCCCTTGGCAGCCAATTATAAATGGGATTAATTTTCTTTTCAATTTCGCAACAAAGCCCTGAGTAGTGTAATTTTCTAGGATGTTATGAGTCATTATCGATGCTTTCCAGTCTAGTTATTCCCATAAAAAGAGGGTTGATTCATGCCAAATGCGTTTGTATGTGACTCTGGTCTATGGCAGGAGGGTATGAGAAGGCCGTATATTTTATTCCCAGAGTCTCAGAGAGACTCAGCATCTCTGTATTTAGTGACGTTTATGCTGGCTCTGTACCTCCTTGCCCAGCTTGTCTTTGCTAATGTGCTCAATGAATGTTTAATTGAGAGGAATGATAGTAAGCTGCTTTTGTGAGGGTCCTTGACATGGCAGAACAAAAGTCTTTACAGGACTCAGCAGAGCTTATCCACTCTGTTACTGAAGTGACATACGCTGGCCTGGTGGGTAGGTGAGTTTTAAGGTCATTTCATGATCTGCCCTCTCTCTTCTTTCTGTTGTTTCCTGTCTCAAAACGTCAAGGATCACATTTTTGAAAAATCCAGAGGATCACAATGAATTCCAATTGAAATTGAAGTTAGCATGTTGCTAAGCTAATCTGCATGTCGTGATGTAAGGAATACTCTTTTGGTTCAAGCCTCTACTCATTTGAGAACGAAATCTCAACAGCCATTTATGAGCACTATTTTAACATTTATCAAATATCATAAAGTGAAAGCTTCATCAAACCTCCCAGGTATTGTCTTGAAAAGGTTGTTCCGCAAAACTCTCTTCTCAGGGAACAAGAGTGAGACTTGTGCTAGTATCAGACACAAACCATCTTTTTGAAGGACCTTCAGAGCACAGTAGCCGTGAACATGGCAGCACTCAACCATATCAAGAACTCTGCACAACACTACTCTGTATGGGAAAGTGCCAAAAAGGAACGAAGAGCTGTGAAAACACATCTGGAGTTTGTTGAAGGGCACAATTGTGGCCCAGTTGTGATGTGGGAAATGACTGTGGACAGATTAGATCAAGATGTTATCGAGAAGCTGTGTGTAAAGCTAACAAAGCTAACACTGCATTCCTCAAAATCACTATTGCTCCAAAAGAACACCATGTGAGAGCAATGAGGATATAATGATAGAAATATTAAATCACGTATTATACACAAAATATTTACTGGAGTAAAATATGTGACAACCCAGACACCAACATAGTGTCGGCCCAGACCCGGCCCACATACGGGCTGTGTGGATTTCAGGTGTACCAAATGTGGGCCGGATCTGGGCCGATACTATGTTGCTGTCTGGGAACTAGCCCCAGTCTCGACTATAGTGAAGTATCGTGCTACTATTAACACTTTATTTCGATCGTCCACTTTTCTACTAACTAGAAGTAACTTTGCAACTACATGTCAACAACCAGTTATTAGAGTATTAGTAGACTGTCTGCTTATTATCAGGTAATAGGGATGGGCATTTTTGTCAATTTCTTATTTCGATCATTGATAGGTCTCAAAAAAGGAGTAGTCGAGGGCGGGGCGTGTTTCGGGGGGCAGGGCTTGTTCAGGGGAGGTGGCGGGGCGTGTCCATCATGGAGACAATGATATCAATTTAATATTTTGGATTACATTAGCAATTTCTGATAAACCAAAATGTTATTTTACAGTATATTGGCTAAAATTACACTTTAGTCAGAGTAAAACTGACTTAAATTAGCCTACTGAACAACACATGATTGATGAATTCTGAATACAATTTAAAGGATATGTTCATCATCATAAAAATGAACACACATGATACTTTTAGGCTACTTTATTCAACAGTAAATAAAACGTTCTCTTCAGTGTTAGGCTACTTCAGCAGCATATTTCAACTGTGCTTATGAAACAACAACAAAAACGAACAGCTTAGTTTTTTTTCAAAGCTAAAGAAAAAAAAGCTTAACTAGTGTAACAAACCGTGACTGTCTTGTGCGATGGGACGTTATACTGGGGCTCAACGTAATTCGTCAAATCTTTAAACCCTTCTCCTTCGACGAAACGAATGGGCAGCAATGTGTCCATGCGTCCGTAGTGATAGCTATCCTCGCTGTCTTTGACAGTCTGTCTTTCAGTGAAGAAGCAGTCTTTTCATATAGAGCTTCTATTCTTATCGTGAATGGGCAGCAAATCTTTCGCGATCATTTCGGTGATTAGTTGTGTTATCTTTTCACCTCTGGCTGCGTTGCATTTCTGTCTGATGATAAAAGATGCGGTGCTCGTCTGAGTTTCGTCTTTGGTGGTATCGGAAGACATGTTATGTAGGCTACAAATGCTATACTAGATGATAACGCATTGTACTTGTGGTAGATTTGTGTGACAGCATGGCGCTGTATATTTTGTAGGGGTGTCGAAATTAATCGTTTCTACGATGCACCGCGATGCAGACGAGGACGTTTCGGTATCGGTTCAGTAATAGACCATAACCGGTTATAATGTACTGACGCTTTTCTGACGTCATTTATCGCACATGTGCTTTGTCGTGGTAGCCAGTACCATACACTGGCAGAGGGAGGCGAGACGCGAGTGCGAATTAAACATTCTTTCTTACATACATTTACATACATACATTACATGCGCATGCAAGTTACATGCGCTTCTTGAGGCACACACACACATGGTCTCGCTCTCTCCCTCTCCCTCTCTGCTGTGCGCGCGCTACACGGTTTGAACATACATTCACGTAGCCTTTCGGGAGAGTGGATACATTTCCCGGGACAGGTTATTAAAAGATAAATCGTGACAAACCGAGACAGATGGCAACCCTTCCGCACCCGATGGTCAAATTACAATTGTGTTGTTACGCGTGATTATAAATGGATGATCGTCTTCAACAGCGGACTCGGTGACGGTTGATGCGCGCGTCTCCAGGGTAACATTATACACTGATGAATGAGCGCTGCTTTTAAATGAACATTTCTCTAAAACAAAATTGATTTGACAGAATTTCATTTTCTTAATGGCATAAACAGGCTTTAGTCCCATGAAACTTAAACTGGAATGTCTCTGTTTTTGTCACTGCCACTTCCCGAACAGGCGAACACACACGCGCGCGCGCACGCACACATCACTTTTGAAGTAAAATTGAAAATTGAGGATGCGGTGCATCGCAATGCATCGCGATATCGAATTGAACCGAATCGATGACATGATAATCGTAATCGAACCGAACCGTGAGACCAGTGTAGGTTCACACCTCTAATATTTTGCACTGAACTGTTTTTTCATCTATTTTGTTGAAGTGAAGCCTGACATCACTACGTGACTTTGAAGCCATTTTCTCTGTTTTTCGGTTTGGACTTTGGATCGCGCTCTGGCAACGCTAACCAATCAGAGCTCAAGGTGCTGCCCAAAATGCTGTGATAACCAATCAGAATTTTTTTTTAATTCCCTTTTTAAACGCAGATCATCATTTTTATGATCGATCGTCGCTGTCACGTTCGAGTACTCGAGTGATCGAGTACTGTGCCCATCCCTATAAGCTAATACTTTATTTTGATGCTCCCCCAACAGACATTCTACTGAGGGTGAATTCAGGTTGATTGGGACATTTTTTGCCATTTTATCTTTACAACTACAATACATGTCAACTTATTCTACTAATAAGTAGAATTAACACCTAACCTAACAGTCTACTAATACTCTAATGAGAGTTAGTTAAAATGTAGTTGCAAAGTTACTTATAGTTATTAGAGTGTCTAAAGTGCACCTGCACGCTTAATAAACAAACTACAGCTAGTTCAAAACGCAGCCGCTAGAGTTCTTACCAGAACCAGGAAGTATGACCATATTAGCCCGGTTCTGTCAACACTGCATTGGCTCCCTATTAAACATCGTATAAATTTTAAAATATTGCTGATTACTTACAAAGCACTAAATGGTTTAGCTCCGCCGTACTTGAGCGAGCTCTTAACGCATTATACTCCTTCACGTCTATTGCGATCTCAAAATTCTGGCCAGTTGATAATACCTAGAATATCTAAATCGACTGCTGGCGGTAGATCCTTTTCCTATTTAGCACCAAAACTTTGGAACAATCTTTCTAACATTGTCCGGGAAGCAGACACAGTCTGTCAGTTCAAAGCTAGACTAAAAACACATCTCTTTGACCAAGCATTCACATAACACTCTATAGACTTTTATAATTCAATATTAGGCTGCTTAGATTAGGTCAGCCGGAACTGGGAACACTTCCCTTAAATCCTGATGTACTCGTTACATCATAAGAAGAATGGTATCTACGCTAATATTAGTGTCTTTGTTTATCCCGAGGTTTTGCCGCAGCCTGCCGGATCCAGGCCGTTTCCAGATCTGACGAAGGACCTTCGCCTGGAACCGATGACAATGCAGTGCTGAAGTGCCAACTAGCCTCTCCCTATGGAGGATCCCTATACCACTCTACAGATAAAGCCTAGTGGAATTTAGTGATAAGTGATAAGATAAAATAAAATTCTGCATCAAAATTTATAGACAAGTAGTTTGTGTAGGCATGGTTTGTAAGGAATTAGAAACCTGCGCACATATATTCAAACGTACATAACTATAGAATCAATTCTTAATGCGCATGTGAACGCCATCAGGGTCTATCACAGGTTCACGTTTAAAGTCTGTTTAGAGAGAACGGTGTCGTCTTAGCGGCCCTTAATTTAATAACAAATGATCATTTAGACGGAAGTGAATCAATCAAAACTAACTTTAGCTGGAAAAAACATTATTCAAGAACCACTATTAAACTAAACCAATCTCTGTTACCTTAAATTATATGTTTATCTCTGTACAGCTGCTTTGAAACAATCTGCGTTGTTAAAGGCGCTATATAAATGAGGATGACTTGACTTGACTTGACTTAAAGTGGACCATCAAAATAAAGTGTAACCGTATCATTCCATAAAGCTGTTTTTCTATTTTTATCAGAGGAGGTTGATAAAGCAAGAAGAATAGATAGGAAATATTATGGAGAATCCAATTCAGTCTGAGGAACAGTAGCTGCATAAGGCACAACAATAGAAAATATTCAAATGTGGGACTGAATAAATAAACACATATAAAAATGTATTTTTAGGTATTTTAGATCATTATAAAAACAGAAAACCCCCTGAAAGTGTAAGATTTGGTACTTGGGAAAATGTATACAGTTAGTCTAGTTGACGGTGTGTATACCTCAAATCTGTCATACGTTTATGTCTTTTATCTCTGTAATGCTGTGAGGTTTGGCTCAGGCTTCCAGGGATGCGTATTTCACCAACCAAAACAGCCTTCTAAAACCGGTGATATCTCAGTATTCATTGCCCCCCTTGCAGAGCAAGAATGACTTTGTTATGCATTATTCATTTTTTCAGCTTTTGTTTCTTCCATTCCTTCACCTTTTTATATTTCTTTGCCTTTTGTACATCGTCTCCTAGTTTGTTTTCCTCCTGGCTTGGCACGCATGAAAAATAAAGCTCCCGAGGCGAGAAATGTTGAGCAAGACATCTCCCTCACCTGAGATATTCAGAATAGCAATACCGCATACTCTGTGTGAGGGGAAAGCATGATATTAAGAGCGAAGCCAATTTGGCCCTTAAAGGCACACTGTGGAATTTTTGGCCACTAGGGTGCGCTCGACCTGTAATTTTCACGTCTAGTGCCCCTAGAGGCCACAAGCGCCGCAGCATTGTCGCAAAAGTCAATAAACAGTCAACCGGTCAACCTCCCGTGTCTTTATGTGTGTGTGCAGACGGCATTTGATTTGTATGTTGGAGAAAGTTAATCGATTCACTACTGACCAAAATAATAATATAAATATAAGATTAATAATATAAATCCTATAAAGAAAACAAATTGAATAAAAGTAGCATACGCAGAAAACAATGTCTGATCAGGTAAGTCGCATTGTCAAGGGTTGCCCAATCCTGCTCCTGCCGATCGTCTGTCCTGCACAGTTCATCTCCAACCCTAATCAAACACACCTGAAGCAAACAATTAACATCTTCAGGATCTCTTTGCAATGGGTTGGAGATGAAATCGAGTAGTCGGGAAATCGTGTGTAACAAAACTGATATAACTCACTACATAATTCCCGTTATTTGTAGTCTTCAGTTTGTTTTTCCTTTTACACAAATACAAACATATATGAGCTGAAAGGAAAAAAAAACACATTTACATTTGTATACGGCAGTATGTTGTGACTTATATCAGTTTTGTTACACGAATTCGCAGTAAATATTACATTATATATACACTTTTATGCCGATATTTATTTTAAAATTTCAGTTTACATTAAGTGTACCTTTTATTCAATATAAAGGCTTGACTTCTTTGCCTGTTAGCTTCGTGTACTAACTCTTCTAACGTTTCTAACGTTAATGCTACCAGATGAATTGCATACAAATTAAACAAAAGCCTGTAGCTAGTTGTTAAGTTGCAGCCCTGTTTCGTTTCAAAATCGGAGGATAAAGTGTCTGCTGAATGCAAACCTTTCCCAATATTTATAAAATGTATATTTGTACTAACATTTAGCTACCAGATTGATAATTCGCTAACTTACTCTACTAGCATTCCTTGTTACATTAAGTTAAATGGAGGACAATATAGAATCAGTAACATGGCCAGGCAGAGAACAAATTTGAAAAAATAGAGATATTGTGCAAGCAATATATTTAACTTACTAGTCCAAAAGCATGACGGCCAGGTCAGCATCGGTCGGGAATCCCTCATCCTCCTTTATCGCACGCCAGCGAGGGAACGCTTGACCAATGTTTATCCTCGTCCTTGCTTTTAGTTTATCACTCTCCTTTTTCTTTTTTTGGTCTCCTCTGACAAAATCTTTGCTTTCTTCCGAGTAGCTGTTGATTCAGCCATGACGACAACATACAGACGCCGGCAATCAAACGCGAGTTGAGCTCTCACGTTAGAATTTGAGGAAGTTGGGGTGGTGGGGGAAGTGACGTATGCCGTAAAGCGGTCGAATTTTGTAGTTCTTTTTGTGCTCGGGTTCCTACCCGAAACCCGAAGTTACATAGTGCTAGTAAAAGCGATACAGACACCTTCAGGCTTCGGCAGACGTGTCATTCAACCTATTGTAAGTCGATGTACCATCTCAATGGGTTTTGGTAATATATTATAAAGGTTGAAAAGTTCCACAGTGTGCCTTTAACTGAAGCAAATCTGACATCACCTAAAAAAGTGCCTTTTACATCACTGTAAAAGTGCCAAATAACGATCTTTCTGTTTCCAAACTCTTTTTATAATCACATGTTATTATTTGGTACGCACTGATTCGCAGAAAAATCTCATTCATGTTTTGCTTAAGTTCACTGCTTAGGCAACATCTCTAATGTGCTCCAGCTGATCTTTGTAATTCTTTATTTGTTTGTAGACATTGATGAAGATTTGCAGTTTGTTTGATAAATAAACTAGGTTTATAAATAGCTAAAACCCTTACGCACTATTTATCAAGTGAAATGGGCAGGCTGTAATACGGAAAGAAAGGACCAATTTAAATGTTTCTCTGCCAGTCGTAGGGATGGGAAACATTAGGGATGTAAAGATTTTGGTTCAGATTCTAATAGCACATAAGGTTCCAGGTCTTTAACGATTCCATTAATGATTCCATTAATTATTCCATTAATAACAAATAGGCCTACTAACAAAATCATTTATTTTACAACAAAACTCTGGTGTTCCTCATTTACGGGTTACACTCTCTTGGTCTTTTTTTTTCTTCTCTCTCTCTCTTTAAATGCAGTGTAATATATTTTTGTTCAATAATAGTTTTTATTTAATATTTTGTATTTTGAGGGAATTTGATTGTACTAAGTAATATTTATGCAATAATTGTGATCCTTTTGTTTATATTGAATATTTTATTTATATGCTTTTCTTTTGCATCATAGCTGATTTGTAGATTATAACCCCCAAAAATGTCTGATTAATTTCCAAGGTCGTCATTTTAGAGGACCATTTTTTTAGGGTTGTTTAACCACATCAAATCACGTCCACTATTTTGTGTGTATGTGAGTGTGTTTTCTTGTATATACATGTATGGTTATACCAAATGGCTTAAAAAAACATACCAAATGATGCTTTTTGAAATTCAAAAAATGCCAAAAGTTTTCTGTGATGGGTAGGTTTAGGGGTAGGGTTAGTGTAGGCAGGGGGTAGAATATACAATTTTTACATTATAAAAAAACATTACGCCTATGGGGAGTCCCCGTAAACCACATATACAAGTGTGTGTGTGTGTGTGTGTGTGTGTGTGTCAAAAGTCACCAAGTGGCATAGCATTTCGATGAAGTAAAAAAAAAAAAGCGATGAAGAGGGTTAACTGCATGTTTTTACATAACCAATCCGTATTTAAACGGATAAAGTCTCATTGTATTCATGGTAATAACAGGTCATTAATTGATGTATTTAACTATACCAAAATCTGCCTTTTTACATTAAAATGTACCAATGAGTTTGAGACTTTTGAGTGATTCATTAAAAGAGCCTGCTTAAAAGAGTCATTTGTTCAGAGTTTGTCTCGAGGTGAGGAAAATAAGTACTGATGATGTTCAAGATTTATTTTTTAAAGTCATATTATGGGCTTTTTCCAATTATATAAGATTCGACTCATAATACTGTTTTTATTCAAATGGGAACTATGCATATTATTTTTGTTATTGCATAGTATTTGAGTGCAATGTTCCATCCATATTAATGCAGATCTTCAAGAACCATTAATGGTACAGAACCTCATAAAAAATATTGCATAATGTGAACATAATATGCAAACATAATGTGCAAAGGCTTTAGGCACATTAGATGCTAAATTAATTAGTTGTATATAGCTTTGAACCAGCAGATAAAAATAATGGAATTTAAACAAATTTCAGGTTCAAATTGGTTTGAAATACTGTTCATGCAGGATGTGTAAATATATACACACAGCCTGAATGATCAGATATATTTTTATCTGCTGGTTCAAAGACACTCCGGATCCTGACACTCAATAATTCACATTTTAGATGACGATCACTGAAATTAAATGATAAAATGATTACAATGGGGACACAGTTCTTCATTCATCCGAAGATGTACAGGTAGTAACATCTTCAGCATTACGTTTATTTATAAAAATTATTACTCTACACCTGACATTTACTTAGGATGATGTTTCTGAGGATGCAGCACAAGAAGAGATTATCTTATTTTACCACAAATGATTCTGACTGCAGCTATTGAAAGGGCAAAATTGTGTACTCTGTTAAGCACAGCATTGCACACATATCAACTGTTTCCAGGGACTATTTCAAATAAGCAGCTTGCTTAGGCTTTTTATCACACTGCCCTGCAAAAACCCATTTTTTAAATTATTGCTTGAGAAAAATTACAAAGCTTCTCTTTAGGTGCCTTGCAGAGCTGCCAGAGAAAGAGCCTGTTCACAGGGCTCTGATGCTGAAAGTAGGGGACTTCCAGCTCATTCTGGTTGGCAGAAAATGGCAGAGATTATATCTTTTCCCTGAGAAGCAGTGTGAAGTGAGTGCATGACTTGGCTATTTGTGCGATAGAAATGAATGCTATAACGGATTTTGGGAAAATAAAGGACTTATTTTAGCCAAAGGCGAGATCTATTGACTGGGGCTCTTTTTGAGTTAAAGCACTTCACAAGCAAAAGCTTTGAGTACAGAGCACTCACAAACGCTGTCTGATAATGTCAAACAGGCGGCTTTGCATTTGAAGATTTCTAAAGTGATTAACTCTTAAAGCTGATGGTGTTTAAGAATTTCCTTATTTTTTATCTGCTGGTTCAAAGCTGAGAACTTCCTAAAAGGACAATGTGTTACTATTAATGAATTATTATATGAAGTTTTGTATATTTTAAGTGAAGATGGGTTGCCATTTTTTCAGTCTGAACTATAAGGTTTAGCTGCTGGTAGATCTAACTGCCAAATTCTCGATTTTCCTTCTCTCCATTGAAAGCCAATTAAAAGTAGCCATACATGTACTCTGTAGCCAAGTAATATATTAGTATTTCATTACATTATAGTTATACGGTATGTCAAATTTTTATGTGTTTTGTAAATTTGGTTTAATTTTTTTGTAGTATAAACTGTTTATTTAACATTATAAACTAAAATATCAATTATACAAAATATAAAAGTACAAGAATATAGCCTAATCGACTAGAAGTCCTCGATCTTTATTGGCAGATTGAGTATTCCAGACATGTCAATCCGTAGCCTACATTATTGGTGTGGATTTTTAGACCCTTGTGTAATGAATCAACAGACCATTCGCAGCATTTATTAGAATGGTCAAGACAGGCAGGGTCAAACAGTGCGTCGCTGCCCGATGAAACTCAAGTATGTCCAAAACGGTTACTTTTCAGGAAGTGAAAAAAAAACACCGTAATTCAAAAGCAGTTGAACGTAGCGGTGTCATACTTGGTACGGCCTCTTTAAATGTAACCATAGTCTTGCCAGTGTAATGATATAATCCACATTTGACCAAAATCGAGTTTAAATGGACATGCGTGCATATTTTACAGTAACGGTGGTCGATACGCGTTCCGATCATTAATTAGAATGGCCAAGTCGCGTTTCATATTGAGAGATGAATAGGCTACGCTCAGTTTATTAAATAGCCTACGTCTCAGTTTATTAAATACGCTCAGTTTATTAAATGTCTCTTGCAAACTATGAAGGGACAATGAATCAATACACTCATTGCTGAACCCAGGGCCGGCTCGTGCTATGTAGCCTACAAAAAAATACAGCCATTTCTGTTTTTTTCTTTTAAACAAAAAAACAAGCTGCACCTTTTTTTTTTTACATTTCATCTTTCATTCCGAAATGACCGAAAAAGTACACCGACCCAACATGTATTAGCCTTTTTACCCGTAACGTTATCAATCTAAATTAATCTCGTTTTTCTTTATTTAAATTTCGGGGTTTTTTTCTTTATTTAATTTTCGTTTTTTCTTTATTTAAAATTCGTTATTCTATATTTAAATCTACCCTTTACTGTGTCAGTAATTTATTAGTCAGAAAAATATTAGACTACCTTAAAAGTAGACTATTAAGTTAACAGACCCGTGCTTTAACATCTCCACAATAAACAGTGACAATTACTTCGTCTAGACCATTTACCGGTAAATAACAGTTGTGAATATATTGCGAATATATAATAAACTTGAACAGTTGTCAAAAACAAACATTTGCTGATACTTTACCTCACAGAGTTATTCGGCTAAACAATGCTGAGCTTCCAGAGACGCTTAGACCTGCGAGATGCCTCAGGGCGGGAGATAAGCGGCGTGATTGACAGCTTTGACACCAAATGGATATACGTGAAAATCAGATGACATGATTTCACAACTTTTCATTGGTCATTTAGACATGTGAAGCATACTGTATACGGAAATGAACCTGGACATTCTATCCGTCGAAAAATCTCAAAATCGGCTAAATGGACATACGTGGTTTTCATCGGACAGCGACGAGTGGCAAACAGAACAGAGAAGGCAAGGCTGAGACAAACCAGGTAGACAGGCAAAGGGTCGAGGCAGACAGAGAGAATCAGAGTCCAGTTAACAGTCCAGGGTCAGGGCAGGCAGAGAAGGGTCAGCAACGATAAACAATCCAAAGGTCAAACACAGGAATCAAACTGGGGGAAAATAACGCTCAGAAATGATATCCAGGAAAGTCAAGACTTCACACTGGTGTGGTGCGTGGAAAGTGGTTTATATGTGTGTGTGTGAATGAGATGCAGGTGTATGGTGTTTGGTGTAATCAGTCCAGGGAGGTGCACGATGGGAAAAGTAGTCCAAGTTAACCCAGGAAGCAATCGTGACACCTTGATACTTGCTGCGCGTTACATATTTAGACCAGAAGGTACCAACAATTGACTGTCTTTATATGCGAGTCCTTTGATTCATTCATCTGATTTGTTTGAAAACACTGATTTTTCTATATGAATGAGTCGTTTAATCATTCACCTAACTGATTAATTCAAAAACACTGATACATTCAGAGATGTCAATAGATTCTGCTTTGGCTTTATTTAGAACTATTTTCATTGTTTGATCAAAAATAGACAAAGTAACTGTCAATATTGTGTCTCAAATTTGGTGTATAATAACTACAAGAATAACTACATTTTATTGTACTGTTGTAAAAAAAAACCTGTTACATTCGTAATTACTGTACGTTATTTCACTTTTGCTTGCATGATTGCTTAAAATATTTTTCCTTGTCTGCTTCCTTTGATGTCACTACAAATGGTGGTCCCACTTTATATTAGTGGCTTTAAGTACTATGTGCTTACATTGAAATTAATAATTTCATACAATGGACTTATTGTGTACATACATGTTTTTACATTGTACTTATATTTTGAAAATTCCTGCATGTAATTACAGCTGAAATTAATGTATGTAATTACATTTGTAATTACACTGTTGACCCTTCCCTTACACCTTAACCCACCCTTAAACCGACCCATACCACACACACCTGACCCTAACCTTACCAGTATCACATCTCAATAGCAGCACAAGTGTTTTACAATACAACCTGAACACAAGAAGTACACTGTACCTATTTTTCGATGTAAGTACATAGTACTTAAAGCCACTTAATATAAAGTGGGACCCAAATGGTTAATTTCTTTTGCACATTTAGAAGGGATAGGAAAACGTATTTAAAAAATGTGACTGGGGCAAATAGCTCAAATTTATCATTCTTTCCACTTGAAGGCAATTTAAAAGCTTATCAAATAGTGTCAATCACAAGCATAAAGAGTAAACTGCATTTACTCCCCACAGCTGCATTCCAATTATGTATTTTACTTGTTTATATTGCCCTGCTTTCACACAAATTTTAAATATTTCCTTTAACTGCCCTTAAAGAGGCAGTTAGCATAATCAGCATATATCAGTTTCCCATGGTATCTGATACGCTTGAAACACTTCAGTGTTCTCCTCATGTGCAAACAAGAACTGTGCATATCAGGCATGCCAAGCATTAAAGCTGAAAAAAAGTTCTTCACACAGCAACATAAGTGGAACAGACACACGCTAGACCCTGTTTTCGTTTTGTAATATTGCAACAGTTTTGCTCCAGACATAAAATATCGCATTGAACATGAAAATACAATTTTGGCTGTATCTGCTGAATGCTTCTCTTGCATTCTTATTTGATCTGATCAGCCGTGCAAGTCAGATATGACTCCATGCACTTCCAGCTCTCAGAAAGGCACATTATTTCTCCACAGCTGTGGCTCCCTGGCACGCAGGACATGACGCGTTAGCCTCTGATGCCTGCTGTTAAAAAGCCACCAACCCTAGTTCTCATGCAACCGCTTCAAAAGAGAAAGTTATTTTCTCCCACCAACAAATGGTCTTTCTTTATCTTTTTTTTTTATTTTCTCAGATGGAATAATCTTCAAAGTGTTGTGATGAGAGAAATCTGACATTCAGATAATGGAAAATACAGCCTGAGGATTTGGACATGAGTGGAGTGATTTAAAGGCACTGGGCAAATGAGCTGTGATTGCTTTTGTTATCACTGTGTTGCATAAATTTAAAAATGTTTAATTTTGTTCTTTATTTTTTATCAAATACCACATACAAAATCATTAAGTGCATTTTAAACTTGTCATGCTGTATGTTTTTGCTTCACTAAAATGTATAAGTTCATAAGAGTAAAACCGAACGTCATGAAAATTATTAGTTTACTGTATTTTTTTGTTTCCTCAATCCTTGTGCCAGATCCTTTTTTCCCCAAGTTTCCATATAGTTTGCTACATTTTATAAGTAGCTTGTAGCTTGGATTATTAATTAGCTTGATTGCAGTTTAAAAGGACAGTTCATCCAAAAATGAAAATTCTTTCATTAATTACTCACCCTCATGTCGTTCTAAACGAGTAAGATTTTCGGTTTCACTTTATTTTGATGATCCCTTTAACACATTCTGTTGACTATAAGTAACGTTGCACCTACACGTAGAATGTCTGTTGGAGGACCATCACAATAAAGAGTTAGCAGATATTAAGCAGACAGTCTACTAATACTCTAATTAGTTTTACAATCTCTTTATGAACTTTTTGAAGCGTCAAAGTGGTAGTTGCATAACTGTCAACGGAGGGACAGAAAGCTCTCAGATTTCATCAAAAAGATCTTCATTTGTGTTCCGAAGATGAAACGAAAGTCTTATGGGTTTGGAACGACAGAATTTTCATTTTTCGGTGAACTATCCCTTTAACTGCCTTAAATTATGAGTAGCTTGTTGCAGTTTCAATGTAGCTTATAAAATAAAAGTGTGCACATAATGAGAGTAATATTTCTATAAAGTGTATTTAGTGCATTCAAGTTCAACCAAAGGAAATCCATATTGGACTGATGTTAAAAGCAGACCTGAATACCACTTTTGTTTAATTTTTTGTTTGTCCCTTGAACACGTTGTATCCATTGGTGACTGTGTTTTAGTCATTTTCATTTAATTTCATTCATGTAATCTGTCTGTGTGATTCACTATCACCAGCTCGTCAAATTAGCTGATGCACCAAGATGGCTTTGATTGTGAACATTGAGAATCAGTGTTCCCTTCCCACAATGCACTGCACTGTATGCAGGGGGAGTGTTGTTCAGAGCCACTATTGTTCGCAAAGTCTGCCGTTAACCATAACATAAAGAGCTCCCACAAGTATTTCATATTTCCAGACAGGCCAAACAGACTGTGTTCAGTTGATAGTGATAAAGGATGAATAAAGCAGTAATGTGGGTGGCTCAGTTTAGACATGCACAGTGAAATTATCCAAGGCCAGCGGTTTTGTCCCCAAATAACTGCAGTTTGCTATTCAGCTATACTCTAGGTAATAGCAATGGCTTTGACTTTGAAGTTTCAAGGAGGAAAAAAAAAGCCTCTTCAGAAGTAACATGATAATTTAATGTAATAGAATCTATATCACAGAAGATCGTATGAGACATGTGCTTTGTAAGTCGTCAAGCCTTGCATGTTTACATCCTAGACAAATTAAAGTTGTGTGCTTAATTAGATTATTTGATTATTCATGCAATTTTAAAGCTGTCATGCCATATTAGGCCCACTGTGCGGAATAAACCGTGTGTTATGGAGAAACCACCCATGAACTTCCAGCAACATCCTAATGAAGCCAGTCTGATTAGTTCTGAGCAGGCAGTACATGATTTTAAAGGGATTGTTCACCAAATAATAAAACATCTGTCATGATATACTCACCCTCATGTTGTTGAAACTATCCATGTGACTTTCTTTCTTCCATAATGAAAGTGAATGAGGACTGTGGCTATCCAATATTGAATACATACCCTTTATGAAAGCTATATGAAATGCACAGTATACATTTTTTGAAGCCATACAATATAGCTACAATAACTGTCTACACATCATATGTACAAATTTATGTTGTGATTTTCTGCTTTTTTGTCATTTTGAAGCTTGACAGCCTTAATCTCCATTCACTTTCACTATAAGAAAAAAAGCCTCCACCTCCACAGAAGAGTCATGCTGGTTTGGAACAACAACATCTTGGGTGAGTACTCTCTTAAAAATAAAGGTTCAAAACATTGTTTTTTTGTGTGTGTTTTTTTTTGCAGTGATGCCATAGAAGAACCATTTTGTCTTCCCTAAAGAGCCTTGCAGTGATCCTTTTTAAAAGAACCATTTAAAAATATATATATATATATAAAAGTAAGAATATTTTAATAATCCAAATAACCTTTTTTCCCACTATTAAGAATCTTTAGTGGAATGGAAAGGTTCAATGGATGTTAAAGGTTCTTGATGCAACCATAGATGCCTTTATTTGTGTAAATAATGACAAAACTTTAATTTTGAAGTGAACTTGCCGTTTAAGATGGAAAATACACAACTCAGATTCCCCACAGAATGAATGTTGAGAGGCAATATCTTAGAATGTCAAAATTTCACAAGATCATTATAAAGATCATTCTGCTCAGGTTGATAAATGAGCATTTTTATCCCCTGTGTTAAAGTTGCGTCCTACCCTCAAAAGTTGACTATCATCCAGGAAGACTGGTTTATGTTTATATCGAACTAAATTAGATCAAACATTGAGCTTGAGTCAGACTATAGCTCTTCTGACATTGTCAGTGCCAGTAGGTCTGCCTTCCTTTATCTGAAATCTGTCCCTACGTTGGAGCCGGCGTGGAGGTCTGTTTCATTTTTTAGTAATAAGACACCTCATCGTTATATTTCATGGCATGAAATGAAGGGTCCGGAAAAGACCTCTTTTTTGAAGTGTAGACGGAGCTCAATCCACTTCCCGGACTATGTTCATCTGTATCAGTTACCCAGCCCCTGTAGGGTCCATTGTTTGTGATCCACCCAGCATCATTCAGCCAGCTACTTTTCAGTTGAGAGGCTCAATACTTGTTTATCTTGTTTTATCGGCCCATGCCCTGTCCTGGCCTGTGCGTGGGGACCTAGCGGAGCTCTCCACACCGCAGATAAAATCATTGGGATACTGATAGAATGAATTAGCAGCACAGTCGGGATGGATTTCTAAATGGCCGTATACAAGGCAGCGAAGTGCTGCTCTGCACATCCAGGGGAAACCGGATCCGGCACGGGTCACATTAAAACGCAGCTTTGTTGCATTAGGTTTCACCCGGAATGTTCCCTCAAATCAATGATGGGGGCTTAATTACTGGGTACTACCAGAAACAATATTGGCGGAACGTCATATTAGGAGATTTAGTTTCGGGTCTGAAAGCCGGTACAAAAACTCGGAAGGTCACTTGTTTGTGCTCAGCCTCTCTTGGGGAAGCTGTCACAGTGTCTGGTTGTGTTTCCCTTGTCTATCACTAGAGGTCCTCGTTCTCACGGTGTCCTTCACATTTGACTTCAATTCCCAGCATTCTGTCTGTCACTGTCACTCATCAGTTCATTGCACTCAGCTGTTCCCCGTAATCATTGTTCCCAGCTGTTCTGTGTTAGTCTTGTTAAATATGTGTATATAACCCTGTCTGTTTCAGTGTGTGTCATGGAGTCCTTGTTTAATGTCACCACACTTCTGATGCCTGTTCTTGCCTGTTTCTTGTTTAGTTTCTTGTGTTGGATTGCCTTATTGGATTTTGACCCCTGCCTGGATGACTACGAGTTTGGATTGCCCTTTAATTAAAGACTACTGCAATTGGATCTCTCTCTCCTGTGTGTGTTCGTGACAGAAGGACTCCGTCACTAAGAGATCCAGCGGTATGTTTTGCAACATCTCTTCCCCAGCCACTGAGCGGGAGAGAAGGGAGTTGTTTAAGGGGACCCGGTTGGTAAAGTTCCTTGGGACCCGTGGAGGCCGCCGTAGAGGAGGTGATAGAGAGATGTATCACGTCCCGTCTGCCCAGTCAGAGACTGTTCACGTCCCGTCTGCCCAGTCAGAGACTGGCCCACCATCCCTCCCCCTGATCCTCCACCATTCCACCTCCCTCCTGAACTCTTGTATCGTGTTTTAGTGTTGTCGTGGAGCGTCTGGTAGCCGCTCCATAGAGGGGGGGTTATGTCACAGTGTCTGGTTGTGTTTATTGTGTTTATGTCACAGTGT
This sequence comes from Gila orcuttii, assembly GCA_026230005.1. Taxonomy (NCBI): domain Eukaryota; kingdom Metazoa; phylum Chordata; class Actinopteri; order Cypriniformes; family Leuciscidae; genus Gila; species Gila orcuttii. The sequence goes on from JAPDVR010000008.1 coordinate 12,883,222, forward strand.
CTTATTGGATTTTGACCCCTGCCTGGATGACTACGAGTTTGGATTGCCCTTTAATTAAAGACTACTGCAATTGGATCTCTCTCTCCTGTGTGTGTTCGTGACAGAAGCACCTTGCATGTACTGTCTTGAAACAAGACTTTCTTCATATTGTCTTTCTCAGTGCTCATTAATGTCAGAGCCCAATGGGTTGTTTACTGTGCAGGTAATGCAGCTGGATGTGTTTAATTTAAGGGGTGTTCTACAGTAAGTGTGCCATAGACTTTGATGAATGAAATTGTCTTAAAGATTAAGGAATGAATTAGTCAGTGAGTCTGACAGTGCTCTTCAGCTTTAAACAACTGTTCCCCTTTAATAAATTATTGAGTGTGGGATGAAAAATGTGAAGAGCAGGAAATTGCACAACGGAGCCATTGGGGAAATATGACAAGTCTCCACACGTCCAAAAAAATGTCCACCATCTTGAAGGTTAATAAAATGCGTCATGGATTGGAGTCTTTGCTTGAATGATCTCCCCTGATATACAGACATGCTATTGGATTTGACAACACTCTCAGGATCAGCCCTCCAGCTAAAAGTTGGGCCATAAAACTTGCTAGTCCAGTCAATTCACAATGTAGTTTTATACACTAATATATAATCTCTATTTATGCCTCCATGCAATGTTTAACATCTTTCAGACTAACCAAAGTAAATCATTTTCAAGCACATTGCTTTGGGGCTTTGGGGAAGAGATCTCACTAATTCATGAGTTGGAATTTGAATTGATCTGACTACACTTGAGTTGGAGTTGGAATGAGTTGGAATTAAAAGGAATTAAAGGAAGTGGAGTATATTGAAATACAATTGGAAGAAGTTCCACAGTCATGTATATGTGTGTTATATCCTTATGTGGAAATGTTTAATCTTATGGGGACATTTTTGGTCCCCATGAGGAAAACAGCTTATAAATCATACTAAATTATTGGTTTGAAGTTAAAATGTAAAAAGGTTAAGATCCACTGACTTAATTTAAAATTCTTTGCATTTTGCTCATGGCTAAACAGGATCATAGTTGATTAGAGAATAAGAAATGCATGCTTATTATTCCTACTGAAATATGTGCACAAAAGTGGCAAAACAGTTTAGCGATTTCACCATTGCTATTTCAAAAAGGATGAAGGCTGTTACATGTCAGCAGTGGGTCCCATCATTCAGTTATTCTGTCAAATGGGTCATGTAGCCTGTCCTATTAAACATTCCAGCACATCTGTGACAAAAGCTGAAGATCTGATACCTTAATAATTAGACATCGGCATTAATCATCAGAGCATCGATATGTGCTTGATGACTCAATGCAATAAGCAGACCCTTGTGGGAGAATGTGGTCGAATAAGGGTTGTAGGGCCGGTCGATTATCTCTGACCCGCCGCATTGGTACGGAAACCAATTAAGTGTGTAGCAGTGACTAAGGTCCTGAGAGACGCACTGAGGACTACATCAGCCATGTCAATCACTCGCTAGCAGGCAGACACATGATCGATTAAGAGCCCTCCCTGGGGTTACGGTCTTTTTTACTTAAGTGTAGTGTGACTGGAATATAAAGTGGATGTAGTGTGTGAAGAGTGGCACTTTACGGAAGTTACATCTGTCTAAACCTCAGCGCTAGTTTCATATGTGTGTGTGTGTGGGCTTTTCAGGCAGTGTGAGGCTGAGGACGTTTTTACGCCTGGCTTAATTTAAGTGTTTGTTACAGAAACATGATATGTTTTCTCCCTTAGTTTGGTTAATTTAGGCATATATGAACACGGCAATCACACTTGGATCCGCACCAAAATAATCCTCCCGACATCGCCTGAATGAGGTGGTCCTGATTGGCTTGTGGTGAGAGAGCAAACCAACCAAACAAACCAAACTGTATCATTCTTCATAATGGTTTCTGCGTTACATAAAAAGCTGCAGTGTCTAATTCTGTTGGTGAACACATTACTTATTGCACTTAAAAACCCAAGAGCATCTCTTCATCTTAAAATGTCATTGCTCTTCTCCAAAACAGGTGCATTGCAATGCTGTCCCGACAAAACCTTGATTCCCACAGACTATGTATATATACATATATATATTTTGTCCCTTTTAAATTTTTGTGACACCTCTAGTGTAAGTGAGAGATGAGAAGAAACCTTCTTTTTTTGCCTTTCCATTTGTTTACAAGAATTATAGAAAACAGAACACGAGCAAATTCAGTCTGACAGCAAATTACCGGAACAAATTGTCAGTCATGCTGAAATTCTTACACATTATATCTGTAATAGAGGGCTCTTATTTGTCAGTATCTGTTTAATATAATGGATTTTGACGAAGTATGGGTGTGTAACAACAGTGAGTTGCTGTTAGCGACCTCATTACTGTAATGCAAATTAGCAACTTCCAATTATCGACTTAAAGATCTATGAAATAAGCAAGTGTAAAAACAGTCAGCTTGTAAAGAACAATAATTAGATTTTGCACAATTTTCTGCACTTACATCAAAGTCACTCTTATTCAAAACACCTTTTTATTAAAATCAGTCATTTTTAAGCACCAATCTTACTGGGTCAGTGAATCATTTCAAAGTAATTAGGAATTCAGTTTGATTCTGGTAAGTTATCTCTCTCTCTCTCTCTCTCTCTCTCTCTCTCTCTCTCTCTCTCTCTCTCTCTCTCTCTCTCTCTCTCTCTCTCTCTCTCTCTCTCTCTCTCTCTCTCTCTCTCTCTCTCTCTCTCTCTCTCTCTCTCTCTCTCTCTCTCTCTCTCTCTCTCTCTCTCTCTCTCTCTCTCTCTCTCTCTCTCTCTCTTTCTTTCTGCGTTCCCTGACTGATGTTTTTTAATTGAAACAGACTGTAGTCTGTTCCTAATTTCAGATCTTGTTAATGCAATTAATAATGTATAGATATTCTAATTAAAATTTGCCTGCACCATTTTACAGTGTAAACACAATTGATCTTCAGTTAATTAAGTTTTAAACATCATTGATGGAATTCAGAATTAGTTTTGAATCTAAGACGGTTATCGGTGCCTCCCACAGCTGTTCGATACATAAAATGGCGCACTGATTAAGACACATTAAAACAACGCTCACCCTTTCCACAAACTGTTTATTCAAAACAAGTGCAATAAAAGCCCACTGCCACTTCAGCTGTTTTGTGAAGAGCTTAGACAACCATGATTACAGCAAAGAGACTAAATTCCATAATAAAACAGGACTGCAGTATAATGACAGTGATGCAGGTGCAATGCTGAGAAAAATATCAATTGTTGACTACAGTTGAATTCATCCCAGAATGGATTTTCATTGAGATCTCTAAATTAGACATTCAAAAAATCCCAGTTGCTTCTGCAGTGCAATACAATATATATGTTTTACATGGCATTATTATTACTTGATAATGCATTCTGTATCTTTGCAGGACCATGGAGTTGAATTTCTTATAGAGATATGGAAGTATAATAGGCCATTTTTATTCTGTTAAACAACGACTGTTTTGCATTTGTGTCTATGTGTAGAAGATGACATCTTATATACAACATGTATGCAGAATGTATTACTGCATGCTGTGTAATGGCTATTCCTAATTTCATATTTTTAGTATGGATTTTTTTTTCTAGTAAATGTATCTAACTTTACATGTGAAGAAAATTGCTTAAGTTGAAAAGGTATCAGGACTTGTCATCGAAAAATAGTTTTTGCCTGATTTAAACAAACCTAACTACATTTTATGCTTAAAACAAGACTAACTCAATTAAGATATATTCTTTGAAAACAAGTCTTAATATCCTTATTACCTCTGAAATATGAAATGAACCTTGTTTTAAGAATGCTTAGATATTTTAACTGGAAAACAAGACAAAATACTGATTAAGAGAAATATTTTAGATTTTTTTAATTTAACGTATGTTTGGTGCCATATCACTGCGTGCAGTCTGTAAGCAATACACGGCAGAATGACCTCATCTCAGACATGCACCCTCCTCTCACCCCCTACACACACATAATATAAATATAAATAAAGCTAAAGCCCTGACAGAGATTGAAACCAGAGCCTTGGCGATAACTGGACCTGAGAAGTTTAAAGGAGGTTAAAGGTAAACAGGAAGTTTTACTGTGCTGCCAGGCTTCACCCAGAGAGATTATAGATTAAGATCCATCCCCAGCACTGCCTCGACTCCAGATGCCCCTGTGACCCCTTTAAAACCTTCTCTGGCTGCCAAGGCCCAGTGGCACTCTGAGCTCGGGCCACGGGGTTCCTCTAGCTGAGAGGGCACCATCTGTCCAGCCCTGTTTGGTATTCGTTCAGGAGCCGCTGCGACACTGCCCCTTCTCATCCAGTCACTTGTTGTGATGGCAGCTCTTCCACCCTGTCTGTGGTGTGAAATGCTTGTGCTGTGGCCAGACCCAATGTTGTGAAAAGGTCAATTGGCTGTCTGAATGCTGAAGACAGTCTCTTGTGTGTTCCTTTAGCTCTTTCTTTCTCTCTGTCTCTTTTTCTCATTTAGTGCTCTGTGATTATTTCTATTTATACGCTTTTTTTGAATCCTAAAATGTCTGATTAGTGAAAAGAGCAGCTTAGGTTAGCTATTGTATGTTGTTTTACTTTGAATCGTTAAAAACTTGAAATTTCATTTGAATAGTTTGCTCAAAATGGAACATTTTGTTTTCTCAACCTCATGTCATTCCAAACCTGCATGATGTTCTTCTTTAGAATAAATAGAAGAATTTGGACCGGAAGCTGACCAGACCGAGCACCACAACTCACTTGTAGCCAATCAGCAGTAAGGGGCGTGTCCACTCATGATGCGGGAGGAGAGAGAGAGCGAGCAAGAGGGAGATTTGAAGAAAGACTGTAAAAAGAGAGATGGCTGAGAGACATTACAAAAGAGAAAAGATCAGAGGAATATCCTTGTAAAAAGAAGGTTATGATCAGGCAAGAGCTTTACGACCCGCATTAATATTAGAAAAGCTTTACAACGATGAAGAGACTGAAGTGGTAAGGCCTGAAAATCGCTTACTGTAACCTAAACCAATTAGATGCATTGATCTTTGGTTTAAAACGACATCAGATTATTAGCATGGTTCAGCTTGTCTGTCAATTTATGCATCAAATTATCAGGCGAAATAATCAAAGTATTTAGATCCCTTGAGACTGAAATTTACTTCCTGTATGAGTGTCTGAATCTCATTTTCACATTGTTTTTTGTTATCTTCTATAATTTCATGTGTGATATCACCATTGTTTCACAAAATAGCCTATTATTTTTAGCTTCTGAGAAGCTGTTCGAGAGCATATGATGAAAAACAGAGAGAAAGATAGCCTTCTGGCGTTGACTCATTATTTATTGAAACAGAAATGCAAGTCATTATTGCATTATTTAGGAACAAAATGATGCTGCTTTGTGATTATGGCCAAGATTTGCACTGCTACCCCCCCCCCCCCCCCCAACTACCTGTGCACAATACAAAAAAATACAGAACTGATGATGTTTTTATGAACATATTATATATAGTTGGGAGATGGTCTGTGTTTTTAGAGATAGTCGCAGTCTCCCTGTAGTGTCTGTTTGAGTGACACCAAAAGGTTCACTGTCGTCACTTACAAATCAAAGCAGTACGCCATGGTCACAGCTAAAGAAAGTTTGATGGAAGTATGGGATGAATGGATGAAAACGCTTCTCCTCCCTCACCAAGGCCTGGGAGTGACTAAAGCAAAATGGTAAGATATTAGACAGAGAATGACAAGAGAGCTAGTGTCTGTGTCAGAGAGTTTCTGGCCAGCTGACGTTCTAACTGTCACTTTCCCTATCAGGCTAGTCCCAGGTTGTTAATACATGCATGTAGCCTACTGTACATGTCCAATAAACATAAGATATTATGACAACATGGCATGTTTGTTTATGTCTTGCTAACATAAACATTTGGTTTGCTGTGTGTGAAGAATTGAACATTGCTGTTGTAAATTCAGCTGAATATAAATACTGTAAGTTTATTTTTAAAATGTATGCGTAATTGCAATAATTACTTGTGATAGAGATAGAGCAAGAAAGAAAAAGGAGAGAGAAAGAACACAGCTCAACAACACAAATACAAGTAACGCAGGTCGTAACAGTAATAAAGCAAAGCTTTTTTAATTATAGCAACACAAAATAATGTTTTAGTCCAACAGCAGTACAAGGTCATGAGGAGAAAGTCCAGTAAATAATCGTCTTGCTGTCTTACTCTCTCACTTTGCTGTTATAACCTTGAGGTGTATAACCAGTGCAGTTAGCTCTATGCGTTACCGCTGTGTGCCGAATGAACTAATAGAGGGCACATTGACAGTTTTAATATATTTTTAGCCCTTAGTTTCATGCTGGGCTTCAATTAATGGCCAAACTATAAGGCGCCTCTCTTGGCTGGGCGCAGCCACTGAAAAAAATCAAAAAATGACCTGATATTACCCTCTTAATTTGAATGATAATTAGCATTTCATTCTTTTCCCCCCTTTAATTGTCCTCCCATAAGGGGGTTGATTGAGATTTACACCAGGGGACATGTACCTTTCTTTCTGCAAAGGTTACGCAAATCAAATACATTGGAGAATGAACATATTGATGTGAAAATGTAAAAAATAACACATTTTTGAGTCTGTATCACAGGCTTTCACGGATGGAAATTTCCTTTTTTGTGAAATTGATCTGTAAAACAGAAATGAATAAATACGAAAAAGTTGAATGTATAATTTAATATAATATAATATAATATAGGCCTCCAAAAATCAGGCACTTCTAAAACATCTATAATGTAAGGAAATTCTTAAATAATTATTCTACGAGAAAGATGATGTAGTTACAACATATTCCAACAGGGGCTAACTGGGCCATGCTAACCTATCTTGAACTGAGTTCAAGCAGTAAACCTCCTCACCAGCAGGAGGCGCCACCGCAATATACACACTAACATGAAAAAACTGACAAAACATTTGAAAGCATTGATAGAGGAAAAAACAAGCATGTTCATCTTAAAATAATCTGAGATTACACATGTCCAGTGCTTTGTAACCTCTACTGAATTAAGTGGAATTTATGTTAAGTCTTTATAAGTAGATTTCCAAGATTATGTCTTTTTATTGAGTCTTGTGTGTAATCTATGGCCTGTTTCAGCAAAGACAGTCTGCAAAAACTATATATTTTTAAAACCTCATTATGTTTAGCTACAGTATGGCAGCTTTCTTTATCTTGATCTGTTGGCATTTTCTTTGGATGGCAGTTGGAGGAAAAAGTACTCAAATAGTCTTCCCTTTATCCTTTTTCTGATTTTATTTTGTCTTGAACTGTGCTATCAGTGGGTGCAATTAATTCAGTGAATTTCTTAGTCTTTAAATCATGTATTTAAAAAAAAAAACTAACCATGTTTGATTTCTTCACCTATACTAACACATTCACTGTGCTAGGATGTTAAAATAACTCATCCAGATTCTACCGTTAGAGTCCAGCAGGGACATGGTTATTTATATCCGTTCCTTTCCCCGTTACAGAAATTCAGTGTGGCAGTGATGTGATATAGGTCCACTCACACTTCACGAACAGCTTGAAGGGTCATCGTCTCGTCCCCGTAGCTTCCATCTTCCTCTTGATTAATAAACCTGATTGTGCTGGAGTGTGCTACAGTAATCAGCAATGACACACTGAAAACCATGAGACACTCCAGGCACTGACTCACCCATTTTGACTTCATTCATTTCTCTCTTTTAAATCTGCCCAGAACCTCTCATGCAGCTCCTGGGTACTTCTTGTACAGATTTGCTTCCTGGACGGCTGTGCCTTTGAGAGGTTATATTTGAATTATATTATAATATTATGATGCCCATTTAAATTATGATGCCCATTTAAATTGTAATGCCCGTTTATTTTTCATAAAAAACTTGAAATGTTATGCTACGTATTGATTCCTAATTCCATGCTGCTGCATACACTCTTGTTCTTTGCGCTAAAAAAAAAAAAAAAATTGTTCTTTATTAAGAATTTATCTTTTCAGGTGTAGTTGGTCACTGCGCTGGCAGACATTTTTTCACTTGTTTTGTAAAAAAAACAACAACAGAAAACCAAATATCAGTGCAGTAGGACAAAAATACACCTAAGATACAAACTATTAAAACAAGTCTTAAGTTAGTTTTGATTCTCAAGTACTTTGTTTTATTTATTGAGACACATGTAAATATGTTCATTATGGTATGTTTTTCATTTCTGCCACCTTTCACATCACAGTTTAGAGTAGGTTTGGGACTGTTTGATTTCAAGGTGGTGCCATAAGCCAATAAGGATGGTCATAATGTTCTTTTTGATCTGCAAATGATGCAAACCAGATCTATACTTGCGTTTAGAGAAAACAAATATCTGACATGTTGCCTGCCCAAACATAAAACTTTTTAACTGCAAATAAAACAGCTGAACCATGGTAAATGCCATGCTATTTCTCAAGATCCTGATCGTTTTCTGCTTGTGATTTTGGTGATGAAAAACAGGGAGAGTTGAAAAATTCGATGACAAAGAAGAACCACACTGTGCATGCATTAGATTTCCATTCTCAAGCACTGGAAGTACAGTGAAGTATGTTCACGGCACATTTCCCCTCCCACAGCTGTTTGTGTATCTGTCACAGCCGCTCTCTGTGCTCTAAGACTTAACCTGGGAAGACACACACATGCCCAGTAATTGCCTACCAGACGGTGTAGTGTTCAGCCCAGCGCCCCATGTGCTCATTTCCTGCATATGCAGTAGGCTTTGCCCTCTCATTCCATTGTCATTCCTCTCTGCACTATCCATCCATGCATTCTTTTCCCTTCACATCCATGTATCCATCCATCCATGAATCCATACAGCTCAAACAACCCACCACCCGCTTCCCAAACCCCTCTCAACCTCTGATAACATTCCTCTTCAGTGGAGCCGACTCCCCCATTGGGTTATGCTGTCATCTGTAATGACAGTGAGCTCTGGAGCTGCACCGCGTGTGTGTTTGTATGATTTTATGAAGCTGTAATTATTAACTATTTCTTACCTACTCATTTTAATTGCATGGAAAATCAGTACATTATTAAAATGGTCTCCTTTTGTGTTTCACGGAAGAAACAAAGTCATACGGGTTTGGTATGATGTGAATGGATAGTATCAGAATGTTCATATGTTCATTTAATTATGTTCATTCCAATTATTCTTTTAGATTTTAAGAAAACCTTTGTTAGTGTGTAGCAGTGTAGAGCAGAAAAAGTGGCCTCTGTTGGTACAATGCATTAAAAAAAAAAGTAATTTAAAATGTCAGTGCATGGCATTTTGCATCAGACCCCAAGGATTCAATTCATTGTGATCACATTCAATTCATTTCAGTATACTGTAGCCTAATTTGATCTGTATAGTCTCACAGGGTTAGACAAAAAGCAAAGTTAGCAAAGGGGATAAATATGCCAATGGAGCCCTGCAAACTGGCATCTTCCCTAATAAAAGCACACAACAGAGTTTTACATTTAAATAATATTTTTTTATATAATAACTGTGAAGTACTAATGCACCTAAGAGCCTGTTTACACCTTAATGCATTTTCTCTGATCGGATAGCTATCCGATTGTGAAAAGACCAGGTGTAAATACCCTCAAAAAAGCTTTCGAGACAGATTTAAATCCAATCACTCAAACCACTTCAGGAGATGTTTTGAGATGCATTCCTGACAAAACTGGACGTGGGTAAATCTGGTTGTTGAAACCACATGTAAATTTGACTCCTTCCAAAATGGTAAGAAAATAGCCAGATATGACAGTGCTAATGCAACATGCATCGCATTCGCCACAGATATGGCCTTTGCAGATGAGTTGCTGAGTATCTCTTCAGCAAGCCAACTCACAAACTGCTGCAAATGAAACTGAAAGTTCAGCGTCACATTCTGAAGCTCAACACAAAGTCATGTTCATTAAAAGTAGTGAGCCTAAATTATTGTACCAGTGCTGATGCTGCTCTCTCTCCTCTTGCAGTCTTTGATATTGAAATTAGCTGATGATATATAAAATGCAGTGCATATCTGTTGCTTTTGTCAATGAGAACTCCATTATATTTGCATATAGCGCGGGAATTGAATATCGGATTTATATTCGTTTTGCAGAGGCACATTTATGTGGCCAAGTGTAAATGGAACAGTTTTAACAAATCAGATTTCCGATCAGTAAAAACGTATAAAGTGACCAGGTGTAAACAGGCCCTAAGTGTTGCAATATGGTGTTATTTATCTAAAACAGAGGTGTCTAATCCTGCTCCTGGAGGTCCACTGTCTTCCAGTGCTCCAATCCCTTGTAAACACTGTAGCGTTTCCAAGAGTCTCCGTTCTCGAGGGTCGAATACTCTGGAGTAGTGTGGATGCCAGGTGTAACCGTAGAAAAAGTTATGTATTTTAAAATGAAAACGCACTAGTGTAAATAGGGCGTAAGCATACTAGAAACTTCTAGGCAAGTATGTTGAGGCAAGATGGAGCTAAACTTTGCAGGACAGTGGCCCTCCAGGACCGAGTTTGGACGCCCCTGATCTAGAGGGACAGACATTGTTCCAAACTACTTTTACACTTAACAACTTTAATAATAAAATGAACCAATAAAAAATAAAAGTAAGACAGCAGCCCCTCACGGACGACTGCTGTCACAAATAACAAAACACAACATTAAATAAAATAGTCCAGGCCTGTCCTCTCTAGTCCTTCACTGTCGTCGCTCCTCCTTTTATGGTTCCGCTCCTCCGTGAGAGATATGAGACCGGTGCGTCGTGCAGGTGTCGTTCATTATCAATCACACCACCGGCCTCGCGCCGTTCTCCCACGGCCCTCGGCCTCGTCCTGCTCGCCACAGTAACATTTACTTTAACTTTTAACTTTATTGTCCCCAGGGGGAAATTCTTTTCCACAGCACTGCACTTAACACACACAACCAATATAATACAAATAGACATAATACAGAAGAAAAAAAAAAACAGTTAAATAACACTCAGTGATGCCTGTTGTTAAGGTATGTGATGGCTGAGGAAATCAGGCTTCTTCCAAAGTGAGCCCTCCTGCACCTCAGAGCCCTGTACCTACGCCCTGAGGGCAGTGGGGCTAGATACTCATAAAGTGGATGTGTGGAGTCCTGTTCTATTGAAATTGCAACGCGTGTGATAGCTCTGTTATCAAAACGAGCATAGAAAGCGTTGAGTTCTTTTACAAATAGTGATCAACTGCAGTATTTGCACATGCATATTTCTGAATTCACATCCTGTTAGTGTCTGAACTTTCTGAAATGCTTGTTTTGTGTTCATATTGGAACATTCATTTTCTAGTCTGTCCTTGTATTTCAGTTTTGCCCTGACTATCTCATTCTTGATATTGTGGGTTGCCAGTTTCAGGCTAACCCAATTCTTCTCTCTGAAGGCTTTATGTTGTTTCTTATAATTATTTTGATTATTTTAATTCCTTTAAAGTTTAGTGAAACTCTTCATCCATGTGTCACAGTCATTGTCTACACCATTCTGTCTTCGTCATCTTCACTACACTTCCCAGCATCCTCTTGTCTCCACACCTGATCTCACTCCCTCTATCACCCACCTGTTCATCGTCTTCATCATCTGTGTCACCTGTCTTCACCTCGTTAGTGTTCATTTGTACTTGTATTTAGTTCCCTCTGTTCAGTCAGTCTTTGTCCGTTCTCGTCAATGTTACCTGGTGTTTGCATCCGCTACCCATCTGTCTGCCTGTACCTGGTTATTGGTTTGATTTATAGTAAAGTTTATTGTTTATTGGAATTCCTCGTCTCCTCGTGCTTCCTGCCATACACCACCCATGACAGAAGAACGTACCAAGAAATTAGGGCTCAAAAAAAAAAAAGTATCGTCTTCAGGCTGTTTTCCTTTTGTTTGTTTTTCCTTTTTTGTTATCATGGATTTCCCTGCAGTCAAGCTCATCTGCCTTGAGCAGGGAGACAGCTCTCTCGAGGAACACCTGGAAGTGTTCCTGGATCTGGTGCCTCAGACCGATTTCCCGGACGACTGCCTCTGCACGTTTCTACGTGTGGGTCTGAACAACGCCACTCGAGCGCAGTTGTCTGGGGAACCTCTTCGAGGGAGCTTCGCCGACTATGTGGAGTGGGTGCTGGTATCCTGCGGTTCATCCTTCACCGTCGCCGAAATCACCAGCCCCACTCCAACCCAACCGTTCAGCCCAGGGCCTTCTTCTCCGCTGACGCCGTGCAGCCCAGAGCCCTCGCCGTGCAGCCCAGAGCCCTCGCCGCTGACGCCGTGCAGCCCAGAGCCCTCGCCGCTGACGCCGTGCAGCCCAGAGCCCTCGCCGCTGACGCCGTGCAGCCCAGAGCCCTCGCCGCTGACGCCGTGCAGCCCAGAGCCCTCGCCGCTGACGCCGTGCAGCCCAGAGCCCTCGCCGCTGACGCCGTGCAGCCCAGAGCCCTCGCCGCTGACGCCGTGCAGCCCAGAGCCCTCGCCGCTGACGCCGTGCAGCCCAGAGCCCTCGCCGCTGACGCCGTGCAGCCCAGAGCCCTCGCCGCTGACGCCGTGCAGCCCAGAGCCCTCGCCGCTGACGCCGTGCAGCCCAGAGCCCTCGCCGCTGACGCCGTGCAGCCCAGAGCCCTCGCCGCTGACGCCGTGCAGCCCAGAGCCCTCGCCGCTGACGCCGTGCAGCCCAGAGACTTTTTCTCTGCTGGTCCCGTCCAGCACAGAGCCTTCATCGCTGGTCCCGTCCAGCACAGAGCCAGTGCAGCCAGAGACCGTCCAGCCAGCTCTGGAAGATACCGTGCTGATTACGGCGATCTTGTGTGTGTGGGCTACACACACAACGATCATGGCCCATTCGTCCAGCCCAAAGCCCTCTTTGCCGATGGTCCCGTCCAGCCCAAAGCCCTCTTCGCCGCTGGTCCCGTCCAGTCCTGAGCTTCCTTCGCCGCTGGTCCCGTCCAGTCCTGAGCTTCCTTCGCCGCTGGTCCCGTCCAGCCCTGAGCTTCCTTCGCCGCTGGTCCCGTCCAGCCCTGAGCTTCCTTCGCCGCTGGTCCCGTCCAGCCCTGAGCTTCCTTCACCGCTGGTTCCGTCCAGCTCAAAGCCCTCTTCACCGCTGGTTCCGTCCAGCCCAGCCGAGCCTTCACCGCTGGTGCACGTCAGCCACGTCCAGCCAGAGCTTCACGTCAGCCATGGCCAGCCAGCCCAGCCAGAGACCGTTCCAGAGCCTGTCCCCGACTCTATTCTGGAGTCGGGGTCGAAATCTGTCATGCCCCCAATAATTTTTTTGGGGGGGGCCCAAAGATCCTCGCCCTGGACACCCGAAGGGTCCTCACCACCATGGCCACCCGAAGGGTCCTCACCACCATGGCCGCCCGAGGGTTCGTCTGCTCCGCCCTGGCCACGCCCTGCTCCGCCCTGGCCACGCCCACGTCCTGCTCCGCCCTGGCCACGCCCACGTCCTGCTCCGCCATGGCCGCCTGGTCCATCCTGGAGTCCGTCCTCCTGCACCTGGTCCGCCTTCCCGTCACGGACTCCAGGATGCCCACCCTCCCACCCCTGTTCTAAGGCGTGAGGTCACGCCTACCGTGAGGGGGGAGTAATGTCACAGTCATTGTCTACACTATTCTGTCTTCGTCATCTTCACTACACTTCCCAGCATCCTCTTGTCTCCACACCTGATCTCACTCCCTCTATCACCCACCTGTTCATCGTCTTCATCTGTGTCACCTGTCTTCACCTCGTTAGTGTTCATTTGTACTTGTATTTAGTTCCCTCTGTTCAGTCAGTCTTTGTCCGTTCTCGTCAATGTTACCTGGTGTTTGCATCCGCTACCCATCTGTCTGCCTGTACCTGGTTATTGGTTTGATTTATAGTAAAGTTTATTGTTTATTGGAATTCCTCGTCTCCTCGTGCTTCCTACCATACACCACCCGTGACACCATGATAGTTGAAGGTAAACACTGATTGTAAATAAAGTTCAGTCTTTAAATTAAATAATGCACTTTGCTTAATATTAGTGTTGGGAGTTTTTAAGCTGTGTTGGATCGTTTGCTTAGCAACATGCTAACATCTAAGTATAGTGGAATCGGCACGAGCGGATTCTAAATCTTTCATTGGGCATGTCAAACACAATGCTGATTGCCTACAAAATGCTGAAATATATACTAACTTTAACCTCAGTATAGCTTTTTTTAGCACATACGGGTAGATAGTATACTGATTGTAATGATCCATCCATGATATTCCATGAAGATACCATGAAGTTTGAACTTTTCTTGACAAGTGACTGTGTGATTGAGTGATAAATTCGGCTGTAAGCGTTAGTTGAGTCTCTTTTGAGAACTGTATGGCACATGTGATAGGCTTTTCAAGAGCATGTGAAATCAGTTTCAAATTAGATGTTAAATTTCAGTTAGTCTTGTCATGTTAGCACAATTTTAGCAAAATTTTGCATGCCAATTCATACTTTGCACGTGACGTCACGAGTACTGCCTGGCGGGCAAGAACGTTGTTCTCTAGCAACGAAACCCAGTAAACTAATCAAGGATCTTGCCAGGAAGTCGCCAGTTTTAATATACAGAAGTTGGTGTTTTGAGGTGTAAACGACATGCCAGATAGTTGTTGTGCGATTGGATGCACTATTATTCAGCATAATTGGGTTAAGAGTGCATGTAAACGTGCTCATTCCCCGAAAGTGAAGGTAGAAACGGACTGAGCTTTCAACATCTGTCGCTGCATTAACGCCGCGTTCTCTCAGAGACGACGATGGATATAACGGTATAGCGACGACTATCTTAATTTACTGGCTTAATATTTCTCTTGTGGACCTACATTAATGACAGTAAAAAATTATAAGAATATTTCTTTTTAAACAAGTTTTTGAAGCTGCTTTTGATTTTCACAGATGGCAGAGTTGTGCTGTTCGTGAACTAAAGACTGTTTTAGGCCTATATAATTTTAGTGATATTATTAATATTTAGTAATTGTATTGTTTTTAGTGTTATTAGTGTCATTAAACGTTTTGTTAATGTGCTTTGGAAACAAAATAGCCTCACTACTGGCTGGCCACTGTTTGTCGCCATTCTGTCAGCGTTTGTTGCCCGCCAGGTATCCATGGTAGTCATGTGACTGCAAAGTATGAATTGTAATGGGGTGACCCTCTTAGGTGGATTTTCCGTTCTGTGTGGCCGGGGATGGAGGTGGATGTCCGGAGGAAATGCCAGGAGTGTAGTCAGTGTGCTATTGCAACGTCAAATCAGCCACCAGCCCGTGTTCCAATGGGCCATTTGTTAGCAACAAGACCAAATCAGATCTTGGCGGTTGATTTTACCACTTTGGAGCAGGCTAGTGATGGAAGAGAGCATGTCCTTGTTATTACGGATGTGTTCTCGAAATACACTCAGGCTGTGCCCACATGGGACCAGAAAGCAACTACGGTAGCTAACATTTTGGTCCATGAGTGGTTTTATAGGTTTGGCGTACCAGCACAAATTAATTCAGTCCAAGGTCGGAGTTTTGAAGGTGCAGTGGTCTCCCAGCTCTGCCAGTTGTATGAAGTTCAGAAGACTCGCACTGTCCCATATCACCCTCAGGGAAACAGGCAGTGTGTGCGCTTCAATCAAACCCTTCATGACTTACTTCATACACTGTCCTAGAGCAGAAAAGGTCATGGACTTAAAGGTCATATAGCACAGGTATGTTTTGCATATAATACAACTCCTCACCAGACCACCGGTGAGTCACCATATTTTTTGATGTTTGGGCAGGCCCCCAGACTTCCAGTTGATTTTCTGCTCTCAGCAGTGGACGAACTTGCCAGTGGACGGGTGAAAGACTGGGTGGTTTAGTATAGAGTGAGACTTAAAACAACCTATGCGAGAGCAAGGGCTTGGCTGGATAGAGCTGCTGAGCTTCGTAAAAAGCGCCATGGTCAGGTAGGAAGGGATTTTGCGTAGCAGGAAGGTCAAGAAGTTTATCTGCGGGACTATGGGGTCCGTGGTCGTCATAAAATACAAAATCATTGGTCCAGCATTGTTCACAAAGTAGTTAGAGCTCCTAGGGGTGATGGTGGTGTATACACTATAGCACAGGTAGATAATCCTTCCTTGGAAAAACAGGTGCACAGGTCTCACTTAAAGTCAGTAAAACACGTAACATGCTCTGGCCACATGGCTGATCCAGGGTTAGGGCTGTCAGATGACAACTTGGGTGAGTTTTTAGCCTCCCAATGGCAGTGGAAGAGTGGGATGTAGCCCTTATAGATGTAACACCTGCTGCCTTGAGTTCAGCTGACGTAGATCTACCACTGGAGCCAGAGAGGTTTGTAGAAAGTCCTGTTGAGATGGGGATTGAAGGTCCTATGTTGATTGTTAATCCCCCAATTCCAACAATGGAGGGGGGTGAGCGTCAAACTACTCAGGCTACTGCGGGGAAACATTCTAACCCTTATCATCTACCAAGGGCCACAACAATAGCTCAAAATGTACATTTGGGCAGATAGTCTGTTGCCCTTTCCGTCCATGGTTGTAGATTGTATCATCGGGACGATGAAAGAAAAGCCAGGGGTAGAAGGAAATGGGGTGACCCTCTTAGGTGGATTTTCCATTCTGTGTGGGTGGATGGAGCTGGGCGGAAGTTAAGCTCACCGCCCCTTTAAAAATGGGGAGATTTCCTTTTACTTCCGTTTTTCCTCCGGCATGGTATTCAGGCTGCATTCTTTGGTGTCGCAAGAGCTGTGTATGATGCATTGAGCGCGTATTAAGTGCCGTAGACCTGCATAAGTTGGAAATTCTCTTTTTGGTGTGTGCCTGTGGAGGTTCAACTGCATTAACATTTTTCAAGGAATGTTGCTGCATTGATATGTCACAGCATTCATTCTTTAGTAGTGCTGTTTTTAATGATGACTCGTTTATATAACGTCATTAAGGCAGTGTTGGTGGTTTGTTCACCGTTCTTACCGAGGGCCAGTCAATTATGCTGCAGGTAAGTTTATATGGTATTTTGTAAGTTGTTTGCGGTTTCTCAAAACCGCAAGTTTTGAGAAAGGTCAAAGATGTAATTTTAGATATAGTGTATGTGTGGTTAATGACCAAATTGGGTAATTATTTTAAAGAAATGTGTTGAGATTATTTGGAATTGGTTAATTTCCTTGTTATATTGGTTGATTTAATTGTATTTTCTTTAATTTGGTATTTTTTTGTTGTTTGTTAATTGTGTTCTTTCTTGAGTACTGTGGGTGGCCACCGCTCTTATGTCAATTCCTTTATAACCAACAAGGGCTAGCTGCTGGGATTGGGAGAATTAACTTTATTTATTTATATTTTGTTTGTTTATTGGGTGGATTGTGATTTTGGTTATACATTTGTATGAAGGTGTGAAGTGACGTTGTTGAATTTGATTTATTTGGATTTTCTTTTTTCATTTTTTTCTTTCTCCTTCCCAAATGCTGACTTATCCCATGGGATATTGATATTGACTGTTCAAGATCCGATTTTACAGGTGATCCCTTTATGATATCAGGATTCCTTTCCTTTTGTGTGAATGTTATTGTATTTGTAACTTTGTAATAAATCGTATTTGTATTTTTCCTTAAAATGCTTGATTAGTATAATTATACTTTTACATCTCTTTGAGTGTCAAATAAGATTGTACATATCTCTGCTTGTTCTTTCCATTTGTTTGGAAACCCTGTAGTTGGGAGCATTTATAAAACATATTCTAAAATGGTAAATGGGCTGCATTTATATAGCACTTTCACTCACCCAATCGCCACCAAAGCACTTTACATGTTGCCTCACATTCACCCATTCACTCCGTCATTCATACACCGACGGCAGTGTCGTCCATGCAAGGCGCCATCCAGCTCGTCGGGAGTAGCAGGAGTTAGGTGTCTTGCTCATGGACACCTCGACACTTGGTCAGGTGGAACCGGGGCTCGAACCACCAACCTTTCGGCTTGTAGACAACCTTCATGAACCACTGAGCCACTGCCACCCCTATTCTACATCTTAGGTGGCATTAACCTCCGCCCACACAATAAAGGTCCATTGTTTGGTGTCAATAACGTAGCAGTGTATAAAGCACTGCTTACACAGAAGTCACTTTCAAACCATGCAGCTTTCTGTTGGTCAACATGGCAAAATAACATGAGCAATGAGCAAAATTTACATAGGGAACTTTTTCGCCCTCACGGGATTCACCACCTCACCATCTTGTGGATTCCTATTGGAATAACTGGATTTAGCCTGTGAAAGTTTGCAGAGCAACACTGTATTTGACCGCACCTTTAGAGGGTGTCCTAAATACTGTAGACACTGAAGCAGCTCACTAGGAACATCATCCTCATCTACTCATCCCTTCTTTCAGTCATAAATTTTTCCCCTCTCTCTCTCTTTTTCTATTGTCATCTTTAATCCTCTTAGTAGAGGCCTTCTGATGATGAGACTAGTATATGGAAATGAGAAGGTCTGGGTCGGCAGCTGGATGGTAACTGGACCCTGCTGTAATAAGGATGAAGAATGACAATTTGAATTTGGAGATTAATGGATTATCTGGAAAGGGCTTGTCACAGTGCCACAGCCAATGACCTTTTCAGATTTGACTGATGACTCTATTTTACCTGAACAAATTATCTGGTCCAAGGGGCAGTATGACCACTCTCTCTTCCCTGCATTATCTGAGATTTAGAAACAAATATTGATATGTATTGGAATGTTAGAGTGAACTGTGAAAAGATTATCAGAATTTGTTGGCACTATATCAGCCATAAGAACATACGACGACAATATTGTTTAATCCACTTCAACAGAAAGGTCAGTAGTCAGTATCTGAAGGCTTTACATGATACTTATGCATGAATACACAAGAGTACTGCTTACTATGACTATAAGCAGAGACAATATAGGAGGAGGAGACAGACAGAAATCACTCATTGTGGCAACTGTAACAATGTAAGTCCCGCCTTTCTGTTAAAGTCAGCATGAAACAAACATTTTAATTGTCTTTTTCCTATTGTGACGTATATCTGAGTAAAACGGCTTCTCAAACAGGAAATAAAATGTAGGGCGGGACTTGATTTTTGTCCACCGGGAATTGATTGATTTGCTAGTTGAATGGGGAAGGACCAAACAAAGTGAAGATTATGAAGGGGCTTTTGTGATAAGTCATTGAGAATTCTAAAATGAAAATAAAATAAGAAAAATGAAATAAAATAAATCTACAGTATTTATACTGCATGTACAAGTAATAGTCATGAGTCCTCAACATTAAGGGATTCCACATGTTATTTCTTTGAATAAGACACTCTAACAATCTAATAGTTTAAAGCTCCAGTAGGTAGCTTTTGTAAACAAATATTTGTTAAAACTGTCATTATGTCCTGACAGTAGAATATGAGACTGATAATCTGTGGAAAAAATCAAGCTCCTCTGGCTCCTCCCTGTGGTCCTATTGCCATTTGCAGAAATACACCGCTCCCGGTCAGAAACAACCAATCAGAGCCAGGAGGAATGTCTTAGCAGTGTCAATCACGCTCGTGTACGCGCTGATCACCCCTCTCTTGCACAGCGCGAGCGCGTACTGTCGTTCGTGAGTCTCCTGTTCGAACTCGTTCATCCAAATGAACGAATCTTTTTTCGAGTCATTTCGTTCATTCAACGAACGAAATGACTCGAAAAAAGATTTGTTCATTTTGAACAAGTCTTTTTTGGAGTCATTTCGTTCATTCAACGAATGAAATGACTCGAAAAAAGATTTGTTCATTTTGATGAACGAGTTCGAACAGGATCACGAACGTGCATCACAGAACAGAGCAAGGCGAGCATTTGTGCTTATAAAACTTAAAGTTTTGTATTTATTTTTGAAATGACTGATCGTTTCGCTAGATAAGACCCTTATTCATCGTCTGGTATCGTTTAAAGCCCTTTGAAGCTGCACTGAAACTGTCATTTGGTCCTTGAAACGTTTGTGTCCTATTGAAGTCCATCATGTGGAGAAAAAGCCTGGAATATTTTCATCAAAAACCTTAATTTCTTTTCGACTGAAGAAAGAAAGACATGGACATCTTGGATGACATGGGGGTGAGTAAATTATCAGCAAAAGTTTTTGCTGATAAAACTAATCCTTTAACGTTATCTTACTAGCTATTTATAACTTATAGAAAGAGTGCAACGTTATAAAGTTACATGTATTGCAAAATACATATTGATTTGAGGACCAAGTTTGTAGTCAAACTATGGGCAGGCCATAGTCAATGTAAAGCATATTGTTGATGTTTCGTCCCTATTAGTGAATGTTCCATAACTGTTTATAATCCGCCGTCATCGGTGGTCCTGTTTACTAGTCTGCGCGTTCACGGCAGGCTCCGCTGTCGGGGAGGAGCTGTGGAGGGAGGGCTGAAGTGCAGCAGAGAGCAAGGGGGTTGGACCTGTAAGTTGTGCTTGTTCAAATTTTCAGGCTAAGTCAACATTTTCTCAAAACTCCCTACTGCAACTTTAATTCCTCACAGAAACAAGTGCATGAGGGTTAAACTTACATCAGACAACTGAGCATCTATTACGCAAGGAAAAATCGACATAAATATGTGTAAATAGTAGGGGTGGCACGGTTCACAAAACCCACGGTTAGGTTCTGTACGGTTCTTGTTGTTATTTTTTCTTTTAATCTTTAACACTCCAGAAATGTACTTCAGCATATGATATAGGCTATAGCTTAATTATCCACAATTCAGGATACAGTATTAAAAAAAAAAATGTATATCATGTAATCATGCACAAACTGAATTTGACTTGCATTTAAGCGCATTATTGAGACCATCTCTGAGGAAAGCTAGGTGACATTTTGATACAGCAAGAAAGACATTGATGAAATGCTTTTGTTTATTTGGCAAAAAAGGAGAATGTGTATTGCTATCTCTACAGGGACTTATAAACATTTTGTAAGAGCTACACTGAAGTTGACAGTTTGATAAATGCAAGTTAATTTTAATCTTTGTGTGCTAAACAATGCACATCTTTTAATAGAAAAAGAGAGGAACTCTTAAAGCACTATCTTTTAAATAAGTCAAAATATGTTACACATAATTGCCTATAATGAGGCTATAACAATAGCAAAGGCATAACCATAAAGTGAAACATAAGTTCAACCTCAACACAAACAGTATCAACAATGCTTCTATTCCCTGAGAGTGAGGATACATTTTTTTTCACTTGAAATTAAAGTGCAGTATTTGGAAACATATGACTGGAGTTCTTATCTAAACTTTGTGTCATTGTATACATTTAAATATCATAGGTAACATGAAATCCAAAATGTTCCCACACGGACTTATACGACGCTGGCGCATCCTCCAACTCCGGTTAGCCTTCCTTATATCTCCCCAGGGGCGTAGCACAAGATCCCGGGCCCTATGTATAGTCAGTCCTGATGGGCCCCTATGTTCCAAATAAAATACTTTTTGGATTGCGCACGCGCTATGTATGTTATGCGCACAGATGTTCTGTCTCGCATTCGCCTTCTAGATTCCGGGAGATTTTAACTAATTTGCGGGCATCAGGGAGACGCTATCAAACTTCCGGGAGAATTGGGATGTCTGTATTCCAGACTTTTCAAGGGCCCTTCATCCCCTTGGGGCCCTGGTAATCAGTACTGCTTTTACCCCCAGTCAGACGCCCCTGTATCTCCCACTTGCCATTTCTATACGTGACGAGAACTGCAGCACTCCATACTCCACGTTTACTGTCTATAGGCTTGTTCGACTTGAACCGGCGCTGCACAGACCGATCAGTTTATGACATCAAAGTACCTCGAGAGTAATTGAAAAGCATACGGAGCCGTTGCTCTCGCGGTACTTTGATGTTATTCATCGATCGGTCTGTGCAGCGCCGGTTCGAGTCGAACAAGCCTCATATCATATGCATGTCCATTGTCATGTCCACACATCTCTTATTTCGCGCGAAAAGTAAACACACTGTCTGAGGTCACGGGCACGAGGTTACACTGCGCATGCGACGCACACACGCACCCGAACCGAGACAAGCGAACCGAACGGTTCGGATGTTTTTTCATGTACCGTGCCACCCCTAGTAAATAGAGGTCTTGACGGTTGACCATGCCAGAGCAGACATTGTTTCAATGAGGTATTCAGATATGCCTGCTATTCAGTGGTGGACAGTAACGAAGTAAATGTAATTCGTTACTGTACTTAAGTAGCTTTTTTGCGTATCTGTACTTTACTGAAGTATTTAAATTTGGGGAGACTTTTACTTTAACTCCACTACATTTCAAAGTCAAATATCTTACTTTTTACTCTACTACATTTTCAAAATCAGTCGTTCCTTTTTATTTATGAGTGGATAAAAACGTAACTGGTCAAACGAGCCACCAATCACAGTACAGCGCGCGCGCTTTGTTTTGAACTTGAATTGGCGCTATCTACTAAGTGCGAACCAGGGGCTCGTTCTTCGTACGTTGCTTAAAACATCCGAGATCAAATGAGACATCCAAGATGATATCATCGTGCTAATCATGATCCGGCTAATTGGGTTCTTCGAACACACCTGTTGTTTATGATTAGTATCGCTGGATTGAGTTATCTGAGATAATTGCGCGTTCATGCGCTGGGTTAAAAGGGGATATGTATCGATAGTAGAAACAATGATCAGCAACGCTGCTATTGGCTGTTCAGCATGGCCAAAGAACGCGCCCAGTTTTTCTCCGAAGGAGAGCAAGAGCTTTTAATGGAAGGTTATGCCGAATTTGAATCTTTAATTAAAACGACAGGGAACACCTCGAAGTCTGCTAAATCCAGGAGAGAGGGCTGGCAAAAAGTAGCAGACAAATTAAATGCGTAAGTGCTGTCCACGGTAGATGTTTCTATCACTTTCTACAGTATGTATTTTTGCATTTTAATAATTTCATATTTATTTTGTTCTTTTATGTCAGAGCCTCCGTGGGACCCACTAGAACATGGGGACAAGTAAAAGTGAAGTACAAGAATATTCTACAAAATGGTAGCCTTTAATTCTTATACTGTCTTTATTTTAAAAAGCCACTTTTTTCCTCTTTTTAAAAGCCACTGTTAAATAATGTGTTTGTCTGTTTATAACAGCCACCAAGAAAAAGGCCACAATATACCCCAGCAGAGGAGCTGGCCCTTGGGTTGAATGAAAACCGACCCATTGTGGAGGGCATCCCTGGGGGCAGCTCTTCCTCAGACCCAAAGCCAGGGACCAGTAGCAGCAACACCTTTATTACTGGTAGGCTAAATGAGTTTTCAATTCTCTTAGTACACTGTAAATATAAATGAAGTATAATCCAAATGGCTTGTACAGTAATTTAAACCGTTTGTGAAAGTGAAAACTTCTAAACTTTTAGTTAATATAAAATATATTGCCACGAGTTATTGATCACATTATATTTTTTACAGTGTAGTTAATTGTAATGACAATTTTTTTGTTCCCCTCTTTTGTGCAGTTTTACATAATACACCAACACTTTTACCTGTTCCCAAGCAAGTGGTGGCTGAAGCATATGCAGTAAGTTGTGTACTTTTTCTAACTTGCATAAAGGGAAGAAAGTGCAACACTTTGTAATACCCATTTATTTCCATTGCACAGGACAGTGAAGAAACCCTCTCAGATGACTGTCCTTTGGAAGAAGAACCTGTAAGTGCATTAATAACTTTACACTAATTTGTATATACTTCTGTACCTATTCTTTCTGTCTGCAATATGAGTTGCAGGAGTCCACACCTACAGAAAGGCCTACAGAAAGGCCTACAGAAGAGTCTGCACAAAGAACTGATACAGAGGTGGACAGTGTTGTACTTTTACTTTTTACTTTTGTTGCATGAGGCATGTTTTGACCCTTTTTCTTTCACAAAATGACACAGGGTGACATCCGTTCCCTATATAAACTGCATCTTCAACAAAAAATCGAGTATTTTGACCTGAAAAAACACAAATTAAGAGGAGAAATTGAACTTCACAACTTGAAAAAGAGAGAAATTGCACTAGAGATGGAGTTGATTCAAAAGGACCTTCAGAGTAAGTGCTAATACATCATTTGACACATAGTAGTATTGTTGACTTTACATAACTATCTCTTATTGCAGGCAAAGGATGACTTGCTGGCTTTTCTTTATAAAGAATTGTTTAAATAAAACTCCAGGAACTAAGCATTTTTGTCTTGTCTTTTATTACACATTCAAAAATGGTGTTCCACAATTCTGTCCCGTGCAGCTCTGCCACTAGGTTGGTCCAAGTGCACTGGCTGGAGGTCATCATCAGGCTGCACCCCCACCACAGGGGTCCTCTCATTTCTGATAGTGACAATGTTATGCAATATGGCACATGCAACAATTATGTCACAGGCCCTGTCAGGTGCAACCCTCAGACCCTTCAGATACTGAAATCTTTCCTTTAGTTGCCCAAAGGTCATTTCAATGCGTGCCCTTGTCCTGGCTAGAGCTGCATTGTAACGGGTTTGTGGTCCAGGGTTTGGGTCAGGGAATGGCGTCATGAAGTACTGCCTGCAGGCATAGCCCCGGTCACCAAGCAGGACCCCGTCAAAATTCCCTGTATAATGGAAAAATGCAGTTTTGTTAGGCTCATCATAAGTGTGTGTAATACTGTGAGCTTGACATTTATAAGTTCCCTTACCACGTTCAAATAATGTGCATAAATGTGACTCTCTGAAAATTCTTGAGTCATGCACTGATCCTGGCCATTTTACTTCCACATTTGTTATATGGAACATAGAGTCACACACCATCTAAGAGATTTTAGTCAGTCAACTGCATACTTTTTGATTAATTTTTTTTATGTAATATATTACTAATTAATCTGGAATATTATAAATTGTAATAGTAACTTGCCTGCACATTTACACTGTGAACCCCCTTTCGGTTCACAAAATCCCCATTCATTGGGCCTTGATGGGGACGTGTGTGCAGTCTATGGCACCAATCACGTTAGGGAAGCCTGAAGGACACATACTGTTAGTCATACTTTTTGGCATGGTCATGATTGCATGTCATTAACAATTATAAATGTACCTGCAATAGCAAAAAAATTCTGCTTTACAACCTGGGGTCTTAAGTGGCTTGGAAATACCACAAAACCCGCTAAAAACTGCTTGAGTGCCAAGTAAACTTTGCGAATGGCACGACAGACAGCACTTTTCACTAAGTTCTCTGCATCTCCAATAGTGTAAAGGAACGTGCCACTCGCAAAGAATCTCAGGGCAATGCACACAGTCTGTGCAGTTGTCAAAGCCCGACTCCTCCGTGTTGAACATTTAATGTGTGGTTCCAGCAAATTAATGATGTAAATAACACCCTCACGAGAAAAACGATATCTCTCAAAAATTACACTGTCGCGCTGCGCTAAAGGATCCAGTCTATCCTGCAATACGCGATTAATTCGAAAAGCTCTGCGAATTATCCTCGCACCTTCCGCAACAGGTTGCTGTCGTAAAAATGGACAAGACATGGCTACGACAGACTTCCCGTATCACCTCCGCTTATAAAGCCGCAATCTAATCCTGTTTACATGAAATAAGCCTGCTCGCGAGCAGGTTCAAGCTGGCGCACCTGTTGCTATGACAGCAAGTCTAGGATGAGCTTCGAAGAACCAAACGATCCAAGATCATGCCAAATCGCCAACAATCAAATCCAGCTAACTGAGTTAGCGACGTACGAAGAACGAGCCCCAGAGCCGTTATTGAGAGTTGCGAACATAGACGGTTGTGACACAGTAGCTGTGTCCGAAACCGCTCACTCGTTCACTCATTCACTAATCCCTATATAGTGTATGGCATTTGAGTGCACCATATCTGCAAGATGAAGTGAGTGAATTCGGACGCTGACGTTTACACTGTGCGTCGGAGAGCTGGAGCTGTCGAAGAAAATGCTTCGTCACACGTAAGTTACTCCTTTTATCTTACGTTACATACTTTATAAAACAATATTAACAACAATAACAACCATAGTAATCTCGCCGCCGCGCGATCACGGGATTCGTGTAGCTCTCAATAGTTCCAAACAAATCGGGTGTCCAATGATTTTAAGCAGGGCAGAGAGCAGCATGTAGCCTATTTATGTGTGTGTGTGTGTGTGTGTGTGTGTGTATATATACATATATATTTATGGCGTTGTGCAGGTTTATGTGAACGTATCATAACTTTAGGATCTTAATGATTATGACCATAGACGCTCGAGAAAAATATATACAGTAAATACTGTAAATGTAGTATACCTTATGGGAACAGTCCCCTTCCCTCCAAAATTAAACACACAAAAGATGTATTCAATTCAAATATATAGGCCTATATATATGGCTGTTCAGCAATGTACCGGTGCAACCTCCTCATTAAACTAGGAGTTCTCTTACGAGAGTATCTCTCGTACTGCGTAATAGCTTACGCTAGGGGAAAAACTCTTTTCCGCGAGATATTGAAGCCAAAAATTATCCTTAATTTTTTATTAATGTAAAACGCTTTGAAGCAGCAAGCAAACATAGGCGAAACAGCTCGCGCGCCTATTGGTTGCTCTGCAGCAAATGCAGCAGCCTATCGAGAGAGACTCTGCGTGACGTAATGACCAATGGGGGCAATTCGCGCCCATATCGTCACGTCCCGCCAGAAGGGGCGTGGTCTCGCCCTATAAATATGCTAGTTAGGCTGATACAAGCTGATTTTTACCTCTTCAGCGAAGCACACGCATCGCTGGATCCGGAGTGAGAAGCCGCGCCGTCGAAGCAAGCTTTTCAGCGGGACGAGCTCTGGAGTCGCTGGCCTCGCCGCCTTCAACTGCCGTACCTGTTGCGCTTTCCGGCGTTATATATCCTTTCAACACTCTGTGTATTTCTCTGTTGAGAAGTGTTTGTTCGCTTACTTGACGCGACTTACACTTCTCTCTCAAAAGAGCAGCGTCTTTTTAAAGATGCCTTCCTGTGGCTCGTGCCGCGCCCCGCTCAGCGATGGAGACCGACACGTCATCTGTGTTTCCTGCCTGGGTGAGGATCACGCGGCTATCGCGCTCGCTGACGGCGGATGCCCTCATTGCGAGCTTTTGTCCATGGTGACTCTGAGGACGCGCCTGGCATCATTCTCCGAGCCTTCACCGCAGCCCGCCGTGGTGCCGCAAGAAGCGCCGTGCCCAGCGCGCTCCCGAGCTTTCTCCAGCCCGCCAAAGCTCGCCGGTTCGCCCGCCAGCTTCGCCGGCTTCGCTCGAGTCGCTCACTGACGGACAACGGCCGCCGCCTGCCGCCGCGTCCATCCACGAGCTTGACGAACCCTCCGAGGTGTGTTCTCTTCTGGCGGCCGATAGTGAGGATTGGGCGAGCTCTGTGGATCTCCCCTCCGCTAGCGTTTCCCGCCAGACCACTGGTAAGAGAGCCGGCATTGAGACTGAGCTGATGCGTCTGCTCTCTCAGGCCGTTGAAAGCATCGGCCTCGATTGGGAGGCGCCCGCGCAGCCGCCGCGCAACAGAATGGACGGACGCTTTCTCGGAAATGACGAGGCTCCGACGAAATCGCGGCCCGCGCCCTTCCTCCCGGAACTTCACGAGGAAGTGACGAAATCGTGGAACGCCCCCTTCTCCGCCAGGCTGCGTACCTCTGCTTCTGCTGCCTTCTCCTCTGTGGATGGCGCGAAGGAAAAAGGATACCTTTCTGTTCCTCCTGTGGAACCAGCTGTAGCGTCTCATCTCTGCCCGCCCTCCGCTGGACGGCGCGCGCACACGACGCTTCCTTCTAAAGCCTGCCGAGTGACGTCATCCATGCACGGTCGCGCTTACACCGCCGCTGGGCAAGCAGTTTCAGCGCTGCACACTATGGCTATCCTGCAGATTTTCCAGGCCGACCTTCTCCTTAAACTGGACGAGGAAAGACCCGGAGCGATCTGCGTGGCGGACCTGAGAAGCGCTACAGACCTCGCTCTTCGCGCTACTAAAGCCGCTGCACAGGCCATAGGACGAAACATGGCCTCTCTCACCGTGGCTGAGAGACACTTATGGTTGACGCTGTCCGAGATGACGGAAGCCGAGCGCTCTGTGTTCCTCGACGCGCCCATTTCCCAAGCGGGCCTTTTCGGATCTGCCGTCACAGACTTCGCGGACAGATTCATGGAGGTACAAAAAACTTCGCAGGCCATGAAGCACTTCCTTCCGAAGCGCTCGAGCTCCGCTGCAGGTCGCTCTAAACCGCCGCCTGCTCGCAGCTCTCAGCCGCAGCCTGCACCGCCCGCCGCCGCCGCTTCACAGCGCCGCCACGCCCGAGACCAAAGACCGCGCTCTCGCTCTGCTGGACGCCGCCCTCCTCAGCGCGGGCCCCGGCCGAGGATTGAGATCAAGCCCGAGGCCTCAAAATCTTCCTAGCCATTCTAGGAAAACGACGGTGTTCAAATCCCGCTGCGGCCGGATTTTCACTGAAACTTCTCGCTCGGTCAGTTCCAAACATCGCGACTGTCCCAGTGTATTTCGCAGAGAGTCAGCCGGTGTCACAGCCCGTTTGCCTGCGCACAAAAGCCGTTCTTACGGCTACCCAGATAAATCCAATAAAGAGTGCATTTTCTGGTGTTCCGGCCATGGCCGAAGGTGTTATGAGTGTTGTAAGAATGCCCACCCAGTGCCCATTCCCACACACAAACACAGCCCGCCACGGTGCAGGGCTAGCACAAATAAAATCGACTCCGGTCGATTGTGCAAACAATGTAGTGCAAGCGCCCATGTCACCATGCCCGCTCACACTACATGCTAAGTGTCCCATGGTTTCTGTAAAACGAAACCAACACACATTCAGTCGGCCATGAACGACAGTGTTTTCAGTGTATTAAATGTGCCCGCAGCCCCGCGCCCACATTTTCTCACAGACACGCCGATTCCCACTGGATCTTCCCCGCTCGCTTTTTATGCACAATCTGCCATAAAGGAGGTGAGCGCGGCCAGGTCGCCCGCTGTGATCAGCGCGCCCCCCGCCTCGAACGCTGTAAACACGGTGTTGTGTTCCCAGTATGCACGGGCTCTCGAGCTGCCGTTTTGTCGCGGCCAGAGCCCGGATTTCATTCTGCCTCTAGCTATTCACGCAGATGCGTGGTCAAAGCTTCCCGGGGTATCAGAATGGGTGCTGAACACTATAAAGAGAGGCTACTCGCTACAATTCGCACGACGCCCGCGCCGTTACACGGCGCGCGTCGAAACTACGGTGAAAAACGAAGTATCTCATCTACTTCGTGCCGAAATAGCGAAACTACTGAGCAAAGGGGCTATAGAACCTTTATCTCAGGCTCAGAGCGAAGGGGGCCTATACAGCAGATATTTTCTGGTACCGAAAAAGGATGGGGGTCTCAGACCCATTTTAGATCTGCGACAGCTGAACAGAGTGCTTGTGAAACGCCAGTTCAGAATGCTTACGACCAGGAAAATCCTCGCGCAGGTGCGCTACGGGGACTGGTTTGTGTCGATAGATCTGAAAGACGCCTATTTCCAAATACAAATAGCGTCCCATCACAGGCGATTCTTGAGATTTGCCTTCGAGGGCCAGGCATATCAATACACAGTCCTGCCGTTCGGCCTGTCCCTAGCACCTCGTACATTTACGAAGTGCATGGATGCGGCGCTCGCACCCCTGAGACTTCAGGGCATGCGAGTCCTGAACTACTTGGACGATTGGCTGATTCTAGCTCGATCGTGATCGGAGCTCATAGAACACAGGGCCGCATTACTCGAGCACCTCGAGAAGCTGGGCCTCACAGTCAATTGGGCGAAGAGCTCACTGTCTCCCAGTCAGAAAATTTCCTTTCTTGGAACCGTGTTGGACTCGCTGTCCATGACAGCACGCCTGTCACCAGAGCGCGTACTAAATATTCAGCGCGGCGTGAAATCCTTCCGCCACGGCGCGATAGTCCCGCTCAAAAGGTTTCAGAAAATGCTGGGGCTGATGGCCTCAGCAGCCTCTGTACTCCAGTTGGGCCTGCTCCGCATGCGCCCACTGCAGATGTGGCTGAAAGCACGGGTTCCACCCAGGGCATGGACAGCGGGTCTGTTTCGCCTCAGGGTCGACCTTCAGTGTGTGTCAGCTCTGGAACCTTGGAGAAAAACCAACTGGTATCAGTCAGGTGTGAGCCTGGGGACCGCTTCGAGTGTAAAGGTGGTGTCTACGGATGCCTCCACCTCGGGGTGGGGAGCGCTGCTCGAGGGCAGACCGCTAGCTGGCCTGTGGTCAGAACGGGAAAAGCTCCTTCACATAAACTGCTTGGAGATGATAGCAGTCGACAAAGCGCTACGGCGTTTTTGTCCCCAGATAACAGGCCACCACGTCTTGGTCCGGTCGGACAACATGTCGGTGGTGGCATACATAAATCGCCAGGGTGGCGTCAGGTCACGAAACCTTTACAGGTTGACGGAACGCCTCCTGGTTTGGGCTCAGCACAACCTGCTCTCACTGAGAGCAGCGCACGTGCCTGGTCACCTGAATGTGGGACCAGACAGACTGTCCAGGAACAATGTTCCAGCAGGGGAATGGTCGCTGCACCCGCAGACGGTCCAGCTGCTGTGGAAAACGTTCGGCAGAGCTCAGGTGGACCTATTCGCGTCCCACGAAAACGCTCATTGCCCGGAGTTTTTTTTCGAAAAGCAAGGACGCGCTGGCTCATGTTTGGCCCCGCTGCCCCCTATATGCTTTTCCTCCTGTCTCGCTCCTGCCTCAGGTGTTGGAACGAATCAGGGAGAACGGATGCCCAGTGCTGCTTGTAGCCCCGCTCTGGACGAACCAGACGTGGTTCCCTGCCCTGATGCAGCTGGCCAGCACTGCCCCATGGCCTGTACCATTGAGGAGAGACCTCCTCTCTCAGGCGGAGGGCTCGATTTGGCACCCTCGCCCGGAGTTATGGTCCCTGCACGCATGGGCCATCAACGGGTACCCGCTAGCCTCCCAGAGGGAGTGTTAAACACGATCGCGCAGGCTAGAGCTCCGTCTACCAGGCGGCTCTACTTCTCGAAATGGTCTGTTTTCTCTGCATGGTGTCAGGCCCAGAGCCTTTCACCTGTGGAGTGCGGGGTTTCGGAAGTGCTTTCCTTCCTTCAAGAGCTACTGGATAAGGGCAGGACCCCATCCACGCTCAAAGTATATGTGGCGGCCATAGCAACGTTTGCAAAACCGCTGTCTGGCCAGTCGCTGGGGAAAAACGACTTAGTCGTGCGTTTCCTTAGGGGAGCTCGGAGGCTGAACCCTCCAAGGTCCCCTTCAGTCCCGACGTGGGACCTTTCCACGGTCCTGGAGGCCATGAAAGGCGCCCCGTTCGAGCCAATCCAGCTGGTGGACATGAAACACCTGTCGTTCAAGACAGTGTTTCTCATGGCTCTCGCTTCAGTGAAGCGCATAGGGGACTTACAGGCGCTTTCAGTGAGCGCGTCGTGTATGGAGTTTGGGCCTAATGACTCGAAGGTCATTCTCAAACCAAAGCACGGGTATGTCCCGAAATCCCTCAATACGCCGTTCAGGGCCCAGGTAATTTCCCTGTCTGCCCTTCCGGTTCTCAGTGAGGAGGAGGATGCAAGTCTCCTTTGCCCCGTCAGGGCATTAAGAGCTTATGTGTCACGCTCGTCTGTTTTCAGACAGACGGAGCAGCTTTTTGTTTTGTTCGGCGGGCGTTCCAAGGGACTCGCCGCCTCAAAACAGAGCCTATCCAGATGGATAGTGGATGCCATTGCGCTCGCTTACTCTGCGAAGGGCTTACAGTGCCCCTTGGGTGTCAGGGCGCACTCCACGAGAGGCGTGGCCTCTTCGTGGGCATGGTCTAGCGGGGTTTCCCTGCAAGATATCTGTACGGCCGCGGGCTGGGCCTCGCCGTCTACATTTATAAAATACTATAACCTGGAGGTACCCGCCTTACAAGCTAAGCTTTTGGCGGTCTAAATTCAGTGTTATCTGCCCCGCTGTGCGGCCCAGATGCTGAGTTTACTGCAGCCCCATGAGTATTGACTCACGTATGGCCACCCAGATCAGGCTGAATGCTTTCACCCTGGCTGCGCGTTTGATTGTCATATAATAGCCCCGCTCGGTGCTTTTTTATAGGGAATGACGCTTCCAGCCTCTCTTCCTCTACTCTATGTGAGTTTATGGTGATTATGCACTACATGAGCCCTGGGCTTCGGCCCCTGGGACTTTGGTGTTGGATCCCTGTACGCACGGCGTGTTGCATTGTGTTCCCCTAGCGTAAGCTATTACGCAGTACGAGAGATACTCTCGTAAGAGAACGTACTCGGTTACTAACGTAACCTCGGTTCTCTCTAGAGAGGGAACGAGTACTGCGTATCTTGCCGTGCGTGGAATACGCTCTGGTTCGCTTCAGCGATAAAAACCAGCTTGTATCAGCCTAACTAGCATATTTATAGGGCGAGACCACGCCCCTTCTGGCGGGACGTGACAATATGGGCGCGAATTGCCCCCATTGGTCATTACGTCACGCAGAGTCTCTCTCGATAGGCTGCTGCATTTGCTGCAGAGCAACCAATAGGCGCGCGAGCTGTTTCGCCTATGTTTGCTTGCTGCTGCAAAGCGTTTTACATTAATAAAAAATTAAGGATAATTTTTTGCTTCAATATCTCGCGGAAAAGAGTTTTTCCCCTAGCGTAAGCTATTACGTAGTACTCGTTCCCTCTCTAGAGAGAACCGAGGTTACGTTAGTAACCGAGTACGTTTTTCCAGTTATTACTTTGTTTTTGTCAACACCGTCAGACTCAATAAAAAGCAAATTATTTTTTATTTATTTGGTCTAATATGTATTTCGAGTTTTTAAATCATTATCTGGCATTCTTAGTACACATATATGCGGTTAAATGTTGAATATTCACTTTTGTTCATTTTTTTATACTGTTTCACGTGTACTCCCTTAAAAGATATAACATCATACAATGTTTACTTTAAGCCTAAAGACAAAAAGTAATGTTTTTTTATTTAACATACATAGTTTTGTATTAAAAGAGACTATTACTTTAATAACTCAACAGCACTGAAGAAACATATTGTAAGCATATTCATTTAAAACAAATAAAACTCCCTCTGACGGTGGTGACTTTAGAACTGACGGTGGTGACTTTAGAACTGACGGTGGTGACTTTAGAACTGACGGTGGTGACACTAATCTGACGGTGGTGACAGTGGCCTCATTACAACATACAATTCTAAAATGTATTCCGCTCAAGTCAATGGCTTCTTGCTTAAAGGGATACTTCAGGATTTAGCATTATAGCTAAATTAGACCCTTTGTGTGGTAAATTAGCTTTGTATCAGTAGAAAACCAGTAGTATTTTCGAATTACCGTGCTCCCCCCCCCCCCTCATTTCCCCCTGATATGAGAGATTTATGTATTTTTAGTCTGGAAAAAAATCCTCCGATGACGCAAAAATCGTCATTTTGCGTCATCGGAGGATTTTTGGGGGGACTAGTAGCTAGTTCCGCATGTTTTCACCACGCCCATATGGGGCGGGATCTCACTCACAGAAAGTAAAGATAGTGTCAGCCATCTTTCTGTAGAAGCTAAGCTAACAGGCTCATGTTCTGTGTATAAAGTTTGTATAGTAAGCAAATCACGATGGCAGAAGGTAACGTTAGTTTTGAAGTTGAAATGGCAGAAGGGGATTTCGAAGATCTGTTGCGCGAATCTAATGCTCGCGGCTACCTGTACGAGCCGCAATACAGCGATGAACAGTTGCAGGAGATGGAGGAACAAGAGGCGGCCGGAGCAGCTGCTGCAGCAGGGGAGCAAGACCTGACTCGAGCCCGGCCAGACTCGAGCTGGGGCGGACTGGTGGTGTCAGTGCTCTCGCTGTGCGCCTATGGAAACAGATAGAGAGTCCTATTGCTGTCGCGAATTTCAGCGATGTCATTTTCTTCTGGACGAGATAAACTGGAAACGCCAGCCAAAGCCCGCAGGGACAAACGGACGGCTTAGTGTAAAGTGAGTAACGTTTTTTGGTTTGTTTTTCTTTTTTTACCAAGACGTAATGTACAGAGTTTGGACACCCGGCATTATCACAATGTTCTTCCCGCGTAGTCAGCTGAGCTATTGTTATATTTACATATGATAGTATGTGCAAATAGTTCGCATTGCTAACGTTGTGCTTACTGTTTTGTAGACAATATCGCCTAACAGCCTACCGTCACTTTATGGAATGGTTCCTGCAATGCGAGCGACTTGGTAAAGGCTATCGTCTCGTTTTGCCCACCTGTGTTGTCCAGGATATCAGATATTGGATATTGGATACTTATGGATATTGATTAATAGTTAGGCCTGTCGCGATAATCAATAAATCAATTAATCGCACGATTAAAAAAATGAGCTCGATAATTTTTCCGGCCGCGATAATTTCCATTTGCATGCTTGTTTGTTTTCCTCGTCTCTCTCTCTCTCTCTCTCTCTCTCTACCAAAGAGACTGGATGACAACTCTCTGCCACACGTTGATTTTCGAATGTGTTATTTATTTATTTATTATTATTTTTTTTTTTACTGAGCCTATTTAAAATCGTATTTGGTTGCAGAGCGCCATAGCGCATTCGCGCAGCACTACCTCTCGCTCGTCCCTCTCTCTCTCTCCCTCATATGAGGCGCCGTCTAGGGCTTAAATCAAACTTCATTCACACACACATATATGAAACACTTGCATACACATATACTAAGTAGTCAAACATACATGTATACTGCTGAATGCTCAAACAAATACATATGAAATGCACAACGACACACCTAAAGTCACTCACGCACATACACGCAAACTCTACACACACGAGATGCGCGCACACACAAACTAGCGCACATATGCGACGCATGCTCACACACTACATGATGCATATGATTCTCAGTGTGAACAGAAGTCACACATTGGTTAGTGCATTTTTTGTTAACAGAGACTGAGAGTCCATTGCTTTTAATGTTTTTGGTTGTTTTGTTCATTTAAATAGTCTTTAGAAATAAAAGTTTATTGATCTTTGAAAAAGTGTACCTGCATTATTATGCCATTATCATTATTTTAGATGAAAATGGTCTCAGAACGACAATATTATCGTTTATCATCAATATTATCGTTTATCGCAATCATTTCTTGGACAATTTATCGTCCAGCAAAATTTGTTATCGTGACAGGCCTATTAATAGTAGCATGCAGTGTAGGTCTGTATGGAAGAAATATAGGGGGAATTACATAAATAAAAATATAAAAGAGGTTAATGACACATTACAGGTCATATTGGTATTTATTGTGATCATTATATTCTAGCCTTCGTTGAGGACCATTTGGAGGTTTTTGTCACCACCGTCAGACAGAAAACTTGACGGTGGTGACGTCTGACGGTGGTGACAAAAAGTTACTCTTTCACATGATATGCATGAGTTGTTCACATTAGCCATCTTGTTTCCCCTCTGTTGCTAGCAACTTCAGACCTCTTCTTAAAAAGTATACATTTATGTCATAATCTAATCTAATATTTTTTATACAAAAGATACGGTGTTGACATGTTATAGTTGTGACAGTAGCAGTGTCCAAAAATATGAACAAGTTTAAGAGAAAATAGAAAACTTATGAGAGCTTGAGAATCTTGAAGCCTGCAGTATAGCTGAAGGTTTGAAAATGGGGTCCTCAGGAGTGTAGTTGACCTTGTAGTTGCCTGATTTTATTGCTTTGTATAAATATCTGACGGTGGTGACTAATATGTGGGACACATTTTGAGCAACCACGAAATAATAGTAAATATTGTTCAAAACTCACTGTTTGTAGTTTTTAATACATATTACATTGTACTCTTTCATGTGGTAAAGATATTATTCAATTCAATTATTACTTTTTGTTTTTTTAATCAAGATGAAAGGATTATCTCCTATCCAAGGACAACTGATTTTGTAGGCAATCGGGCAGCATATAATCATTAAATTAATAAAAAATAAACCTTTAAAAGAACCTTACATATGTGCAAAGGACCCCCTAATTGATTCTTTTTATTAATGAAATTGTTATTTATTTCCAACAGAATTAGCACTTTTCTTAGTGGGACATGTTCTTTTGCCAAAGTTTCAAGAATCAGTGTAATGTCATTTTGTTAATAGATTGGTGTGCCAAGAGTGACATTAGTCTTCATGTAGACTGAGTTAAGCAAGAGTCTTGTGACAAATTATAATAGGACATTATAGCCATAAAAAAAATCATAGTACTTGGATACTTAAGTACATTTGAAGGCAACTACTTTTGTACTTTTACTCAAGTGAATGTTTAAAGGCAGCACTTCTACTTTTACTTGAGTAATATTTTACCTTGAGAATCTGTACTTTAACTCAAGTACATGGTATGTGTACTTCGTCCACCACTGCTGCTATTCATGCAATATCTTTTTACATATTTTTCCGGAAATACATTTTAATTACTACCAAAGACCTTGTGTTCTGCACACTAAGTAATATGTCCTCTTAAAGTATAAGCATAAAAACGTCTCGGTTACGGATGTAACCCTCGTTCCCTGAGTAGGGAACGGAGACGTTACGTCGAGTGACGGAGAATGGGGGTTTCGCCTAGAAAGCCTATCGACTTCGAGTATTACAAAACGAGCCTATGGCAATGAAATGCCATGGGTCTGCGGAATTTGCATAGCGTATCTCCGCCCCACCGCGTGGGTATAAAAGGAGGAACGCCGGCAAAGGCAGATCATGTCTTCGCTGAGGAGCCGAGACTGAACTCAGGCGTCTACCCAGCGGTACAGCGGAAGTGGCAGGGAGACGTAACGTCTCCGTTCCCTACTCAGGGAACGAGGGTTACATCCGTAACCGAGACGTTCCCTTTCGTAGTCACTCCGAGTTACGTCGAGTGACGGAGAATGGGGGTCCCCGTGTAATCACGCCACCTTCACAGCTGTCTTCCAGTGCCCTGCGAAAGTCTGATCCCCCTGTCGTGATACTGGCACGGACGAAGGAGTCCTACTTAACACAGGAATACCAAGGTACACTGGGGAGCATATCTCAGAGGAGATATGCCGCAGCATGCCTACCCGTAGGGAGGACTTAGAAATACACATATGGCCGGAAGGCTTCATATGGAGGAACACTGGAGTAACCAGCCCGTGGGGTGGCAACTTTCAACTCCAGGGGTGGCAAGGTGGCTTGCCGAGGGAAAGACACATGCTCAAAGAGGCTTACAGTGGACATACACATGTGGGGGTTACTCAGGGGAGGAACCATGCACACGGAGGCACCTAGCCGACGCACAGGCAATAGACACTGGCGCCAGCGTCAACAGTGCTGGAGGAACTCAGGGCTTCAGAAGGGAAGGCTCACCTGAGGAGAATAACCGCACGTATCCAGTCCGTGGAGTGGAATGGCGAGCAAGCGAAGACACCTGAGCGGGTCCTGAACTAGCTGGTTGAAGCGAGTACATGGGAGGACACTGGCTCCACTCGGAGATTATAGAATCTGGCGAATGTGTTAGGTGTCGCCCAGCCTGCAGCTCTACAGATGTCTGCCAGCGAGGCGCCATGCGCTAGAGCCCAAGAGGAAGCCACACTCCGGGTGGAGTGGGCTGTCACACCAAGGGGGCACGGTCGGCCTTGCTGTTGGTAAGCCAAAGCAATGGCGTCCACTATCCAGTGAGACAACCTCTGCTTTGAGAGAGCCTTTCCCTTCAGTCTCCCACCATAACAGACAAAGAGCTGGTCTGAGGTCCTGAAACACCGCGTCCTGTCTACGTAAGCGCGGAGAGCGCGTACTGGACAGAGCAGTGCCAAGGCTGGGTCTGCCTCCTCCAGGGGCAGCGCTTGCAGGTTCACCACCTGGTCCCGGAAGGGAGTGGTAGGAACCTTGGGCACATATCCAGGCCGGGGTCTCAGGATCACGTGAGAGTAAGCCGGCCCGAATTCCAGGCACGCTTCGTCAACGGAGAATGCGTGCAGGTCCCCTACCCTCTTAATGGAGGCCAGTGCAACCAGGAGCGGTGTCTTCATAGACAGGAACTTAAGCTCCACTGATTGCAGAGGCTCGAAGGGAGCCCTCTGCAGGGCATTCAACACCACTGAGAGGTCCCAAGAGGGAACGAGAAGAGGACGAGGAGGATTCAGTCTCCTCGCCCCTCTCAGGAACCTGATGATCAGGTCGTGCTTTCCCAGAGACTTACCATCAACTGTTTCGTGAAATGCAGCTATAGCGGCCACATACACCTTCAGGGTGGAGGGAGACAGCCTTCGCTCCAGCCCATCTTGCAGGAAGGAAAGCACGACACTGATCAGGCATCTCCAGGGGTCTTCTCGGCGAGAAGAGCACCAGTTAACGAAGAGGTTCCACTTCAACGCATAGAGATGTCTCGTGGACGAAGCTCTAGCGGAAGTGATAGTAGCCGCCACCGCAGGTGACAGGGTACTCAAACCTGCCTCGTCCCGTCGAGGAGCCACACGTGGAGTCTCCAAAGATCGGGACGAGGGTGCCAAGGGGTGCCCCGTCTCTGAGAGAGGAGGTCCTCTCTCAGAGGAATTGGCCAAGGAGGTGCTGTCGCGAGGAGTACTAGTTCGGAGAACCAGGTCCTGGTGGGCCAGTACGGCGCAACCAGAGTGACCTGCTCCTCGTCCTCCTTGATCTTGCACAGAGTTCGTGCGAGAAGGCTCACTGGGGGAAACACATATTTGCGTAGGCCCCGCGGCCAGCTGTGCGCCAGTGCATCCGTGCCGAGAGTACCCTCGGTCAGGGAGTAATACAGGGCGCAATGGGATGAGTCGTGGGAGGCAAACAGGTCTACCTGTGCGTCCCCGAACTGATCCCAGACCAGCTGGACCGACTGGGGATGGAGTCGCCATTCGCCAGGGAAAGGACGGAGCCGAGACAGCTCGTCGGCTGCAAGGTTCCGATCGCCCGGAATGTAGATAGCACGAAGGGACCTCAGGTGCTTCTGACTCCATAAGAGGAGGTGGCGAGCGAGTTGCGACATACGGCGGGAACGTAGACCACCTTGACGGTTGATGTACGCTACTGTTGCGGTATTGTCTGAACGGACTAGCACGTGTTGACCCTTGAGCAGCGTGTGGAAACGGTGCAGGGCAAGGCGTACTGCCAGCAACTCGAGGCTATTGACATGCAGAAGGCCCTGGGGTCCTGTCCAGGAGCCCGCGGCAGCACGTCCGTTGCACATGGCGCCCCAGCCCGTAGAAGAGGCATCTGTGGAGACAACAATATGCCTGGAAACTCGTTCTAGGGGGACTCCGGCCCGTAGAAAACTGAGGTTCCTCCACGGGGTGAAGAACTGACGGCAGGTTGGAGTCACTGGGACTCGGAGCGTGCCGTGATGCCATGCCCACCTCGGGACTCGATCGCGAAGCCACAGCTGAAGCGGTCTCATATGAAGCAATCCGAGCGGCGTTGCCGCGGCTGCAGATGCCATATGCCCCAGGAGCCTCTGAAATAATTTCAGTGGGACCGCACTCTTGCCCTCGAACTGACGAAGACAAGTCAGCAGTGAGTGTGCGCGCTCGCTCGTAAGCTGCGCGGACATGGCGACCGAGTCGATCTCCATACCGAGAAAAGAGATCCTCTGCATGGGGCTGAGTTTGCTCTTCTCCCAGTTGACCCGAAGGCCCAGACGGGCTAGGTGCCGGAGCACAAGGTCTCTGTGTTCGCAAACCTGAGCTCAAGAGTGGGCTAGAATCAGCCAGTCGTCGAGATAATTCAGGATGCGAACACCGTGTTCGCGTAGGGCAACAAGGGCTGCCTCGACGACCTTAGTAAAGACGCGAGGAGACAGAGCCAACCCGAATGGGAGAACCGCGTACTGATATGCCTGCCCCTCGAAAGCAAACCGGAGAAACGGTCTGTGTCGAGGTAAAAAGGAGACATGAAAGTAGGCGTCCTTCAGGTCTAACGCTGCAAACCAATCCTGCGGCCGCACACACTTGAAAATGCGTTTGGCCGTGAGCATCCTGAACGGCAGCCTGAGAAGGGAGCGGTTCAGGACGCGCAGGTCCAGGATCGGCGTAACCGACCGGTTTTCTTGGGGACGATGAAGTACGGGCTGAAAAACCCCGACCTCATCTCGGCTGGAGGGACAGTCTCGATTGCACCCGTCGCCAGCAGGGTGGCAACCTCCGCTCGCATGATGGGGGCATTGCCACCGACCATAGTGAAGCGGACTCCCCTGAAGCTGGGAGGAGACCGAGCGAACTAAATCGCATAGCCGCGCCTGATCGCTCGGGCGACCCAGCGGGACAGGTTGGGGAGCTCTAATCAAGCTGCCAGAAACTGAACCAGCGGGGTCATGCGAACGTCAGACGTCCCCCCGGAGGGGCAGCGAGGCGGAGTGACCAGCCCAGGCGAGGGTGGCATAGCGGCCCGGTGCGGGGGCGTGGTCAGACTCCGCGCCCTGACAGAGGAGACCAGGGAAGGACCAGCGTTCCACGGGGGTCTGCTCTGCCAGGGGGCTGGCGACAGAGGGGGACGAGAGCGGTGTGGTCCGAAGACGGCACGCACTGTCGTCTGCGCCCTCTGGAACAGAGGGGGACGGGAGTGGCGAGGCCCGGGGGCGGCGCACACTGCGGTCCGAGAACTCTGTGACAGAGGGGGATGAGAGCAGCGAGGCACGGAGGCGTCGCGTACTGTCACCCGACTCTGTGTGCTCAGTGATGGGAGTATCGGTTCCTTCTAGAGAACAATAGATTCTCCCCCAGCCCTCCACCGGGGAAAGGAGTGGTCCTGCTACCCACTCCTGGAAAGAACCGAGTCCCATCTCTGAGGAGCCCGTCTCAAGAGCGCCGCTTAACCTGGCATGTAGCGGGGGGCGGGGCTGGAGAGGGCTGTGGCGTCCGCCCGCGGCTTCCAGAGCCGGCCCATTAACGGGCAGGGAGGGAGCCGCGGGAGGGCGCCTTCGGCGGTGGGCAGACCGAGGGATCTGAGCGGACGGCAGGGCCGTCGGGACAGAATCAACGTCAGTCTGCACATGGGCGGTTGAGAGCTGTTGGGCAAAGTCCTCAACCGCACCGCCGAAGAGGCAGACCTGAGATATGGGAATGTCGGACAGAATGTCGGCCGCGCGACATCCAGCACATCAGACAGGTTCAGCCACAGAATGGGGAGCATCACCTGACCCAGGGAGCGTACGGCCACTTTCGTCGCTCGGGGAGCGAGGTCAGTGGCGGCACGCAGCTCAGTGAAGAGGCCTGGGTCAGTCCCGCCCTCGTGCAGGACCATGAGCATCTGGGTCAGGTAGACCAGCAGAATGACCATGGCAGCAGGGAGGCGGCTGCCAGTGGCGCTATAGGATCTCGCCACAAGTGTAGACGAAAAACTACAGGCCACGGGCGGGTGCTTAGGATTGCGCCGAGAAGAAGCACCCTGAGGACATATAGCATCGCAACAGAGCGTTCAGCCGGGGGAACCCCAGTGTACCCATGGCAGCAGCCCCATCGAGGGGAGGAAAGGCGGATGAGATCAGCGAGCGGTCCCGAGAAGACCAGGGGGTCTTCTAGGACTTCGAGATCTCATCATGCACGTCCGGGAGGGAAGGTATTGGGGTTTGCCGTGGACGTGTCGGCGGCCTTACCCAAAACCAATCGTCCCAGGAAAGCATGGCCGTCATCTCTGGATCGGACTCAAGCACAGCCGTATGCACACCAGGAGGTGGCGGCTGTGACGAGTGGTCATTTCCAGAGAATCAAACCCACCTAGTGAAGCTGCTACAAACATAGTATCATCCTCTGTAGCTTCAAATGAAACACACGGGCCACCAGAAGGTAGACCCGTGGGAATCACCTGTTCACTAGCGGGCACCGTCATTGAGGAGGGGGGGCTGGGGCGTGGACACGGAGTCGGCGCCTTGTTCCAGACCAACACCCTCCGGTCACCCTGGCCACCAGCCGAAGATCGGGTGGTGGATGAGGGGACTCTCACTCTTGCGAGTTCACCGAGTCTCGACCTTAATGACGCGATGGTCATATTCCCACAGAGAGAACATGAGTCATCCACGAGCGCTGCTCTAGTATGATCAAGCCCAAACATACCAGACAACGCTCGTGCCCATCAGAGTCCGATACCAAGCTGCCGCAACCATTCTGTTTTTTTTTTTTTTTTTTTTTAAATGCACGGGCGAGCCGTCTTTAAAAAGACGTGCCGCGTGCGAGCTCTTTTTGTGAAAGGAGAGAAACTCCGCGATGTTGAAGCGAGCAGGGAGAAACACACTCACTGGCAGATCACTGCACAGACCAGCAGGCAATGTGAATTCGCTGCAGATCGCCGTCACACCAACACCGGAGAGTGGCTCGTCTCGTAGAGCGAAGTCAGAAATAGCTGTGGAGTGAAGAGATACTCTTGGCTCCGAAGCGAAAACATGATCTGCCTTTGCCGGCGTTCCTCCGTTTATACCCACGCGGTGGGGCGGAGATACGCTATGCAAATTCCGCAGACCCATGGCATTTCATTGCCATAGGCTCGTTTTGTAATACTCGAAGTCGATAGGCTTTCTAGGCGAAACCCCCATTCTCCGTCACTCGACGTAACTCGGAGTGACTACGAAAGGGAATGACATTTAAGAGGTGAATGGTGAGGAGAGTGATACTTGTTTTCTTAGGCATCACCATTTGAGAAAGCTTGAGAGTTATTGCAGTCTCTCTGT
Organism: Gila orcuttii; assembly: GCA_026230005.1. Lineage (NCBI taxonomy): Eukaryota > Metazoa > Chordata > Actinopteri > Cypriniformes > Leuciscidae > Gila > Gila orcuttii. Next base: position 12,925,842 of record JAPDVR010000008.1, read on the forward strand.
TTCTGTTTTCTAAGGTTTTTATCCACTTAAACATCAAATGATGCTAAAAGCATGAAAATTGCATGCTATTTATGTGGTGTGTGTGACTTAGAGAGAGCAAGAGCATGAGACTGAGTGTTCATCTTTATATACAGTATATGTTTTTTTTTTTTGCAGTATATTAACTTGCCTCAGCTTCCTATGGAACAGCCACAGTCTGTTCACAATCTGATGCAAATTGCACACAAATTTTGTGCTCAAGAATCATTTCTTATTATTATCATGTTGAAAATATGTCCTATTTTTCTATATCTATACTGTATCTTATCCTATAATCAGTATTTTTGGTCTTGTTTTTCAGTAAAGCTTTTGGTGTGACCGACCTGAGTTTGAATCCGCCTTTTCCCAATCTCACCCCATTCCCTATTGCATATCAGCTAGGAAAGGGACTTGCTTTAAAGTGCCTGACATATATTTAACAATGGTAATAAGGTATCTAAAGGTTATTAAATAGGCAGATAATTACCGCACATGGACCGTGACTTATGCAGCTTTTATTGTTACCACTCTTATTAATATTTGTTAAAGTTGGTTAATAAAAATACAACTGTTCATTCTTAATTCATGTTAGCTTAGGTTCATTAAAAATATTTTAGATTTGAATAACGTATTAATAAATGTTGAAATGAACATTAACTAAGATTGATAAATGCTATTTTCCATTGTTAGTTCATGTTATGTAGTTATGTGTTATAGAATCTTCTGTAGAATTTGCGTTCTTTCAGAAACCCTCCTTCTTCCCCAGCTCCACCTGTATAGATCTGCTATGGGTAATTCATGTATGCTATATTGTACACCAGCAGCGTGTAGTGTATGTATTGGCAGTAGCAAGTCCGGTACTTGCTCTGAAGCAGCAGCAACAACAGCAGCAGCAGCATAGCAGATCTATTTCCCCAAGACCAAACATATCAACATTGCTATATCCATTACCATGCCTAACACTCTAAGAGTTGTCATGACAGAAATTCATATACTTGCACCCTTTGGGCTCCAGTTATAACTTCCTGGTTAGAAGCTCCTACATGTAGCTTGTTGCCCGAGTGATGCTATAATTGTTCTATAACAAGCTGGGTCAATGGCCATTTATAGCAGCAATTAATACAGACAGATCTTATGTTTTAATGGTTGTGGACTGTGGAGCAGAAGATGAGATGAATCACGCTAAGGCTGTAAACGCCACTCACATCCTCACAGACTCCAGCAGTCTCAATGGTTAGCACTTATGCTAATTAAAAATGCAGTATGACAGTGCTTAATGTGATGCCTGAGTTCTTTATTGTATGAGAGTGAATTCCTTTAGTTATCCGTCTCTTGGCTAATGGATAACTTGACATGTTGTTTAAAACCTAATCCAGTAGGTTTCTCTCTCAATTATGGTATATTTCGCACTTGCGTATTACAATTTGCGGTGTCACTCAGTGTAAACAAAGGAACATTATTCAGATATGACTCAGAGGACGCATGCTGTAGCACGTCTCACGTGGCGCTGTCGTAGAAACACACAAACACATCAGCCGCGTCCCCTCCTTAAATGTCTCGTAAAAGGTCACGTTTAACATTTGAGTAAGCCATCAAGCCCAGCACAGCTGTAATAAGGGCAAGTGGGGATTATTTTGGGTAGAAGGAAATCACACCTACAAAACCAATTTCAAGTCACACGCTCAGCACTAATAAGGCAAGACGAGATTCTTCTAAAAACTTTAAAGGTGAAGTCTGGAAAAAGTTTGTTATATACACACACACAACTGTTCAAAAGATGATTTGGTATGATTTTTAATGTTTTTGAAAGTCTCTTGTTCTCATCAAGGCTGCATTTATTTGATCACAATACAGTAAATAACAGTAATATTTTGTGTCCTTGCTGATTTAAAGTATTGATTTCTTTAAATCTCACTGTTGGTAGTGTATTTCAGTATTTGTTTGTCTTGATTTTTTATTCAAAATATATAAACACCCCATGAGACATCTGTTTGAGAAGAATATATTTTAAGACTTACATCTCAGTATTATCTACAGTATACAGTATAAAGTTTATTTTACCCAATTGGCAAATAGTTCTTTTTAAAACAAACTGTACAATATATAGTGATGTTTATTCTTAAAGCAAGAAATAAATGCCATTGATGTAAGAAAAATCTATAGATACATTCTCTGAAAAACGTTACAAAGACTTGATGTGTTCCATAAGCACAATCATTATTTTTGTTTAATGCAGATATTACATGCATTTAGCATGCTATGATTCAAACTATCCAAAGTTTTTCACACATATAGAGTCAATCATGGCTAAAGACATGACATTGTTGATTTTGATAATGCGCTGTGTAAGACCATACCTCTTTTAAAAAGCAATCTAACTGCAATACTTTAAGAGGCTTCTTGGATCATTGCATTTTAGGTGCAGCTTTCAGGAGGTGTGGACTGTGAAATTAGAGCTTGAAACTGGAGGTGTGAGGAACTATAGGAAGGAATGATGTTGACCTCAAACTCCAGAAAACAACTAAAAGCCTCTTAGATTGTGCTGTGGGACAGATACAAGCCCATGCCTGAGGCACATCTACACTCCTGCAGTGTTCCATTGTCCCTGGAGAAATATGAGATTATCCATTAGAGGGAAAGCGCTAGGATTGATCGGAGATACAGTGAATAAGTCTGTTGCTCTATTTCCATGTGGTAGAATTTTAGCATCAAAATATTTTCATAAATACTGAGTCTATATGCAAACAACTGTTGTAAATCCATATTTGCAGTGAGCTTTACTGTATGTAACTACTGATGTAAACCTGCTCTGCTGTCAGCATCGGTCTAATGATGCATGTTACTGCATCGCCAATTAATCTAATGGGAATGAAATGGCTTTTCATCATAATTTATCATGTCTGTAGAGAAACCAGAGTAATCATATTCAGTACGATTAAAGAGCTAAAACTTTGGTTAGAGCCTTGACTTGGAAGGTCATACGTTGAGGTACTACAAACCTTATAGACCTATTTGGTAACGAAACACACAAAAGAGATGAAAAAGCATTGCTTAACCATTTAATACAGTATCATATTTGATTCACAAATTTCTAAGGCCTCTGATCAACATGATAAAATCTACACACAATGCCTTCTGTCATCTGATTAATAGTTTATACATTTTTTTAGCAAGTTTAGTTTTTGAAAAAAACATTCTCATTTGGGTTTTTGTACTTATCAATTTCAAGATGAACACTTTCTGGATTGAAGAAACTTAGGTTTACTTGAATTTATTATGAAAACCCTGTGAATATCAATATGGTACATCAGGCTTTTGACGAACGTTTGTTTGTAGGCCTACATCTCTCAATCATCAGCGAGTTGCATTGCATTATATGTTCCCTTTCGTCCTGGGAACTCCGACGTGTCGTCAGGGGAGTTCCCTGACGAATTGGGATCACGCTAGGGAGCCAATTGCCTTCGAGAGAATTAAAAACGAGCCAATGGACATTGGCATGCAAGGTTTGCATTCCGCGACCCGCCTACCAGCGCGGGTATAAAAGGCGGAAGTAAACATTGCGGAATGCTTTTTGCTTCGGAGCCGTTCAGTGTGTCTCTTTGAGCTGCTGTGTCTTCCGAGAAAGTTATATTTAACTAAAGAAAACTACGAGTCGTCTTTGGAAGGAGAGAGAAGATCCTCTGTTGCTGGAATTACGGCGCTTCAAGCGACCATCGCTTCCCGCGGCTGGCCGTTTTCCTTTTAAAAAAAGCTGTTTTAACGGCTGGTATTGGGTGGTGAGTGCAGCACTCGGGCTTGCAGTTTCCCTGTGTGTCTGCCGCGGTGGTCCCTCTGTGCCCCGCCACGTTAAAGAGTATTTTTCTTTCCTTCTAAAAGAGCAACACAGGTGTTTCGCGTTCTTTTCAGGATGTCGTTTCACCCGTGCGTTTCTGGATGCGGTCGACTTCTCCCTCAGGAAGATGGTCATAAACACTGCCTCTCGTGCTTGGGCTTAAAGCACGCTGAGGCAGCGTTTGTGAATGAGTCATGTTCTCATTGCGGGAACATGACTCTGGCGATGCTGCGTTCAAGACTGCGAACCCTGAAACATGAGGGAGTCCCTTCAGAGAATCCCCGATCTAGTTCGTCTGCCGGCTCAGTTCGGCAGACGGCTACTTCGGTGATTCCTGTTGGTGAGCGCCTCGTGCGGTTCCGTTTGTCTCCTTTGGGGCACCGCCTGAGGATCAGATGTCGATCGCGGCATCGGAGGAAGAGCGGTCATCATCTGGTGATGACTCAGTGGGTCTACCCCCTTCGGGTGCGGTGGCTGCGGCTGAGCCGGATCCGGAAATGGCTGCTATGCTCGAAAGGGCAGCCGCGAATGTCGGGCTCGTCTGGAACCCTCCACCGGGTCCCGAACCTTCGCGGCTGGATGATTGGTGTCTCGGAGCGGGCCGTGCTGTTGCCCCGCAGCCTGCTCCAGTACCATTCTTCCCTGAAGTGCATGAGGAGCTGAGGAAGTCTTGGCTGGCCCCCCTCGCGACCAGGCGTAGGCAACCTCGCTCCTCCTTCCTCACCACTCTTCACGGCGGAGCGGCGCACGGGTACAAGGGAATCCCCCCAGTGGAGCGGTCGGTTGCGATGCAATTGTGTCCTAACACCGCTTCCTCCTGGCGGGGTGCCCCTTCACTCCCCTCCCGCGCCTGTAGGTTTTCCTCTGGTCTGTCCAGGGATGCCTACATGGCGTGTGGAGACGCCGCTTCCGCCCTGCATGCCATGGCGCTGCTGCAGGTCCACCAGGCCAAGGCACTGCATGACATGCAGGAGGGTGGTCTCGACCCGGGATTGCTGCAGGAGCTGCGTGCGGCGACGGACCTCGCCCTCCGAGCGACGAAAGTCACCGCACGTTCCCTGGGTTGAGCGATTTACACCTTGGTGGTCCAGGAGCGCCACCTGTGGCTCACCCTTGCGGATATGCGGGAAGCGGAGAAGAACAAACTTCTCAACTTCCCCATATCCCAAGGGGGCCTCTTCGGCGACGTGGTGGAGAGCTTTGCCCAAGAGTTCTCCACCGCCCAGAAGCAGTCGGAGGCGATACGGCACGTCCTGCACAGGAGGCGGACTGCTGCTGGTCCGTCCCCTGTGGCCGTAGAGCCTCCGGCTGCTCGTCGCCGAGGTCGCCCTCCTGCGGCCGCTCCTCCTTCAGGGCAGCAGTCTACCCCGGGAGGGTGGAGGTCGGGTCGTAAGAGGGCGGCCAAGCCCGCTCAGACGCCTCCCGCCCCTTCCCGTAAAAGGAAGGGCGGGAAGCATCCCTGAGACGGGCGACCTGGTGGAGGATCCGCATGCTGCTCTTCGGGAGGGTGCCCCTGCACTCCTCTTTCCCCCGGGGGAGGGCCGGGCGGAAAATCTTTGTTTCAGTTTTGTGTCTGTTCCGCCGCTGGCCACTCGGTACCCACATTTTCAAAAAAACAGCAGTTTCTTCTTCCTCCTCCAGGTCATCCACGGCCGAGACTGGTGGGCACACAGTCTCCCCCGTCCAAGAGGGCCAGATCGGCAGAGTGTGCCGCCCCCGAGCGGTTACACCCCCGATCCTCTCTTCCCAGTTTGCGGATAGCAGTGACGCAGCTGCGGCTGGGCCCGGAGGCGCAGAGACCAGCACACGAGGAGGCAGGGCCTTGTTCCTCGTCTCTCCCCCTCCCCTCACCACCGGGCAGTCCGCAGCAGAATGCTCACGAGCCTTCTCTGCCGTCTGCCCCTCGGTGGAAGCAGGTTGGTGTCAAGCACACACAGACCCCGCTCTCGGTCGCTACAACACCACCAGAGCCGGGTCCCTGTCTTCCACCTCGCTGCCCCTCCGCGGGTACGCAGGTGGTCTGGGTGGGTTCGTTGGGACGGTATCTGGAAGCCTGGCTAGCGCTTCCGGGTCCGTCCCGATGGCTCATCCGCACCATTCGGTTCGGCTATGCAATTCAGTTTGCACGCCGGCCTCCCAAGTTCAGGGGCGTCCACTTTACCCGTGTGCGTTCGGTGGACGCCCCTGTCTTGCGGAAAGAGATCGATGTCCTGCTGGTGAAGGACGCGATCGAGCCGGTCCCTCCTGCCGAGATGAGGTCCGGCTTTTACAGCCCCTACTTCATTGTACCCAAGAAAGGCGGTGGGTTACGGCCAATCCTGGACCTGAGAGTCTTGAATCGGGCCCTGCACAAACTCCTGTTCAAGATGCTCACGCAGAAGCGTATTTTTGAATGCATCCGTCCCCAGGATTGGTTTGCAGCGATCGACCTGAAGGACGCGTACTTTCACGTCTCGATTCTTCCTCGACACAGACCGTTTCTACGGTTTGCTTTCGAGGGTCGAGCGTATCAGTACAAGGTCCTACCCCTCGGTGCTGGGCGCGGCAGACCGCCCGACGCCAGGTCTGCTACCTCTACTAGGGAGTTGTTAGTAGACTGGGTGCTCCAGTGGTCTCTACTGTGACCCATGATGCCACATGCAGTTCAGCCGTGTCTTCCCCTTGACGGACTCGTTCGTCGTCCCTTTGAGTACGCTCCCACTTCCCTCGGATTGGGACTACCTCAGGGACTGCCATGTGTTTCACTATTCCTTCGGGCTAGTACATATGCGTATTCCTGGCCTTCCTCAGTCAGGCTGGGGCTTCCGCAGCGTTCCTCCACTCTTGAGGGAATGCTTTCCCAGTGTTATCCAATATCCACTGTGCGGGTCTTGCAGAACAGCAGTGTGGTTTCCGTGCTAGCTCCCGCGACTTATTGCAAGAAACTGCTGCAGGGTAGCTTAGCCGGGCGCTGGAAGGGGCCAGCACCATGGCGTTTTATTAGGGATCCCAATTTGTCAGGGAACTCCCCTGACGACACGTCGGAGTTCCCAGGACGAAAAGGAACGTCTCGGTTACATATGTAACCCTCATTTCGAGTACAGGGAACGCAGATGTGTCGTCCCTTCGCCATGTTGCTGTACCTTCGCGGAGGACTGGACACTTTTCGGCTCCTCAGCGAAAAGCATTGCGCAATGTTTACTTCCGCCTTTTATACCCGCGCTGGTAGGCGGGTCGCGGAATGCAAACCTTGCATGCCAATGTCCATTGGCTCGTTTTTAATTCTCTCGAAGGCAATTGGCTCCCTAGCGTGATCCCAATTTGTCAGGGAACTCCCCCGACGACACGTCTCCGTTCCCTGTACTCAGGGAACGAGGGTTACATACGTAACCGAGACGTTTTGCTCCCCATAAAAAAAGCTTTGATCATATAAAATCATCTTACTAAGACATGTTATTGGGAGATATAAAGTGACAACTGATATTTATATTAATTTTATGTAAGTTGGCTGCTGTACGGTTATAAACATTTCTTTGATTTACATTACAAGCTATCAGAATTTGATCCTATTTTTTATCCTATTGGCCATATAAATAGCAGCAACTTCAGCAAATTGCATATATTTTGGGCCTCTGAATAAAACTGGGTTGTTTTTGTTGCTCGAGTTTGAGCTCATTATTCTCCTATATGAGCCTCCTATATCAAAATGATACTTAATAAATTTATTAATACTTAATAAATCTTCCATTTTTCAAAAACTTTGTTTTCTCACTATTATTTCATAAGTTAGACTTTACAGGGATAAGTGTTTACAACATCTCTATAAACATTGCTTATTGATTGTCCCATGCCACTTTAAGATTCAGCATCTTGACATTTGCAAAGAGAACTTCTCAGCTGGTGGATGCATTGCCAAATAACACAATTATCTAAATTACAGGTTGCATGCAGTAAGACTGATTAGTTTTGAGTGTAACCTGAAGTGAACCTAATTAAAATGTCCAGCGCTATGGGTGTCTGATGAAGGGATATTTCTAGCGGAGCGGAGATCACTCCCTCCCAACCCAACTCAGATTCATCCCAGGAAAGTCAAATTAAGGTTGGCTGATATTAGCGGAAGCTCAAATATATATATATATATATATATATATATATATATATATATATATATATATATATATATATATATATATATATATATATTTTTTTTTTTTTTTTTTTAAATGTCTTCCCATTCTCAGCCCCTCCCTGAGATTCAAATAAAAAAGGAGCATCTTAGTAGTCGCGTTTAGAGTAACAATCATGTTCTTTATGGAAACTTGATTGTGACAAAATCCTGTGCATCTTAAATTCCACTAGGAACACGTTTGAGAATAAGCTCAGGAAGAACGCTTAACAAACTATACCAGACAATGAAACAAAGGAAACTGAGGGCTTAAATACAAGGAAGGGTAATCAACTGAACAGAAACAGGTGCGTAGAACTAATTTACAACCAATGAGACTAACTATGGAACACAGGCAAACGAGAGCACTGAAAACCAAAACACAATGACACAATGAAACTAAACCAAAACAGAATATAAATGTTACAATTAATTAACTGAAAAAAAAAAAAATATATATATATATATAATGTTATCTAAAGTGATACTTTAACTATCAAAATCTGCCTTTTTACCTAAAAATATACAGTACAGATAAACAACACAATAATACACATAGAAATGCACAACAGAAAGCCACGATGAATCAAAGTTCATCATAAGCGGCCTGTTCATAAAACAAGGTCAATACCCGTACATAGACATATACAGGGTTGTATATACAAAGAGAAAACACCGTCAGGGTAGCATACATGACACTAAAATAATGCAATTACTAAATAACAAAATTTAACACAAAACACACTAATGTACATTACTGATAACAAAAATAATAAGAAACAAAATTCTGTATAAAAAATTGAATTATATGTGATGTGCAACACAAGGACTTTTGGGAATGTCCTTTTACTGTTTGTTTTGGGATTTTTTCTTTTTACCATAAATTATATGGTAATTCATAGATTTAACAGTATTTTACAGTAAAATTACATATAATGTGATGTTTTGAAACAATTACAAACATCTTTTTTTCAGTATATATATATATATATATATATATATAAAACTGCCATGTTCACCCATGTTAAAAATGCTGAACTTCTCTGAGGGTGGGAAGGAAACGTTTGCCACTTTGCCACAACTGTGCAGAATTTGTTTGTTTTGTGTGATCCTTTTCTCTCTCCGCCTTCCACTCTCCTGCTCTTGCTCCCTCTCTGTCTCTGTTTTCCTTTCTCTTCTTTGATTTCCCATGAGCCCGAGAAACAGACTCGAAGTGACAGTGTGTTGCAGACTCCTCAACTGCCACAGCAGGGATTACCTGGGGATATGGATGCATACAACATTTTTAAATATTTGTTTTATTCAGTTCTATCAGTCTCCTTAAATTGTCAGGGTGTTTAGAAAATTATATTTCTCATTACACGTTGTATGTGTTAAAGACACATGATATGATGTTCTTACTTAAAAGAGATATTAAACAGAAAATAATAAATTTGCAAAGTTTCTGGCACATTTTATTTTTTCGCTTCATTTTATTTAGTTTCAGCAGTTCGTATTATAGATTCATTTTAGTTTTTATTTAATGTATTTTAATACAGTTTTTTTTATATATATATTTTTTAAAGTATAACCTTGTTGGCATCACACATCATATTGCCATCTGCAGGTGGGATGCTCCCACGCACAGGTTAGATTATGGTATATCTGTAATTGTTATTCTATACCATTTTTTTATTTTATTTTTTTTAAGCTATTTTATTTAAGTTTACAATTTTTTGTCTTTATATATGAAAATACTCTGTGTCCAATCATTCCTGGACACACACACACACACACACACACACACACACACGCACGCACGCACACACACACACACACACACACACACACTCACACACACACACACATTTCATTTCATTTCATTTCCACACACTGTATGGCTCAGAGCAGCACAGTGGGAATTGAGTGGCAGAAAGAGTGTGAAGGGGGAGCAGAGATCCAGCTGTTTCTAAAGCAGGTAAAGCCACATTAAAGTGCTGACGGAGTGTGTGAAGAGCTCCGTTGATGAATTATTCATGAACACTGCACGAAGGACAAGATTCTTACTCATGAAGCAGCGTCACGGCCCCTCTCTGACAATTTGTCCTCCACACTCCCATTTACAGGTGCAGAACAGCAGTGGTTCAATCTTTATTATGGCTTAGAAGTGCATAGCAATAACAGCCTGTTGCACCACAAGTCTCCACATCCATCCTGCTCGCACTAAACTTCAGCCGTTTCCGATGAAGAATTTCTACAATTAACAATGCTGATTAGTTTTGCGATTGTTCATTATTTATGACTATAAGCCAGGAATATGGCCTTTGTGGTTTTGAATTTTCCTAGTTCTGTGTCATTGCTGTAGATTACCACCGAATTTTGAATTTACTTTGAATGAATTTCTAAACAAATAAATAAATATATACCCATAAGAAAGTACTGGTAATTAGAGGTAGGTTCAGGGTTAGTACCTAGTTATAACCCAGTTATTGTAATTGTTATAATAAGTACAATAGTATGTACATGCGGAAGAGGACTAAAAAATAAAGTGCTACTATTATATCTGTATCACTTAAACATTATGATAGAAAGTGTGAAGTTATATCCTTTCAATATGCTTTACTCGTGGCCATGTAAACCTGGTAAACTCTGTAACTTGTGTGATACATGAGCAATGATTACATGTGGATGCAAGATGTGGATTGCGCAGTGTATTTTATGCTTAAATCATTTTAGAATGTTATGATGTTAACTTAGCAACATGCCAACATCAAACACAATCAGTTGTCAATTTAATCAATAGTAAGTCGAGTCTAGTCTAGTCGAGTTTAAAAGTTGTCAAGTTGTATATCATTCATCTACAGGGTGGTATGGTACTGGTACTGTAGGTTAGTTACAATCCTGTTCACACCAAGAACGAGAACTATAACAAACCATATTAGCGTCCACACCAGCAGACAATAACGTTCTGTTAACATTGGTTAATGTATTATTAGTTAACATTAACTAACAATGAGTAAATATATATTCAAGCATTTATTAATCTTTGTTAATGTTACGTAAAAATGTTAAAAAAAACTTCATATTATATGTTCACAGTGCATTAATGTTACCAGATACAACTTTTATTAAATATTTTAATAAACATTGAGATTAACTCTAGCTAAGATTGATAAATACTCCAGAAGTATTGCTTGTTGTTAGTTCATGTAAACCTATGTATTTAACCATAACCATGTATTTAACTAATAACAAATGAACAACAATCAAATGAAACCTTATTGTAAAGCATTACCAGGAAGATTATTTAAACTATATAGTTTTCATTATAATTATCATCCTGAGGGACTAGCTCTGGTCTGAGGTTAGTTAGGCACTCAATGAGGTCTTAACAAGTAGCCTACTGTAAGTAAACATTTCTAATATGTTACAATGAGCAAAGAAGGCAAAAAAGTCTTCATCTCTTCCATTACAACACTGACTTTGTTTTACTCTTCTTCATGAGAGAGAAAAAGTTTTAGAGCGAGACATAGAGAGAAAGCAAGGGAGCCAGCAGCTCCTGATGATCCGTACATCTCACAGAAGGTTTAATACCATTGTGATCTCTTGACTTTAGAAGTAAAATCAATCCCTGCTGCTTCTGCACTTATCAATGTTCTTTTCAACGTAGCAATTGAAAAAGAAATCCAATACTCTTTCTTTAATTGAGCTATTAATACCCAGCTGGATATCTCGATGGCAGTGACTACACCCATTAAGTTGTATTAGATGGCTGAGGTCATTCTCATTTTAGTGCAATACACCCTCCTACCCTGCATCCAATCAAGGGCAGAAGAAATGTGTTCCATCACAATGTCTTTTCATTGTTACTCTCTTTTTGTCTTTCTTACGGTCTTTTCTTTCTTTCGTTCCAAATGATCATCCAGTCACCTCAGCTTTTGACGAGAAAACTGGTGACATTTCCCTTCATTGTAACCCTTTATCCCGCAGACATAATATTTCAATTTCAATTTCAGTTAAATGTCATTAATCAGTTTAGCAGTAAATGTCAAGAGTTTCGTGGGATGCTTGGCATGGCCACTTAGGTAAATTTTCATGAAAAGATCTTCCATGTCATTTTTGTTGCCTTTTTTCTCCTGAAGATTTGGGATATTGCCTGGATATTACAATCAATCTGTTCCCTTTTCCTTCTTTCTCTTTAACTTTTTCAGTACTTACAGGACCCCCCCCCCCACTTGCATATCTCTTGGTTTATTAATTTTAATACCTGTGCCTTTTTTGTTCTTAATAAAGGTTGAAGTAAGCACAGGATGAATGGCACATCTCAACTCCATTCCCTGAAGCATGAAATTGCTTTTAGTCTTTCAGTCCATTTCTGAGTTCATAAAACCGATTTCTCTCTGTTCATCCAGCATTTAGGGTTTTTTGGAAGGACTTGTGAGTGCGGCCAGATTTGGCAGACAATGTCAAGCACTGATTATAGAGCAGAGTCTTCTATTGGTTTGACATAAACTGATTATTGACAGTAGATTATAGAACAAATTATACAGTAATAATGTGACAGTACATCATGGCACAATGGACTTGCCTAATTGTTTTTGTATAGCTCACATATCAATCAATCAATCAATCAATCAATCAATCAATCAATCAATCAATCAATCAATCAATCAATCAATCAATCAATCAATCAATCAATCAATCAATCAATCAATCAATCAATCAATCATTGTATTCCTGTGATGGCAAAGCTGAATTTTCAGGGGCCATTACTCCAGACTTCAGGGTCTCATGATCCCTCAGAAATAATTCTGAAGAAAATGTTGAAAACAGATTGGAACATTAGAGAAGAGAATGGTCAGGCAGGCAGGGGTCAGAGTCCAGGGCAATCGAATCCGAATCGTGAGGTGAACATCAATGTCAGACAAGCAGGATAGTCAGACGAGGAGCAAACAGAACCAAGAAGGACATCCCAACTCACATCAGACACAGGCAGGTGTTCATAGCAGAAAGCAGTCCAGAGAGGCAAACGGTAGCCCACGAAAATCCAAACTCCAACACCAGTAACAGTCCAAATGGTCAGCAACGATAGAGCAATCCGAGACCAGTGAATTCTGGAGAGGAACAGGGAACCACAACACAACTTGGCAGATAAAAAATATGTGAGATCAAAACAAAACCAAATAAAATGACAAAACTAGAGAAGAAAAAATATGCAGGTGAACAGCAAGAAGCACAGAACACACTGGCAGATAACAAACGGAAAGGAAGCATACTGTAGATATAGCAGAGAAATCAAGCAAGAGAGACAGGTGAGCGCAAACGGGCGGACATGCTGTGCGCAAATGCAGGTGGAAAAGTGATTCCCCCACCCCCCAAACCAGTCCTGCAAATTCTAAATATTTCATTGGTCATGTCAATCACTGTACTGATTGCCTACACCAAACACTGATCACTAAACCTACCTGTCACTGTAACCTTGACCAATGAAATTAGCTGCAGGGCGGGATTTCCACTGAACAGGTTTGGGGGAAAAAAATCACACCAAACAAACACCAAAGGAGGACGAAAAGGGAAGATCAAACCGATTTGACCAGTAGTGCTTTTTAAGTATTGTTGTCTATTAAGGCCAATTATTGGATTGCATTAATCCTGCCTGTAAAAAGACTTAAAAGTTACACACACCGTTTGCATGAATTTATTTTAATGAAATTATTTCACAAATGTTTAATTTGACCATTTATAGCTCATAATATAATGTGATATTTAATTCTGCTAACATCGGCTGACCATGAAGTTTAGGTTTCTAAAAGAGGTGATTTGTTTTTGTCCCTGGTCAATATTGTCAATGTTGTGGCTTTTAGCTTTTGAATACAGAGGCAACCAAAAGTGGGACATGCCATCAGTTGGTCGACAAAACATGTTAGTCAGGTCAATATGTGGCGAGTTGAAATGAAGGTCAAGGTTACTGACATGTTTTTCCCTGACTGCGTTTGGCCTGACTGAAATCACATTCCCTTCAGCACGAACGGGTGGAGTGAAGCAGTCTTTCGTGCATCATCAAACGTATCCTCATACACATGGATTTCAGTCAAACGCTGCGGTTTTAACAGGTGTGGAAGGACACACACACACACACACACACACACACACACACACACACACACACACACACACACACACACACACACAGACAGTGTGTGACAGGAGACAGGAGCCAGAAGATTTTCTTCACCCCACAAATGTGTTGCCAGTATGGCAGATGGCTCCTGTATGTGCAGAAAACAGGTTCCCCCTTCCTTACTGTGAGCAGAATATAAAAAGAACCAACGGCCATCAATCAACAACCTGGAGTATGATCTCCTCTAGACTCATCCACCCCGCCCCTCCCATCATGTCATTTACATGTCATCTTCTGAAGATGAACAAAGGCTATTAGCTGTTTTTTGAAGCTCAGTTGAAACTAGTTGGTGCTCTCAAATCACATCAAATACTCTTGTATCAACGTCAGAAGCGATCGTTCTTAAACCAATGGAGGAACATTTGATCCTACTCAGACTGCTGAAATCACTCGCTGCTGTTGCATCGCAAACAACAAACACAACCGTAGCCGCTACCCCTTTGATGTGTCTGCATTTGAAAGCAGAAGCTTTTGAGCTAGACATAGGACCGGCGTGAATGTGTGAGTGCGTATATGTCTTATAGCGTAGCCTGACTGCGCGTGATAAAACTGCCTTTAAAAGGCCTGGTGTCGGCTTGCCTTTCTTTTATCCAATTACAGTTCTGATTACCCTCAGAAGATGGAGCCTTTCTTGCCTGTGTGGGGTCTCTGCAGAAATGTTAAGGATATAAAGTGCTCAGAGACATTACACATGCACTCTTGTATGGAAATGTAAGCCGGCAGAGCAACCCTCCCCCTCAAAATAACTATGATATCACGTGTTTGACAGATTGTGCAGGGCATAATAACCGCCTATTAGCTCATGCCGCAGATGAAGCATCCTTCCGAATATAACATGTTTCTCATACATAACAGCATGCTTCTTATATTAACAACAAAAAAACTTCATTTAACAATACAAAGTTCTGGCATGAAACTCTAGGTGGTGCAGGCTGATGGGTCCTTAACTCAATCTGCTTGCAATCACATCATTCTCTATAGGGCACAGCTGATTGGCTCCTGCTGTGTCAGTAGCCAATGAGCTTGCTGCTCAACTTTCAAATACTTGGTCATTGTTTGCAGCACACTTTCAGAAACCCTTCTCCTTCCTCAGCAGCATAGCAGATTTATTCACAAAACCAAAAATATTAACATAGTCATATCCATTACCATGCCAAACACTGAAATTACCTTAAACACTTTCCTGCAGTCATTCATAGATTCATAATCCATGTGTTTCAAAGTGGCTGTATGTTTACCGTAGTTGCCTTGTGTTATTATATTATATTGTTTTATAATGTCTGTATAAGAGAGAGAGAATGAGAAACAGAAAAAGAAAATTGGAGAGTGATTACTGTATCACAGTAGGAATGACATCATCTCTGTCTATTCCACCATCTTGCACAGAAATCTTTTTTCCTTACCTTGATTTCCTGATTGTGTGTCGAATTCATTAGACCATTAGACCGGTCAAGCTTTTCTGACAGCTGATGGACGTCTTACAAATGAGATCTGCTGAAGGCACATGAAATAGCACAGACAGATTTGAACAGAAGTTCTCTCTGAATGACAGCATACACCGTTTTTTATCAGTAAACCAGATTCATCACACAATGGCTACCTTTTCTTTTGATGTTATTTTATTGGAAAAACAAAGATTGCAAATAGGAATAATATGCAGAAGAACATAAAATATTACTACCAGATACTGACTTAAGTGTTATTCGTTTTAAATTTAGTTTTCTGTTAATTATTTTTTGTGCAAAACATTTTTAATACAAAAAAAAAAAAAAACTTTTAAAGGTACAGTGTTTAATTATAATGCCTTTAGCACCACCAAACAAAAATGTGAAAGACCATTCCGGGGTGATTAAGCAACTTTCTCAATTGACTGCGATTCATAGCTGTGTATTGAGACAAAATACGTTTTTTGTTTCATTGTACTGTAGTAAATGTTTTGCAATTGACAAATATTGGCTCATACGGAGCTCTGCATATGTAGACAAAAATATGTATATCGTGGCCACGAATTAACAAATAGTTCCCATGACTTACTTATAAGTCAGCACATTTTTACTAATTCGTTCCCTTGTTTTAAGTAAATTGAGTGCACGATATAATAATTAGTTCCCTCTTTTTGATAAATCATGGCCACATTGTCATAATTCATTCCCTTGTTTTAGTTAAATCAAAACGATGGTACTATTTCTAAATTCGTGGCCACAATATATGTATTTTTTGTCCACATGTCATGTGCTGGGCTCCATAGGCTCAAAACCATCCATGCGCATGTGCAAAAATGGCCAGCTGAGGCCCTACCATTGAATGTTAATGCTAATGAGTCGATTTCTTCAGGTGTTAGAGACCTCCTTAGTCGCAACGCTCAAACAAACAGAGTGTTGTTTTGAAAGTACCACACATTTGTTTACTCTCCTGGGGAATTCAACTTATGAATAGCTTACTTATAGTTTGTCTCTGCACATTAAACTGGGGTAAGAGAACAGATTTTATCACTGGAAAATGGTGTGCTTTAATAAATTCCCTATATGTAGCTACGTTAAATTATGTCCAGACAAACATGCTGGTTTAGGAAGCTGCTTGACTGAGGAGAGTTATAAAAAGTCCAACTGAAATGGTGAACGAGAGCTCTGGAGAATCTAAAGAGAGAAACTGTCATTTAGCCATTTTATCATTTAGCTATACCTCAAATTATGTATATTGTGTTTGATAAAATGCTGTGGTGGAAATTATGGTGTGTTCATTTTTAGAATACAGTGGCAGACTAAGGGAAATTTTATAACTAAAATTGTATGTGCGCTAAATACACAATTAAACAATATTTTCATACTTTTTGCATAACTTGACAAAAAATAATTTCCTTGATAATATTGACTTTGATATTTGGTTACACATTGTAAACTGAAATAAGTACTGAGTAATATTCATTAATTACATGTACTATGGAGTTATGTTTAGGCTTAGTTACTTGTAATTATGCACCTTAAAATAAAGTGTTACTGATTTTTTCTTTCTTCACACATTACTCGTATTTCTGTTGTCACCTTGGTATCAAGTACAATAACATATGGAAAAAATCTTATTAGTGACAAAATTGTTGGTTGTGAATGATGGAAATGACGCCACAACTCTATACCGTCGCAATTATGTAAATTGATATTCAAGTTTTTTTTTTTTAACACAATACGTATTTAACTAGTTATTCATAGACATTCCCCAAGAGTGTAAATCCAATGTTCTTTTGAATGCGCCACACGGACACAATGTTTGTTTAATTACTGTAGTGATAACAATTACCTGGTCTATTACCTGGAGAAAGCTATCCATTAGCATTCACATTCATCTCAGTGGTAGTAACAAGAGTTTTGGAGGCTTTTTGGGGAGGTTTTTTTTTTGTTTTTGTTTTTTTTTCACAGAAGAATAATATGTTGGAATAGCACAGTCCAGGTTTTTTCTCTTTAATGAGTTAGCACTTCCTACTCCAGGCCAAAAGGTACTTGCTGATTCAGGCACTCCACTCAAAACTAATTGGCCACCCATACAAAGTGGCCATGTGGCCAGATTTCAGGGAAAGTTCTAATGAGTAAAGGTTAAATACATGCCCACTACTTTTCTGGGCTGTGAAAGCATTTTTTTACATGGCTTCTTTCTTACTGTCTTTTGCTGTGGTGTGACTGATTCAGAGCAGGTCTGAGATAATTTCCACTAGGTGTCATGGTGTTGGGCAATTAAAAGCACTCTGTTCATATGAAAATGTGACAAAGAGGTTTATGTAACCCTCTTAACCTGCCCGAGCTGAGCGCTTTTTAATGTGTACTTCAGGTAGCTGTAATGCAAGTCTGTTACTAGTAAGTTTAAAGGAGACGAGAAAAGGGATCCTTTGTCAAGGTGGCAGAACTCTAATACTGTAATCTGATTAAAATACTGTTAAAAATGCCTTTTTAACCATTTTAAAAGGTTAAACTAAAATGAACATTGTCATCTTTCCTTCTCAAGTTATTATAAACAATAGCTTTCTTTCTTTCTTTCTTTCTTTCTTTCTTTCTTTCTTTCTTTCTTTCAAACACGAAATAAGAATGGATTCTATTATGCTCCAGAATTTTTCAGAAAATAAAGCAATGCTATACCTTTGTGGGTACTTTTATTTTGGTTATTGGTCAGTTTTGGAGCTCCACAGCACCATCCATTCATTATGTTAAAGCACAATGTAACAGAAGTAGCGAGAGAGTGAAACAGATTATCGAAAAAGAAGGGAATGTCAAGCAGGACTAAGTTCTCTCCATTGGTTGTTAATTGAATGGAGGCAAATTTGAGTGCAAGTTGGCAGTCAATTGTAAGAAAGGGGTGGAATTTTATCAGACTAAATGATTGGAGAAGTCTTGCATACATCATCAGAGAGAAGTCTAGCATTTCACTATTAATTTTGAATAAAAATTACAAGGTCAACATTTTTTTTTTTTAATGAAACGCATGCATGGATGAATCGTTCACACTAATTACAAAATAAAGTGAACATGAAGGACAGAATTTTCAACTTCGGCTCAATTAACCCTTAAAAAGGGGATTATTTGAATTACAAACATAATTAATTATCCCCAACAGGCTTCTTAACAAATACTGTGGTTAAACAGTTTAAATTTTTCTTCAGCTATACAGCAAATCTAGTCACACTAACTCCTTAATGCCCCTCAAGATAAACAAATCCAAGTGTTGTGTGCTTAAGTATAAGACCTGGGTAGTTCTGATCTTCAGAATGTGTGCGTTTTACTCCCACAGGGATGAGGTGATATATGTGAGTCTGACAGCCTGTGGCACAGACTGAACTAGGCCCTGCAACCCAGCTCTGATTCACGATTGAAACGTAAATAAAAGCCACTAGCTATTATTTAGAGAGAAGATGTTTTTGAAGAAAGCCTCGCCCTGGGACATGAGATGGAAGGAGGAGGGAGGGAGGGAGGGAGGTAGAGATGGTGGCTGTGGGGGAATCTTCAATAAAGAAAGGGGGAATCAAATCTTTGTGTTGTACAGCAGATCGCCTCACTCTTGACTCTGGTTTTCTCCTCAGGACACAGAAGGCCAGTGACCCTGGATTGTTTGTCGTAATGTGCCTCCTGATTGCCTTGTGCGAATGTTTGTGTAGCAGACACAATGAAATTAGTCACAGTCCCTCTGTCTCTCTTTCTCTGCACCACCAGCTTTTCATAGGCTTGATTCCAGCAGAAGGTATAATTCATCATGGACATGACAAATTACAAAAGCCTACTTACTGGGAGAAGAGATCGAGTCTCGTGTGTATGCGCTGTCCGTTCTGTTAAAACTGAGGCTGTAATATTGGTGTTTTGAGGCTGGCAAATCTTGATTTTCGAAAGAGAAAAAAAAAGTCAAGCAGAGGCGGAAGAATTAGAATGGTTTGTTTTGAGTGTGACGCCTGCCCCGGGAACCCTCTCGACTCTGGAGCCAGATGGCTAATAATTCTGCTGAGGGGATCTGAGCTGTGGTTTAGGGCAACGGCTGAGGATGCTGAGATTGAGTGGAGATGGGATGAACGGGTGCAGAGGGAATTTGTTGGGCTGGAAACAGAAGGATTTGCCGAGGCACATTCTGTCGGAGTTCCTGGGGCGAGTTATGAACTCTAATCATCAGCGCTTTCCATTCCCTATAGGGTGAATATATCCGTGAACACATCCAAACCTCAATTACCATTGGGCCATTACTGTGAGATCAGCCTCTTGCGGCAATGTCTGCATCAATACGTATAATATACAATTATAAACTATAAAATACTCTTGGTTGGTAAAGAAACCTCAGACGGTTGTCTAAACACACAATCTTGCAACTATATGCATTTCATGTAACCTAAAACAGACTAAAATATTGGAGACTGGTTTTACCACAACCACAAATGGCCTTTTTGTTTTGAATTAAATGCCAGCAGTTTGATAAAAGACAATAATGTTCAATTCATGCATTTGTTAATAATTTTAATTTACATTTATGCATCTGGCAGATGCTTTTATTAAGTATGACATTGTTTTCAAGTGCTAATGTTAATGTTCAATTCCCTGGGGATTGAGCCTATGACCTAGACTCATTGCCAGTGTCATGCACTATTTTTTCAACAAAAAAATATTTGTGATCAAACATTAATTGGCGGACCCCCTGCAGTAATGCTGCGTATGTATTGTAATTAAATATACATCTTATATTCTGCGTAATTGTAAACTTTTCATCAGCTTAAAAAAAAAAACTCATTAGGATGAGCCTTGTGTTCTACAAAGGAGATGGTTAGATAATGTTAGACAAACACAGTTTTCTTTTCAAAGCAAGTTAAGGTAGATAAATAGATAGTAGCACAAAGGAGTTCTTAACTTTTTCCCCAGTGTTTAAAAAAAAAATGTTAGCAGCCACCATTGATCCTTTCACAAAGCTTTCTTGACCCTCAGCATATTTGGTTGTATGAATATCTAAACATGCAATATATCAAAAGAAAGAACAGACACTCTGCTTTTAAACACGGATTCAGAACAATGATCAAAACAGTTTTGATTTATATTCTGTTTAATATTGATAATCGCGTTATGCATTTGGTTACATATGATATCGCTTGTTTCTGCATCTTCTTTGTTTGTGTTTTGATCAGGAGATTCAGTACCCTTTTAGAAGATGTCTAATAGTGCCCCCTACTGTATAACATTGAAAACACAGAAAGTGGGAACATTTCGTCAATGTCGGGGAAAAATTTAAACAGATTAATTTTATAGTGCAGAACTCTGTATTGTCTGCCTGACGGTAAAAGCTGACAGTTATCCAGATAACGTTTAAAGTTTCTCCAAAATGCATAGATACAACTAGAGTATCAATTGATGTCCTTGTCACTTGTATCCCATCCTGAAGTATGACCAAGCGTCAAATTAAAATAAATTGATTAGCACTTCACAACACCAAGCTTGCCATCGTTTCTTAGTGCTTTAACAAGTTTTAGTGCTGGGTGATATGACGATATAACACAAGTGATCATCTGGATTTAGATTTGCCTATATTGTATTTATAGTGTTGTCTAGCAGATAAAGCATTCACATACTTTGCTTTATGCATCCCTGGTGTCGAAATTCAGGTAAATGTCAGGAAACCCGATTCCTGGCCTCTGCTTTTAATTTAAGAAGATAAGTATTTGCTTTATTCCCATTTTCGCATGACCAAAGAGTCATGTTGCAGGATGTTTTGCCACTCATTCCGGCTGACGAGGGTGTGTTGTGTTCTGGCGGGTATCTGACGTCAATGCATACCCTGAGTTGACAAGCAAAAACATTTTTAAAACTATTTAGTGCATATAATACAGTACATCCCCAGAACACCTGAGTCAATTCACTGAAGCAAAGTTCAAATAAAACCAATACACAGTCACTACTGGAGCATCATGGCACATTAATAATTCACCTGACGCGCAGTCAAAAGTTTGCATATATCAGATATTTAACAGCATTTGTAGATGGATCATCCAATGAGAATTCAGAGCCGTAACTATCAGTAACTATTATGAATGATAAAGTTTCTCATAGTGTAATTCTCTGCAGTGTTAAAGACTCTTGAGCGGGTGCCAGACATGCTCTTTTGCTTTTGTAAAATGACTGCAACAGCAGGTGCAGGGTAATGGGAAGAGATCCCCTTAGGTGTGTGTGCACAGATGAAACTATTTAGATTCTTGGCTTGGAGAGCACATCTCGTCCCTCGAAATGCTGAGGGCTACCCGAGAGCAGGGCAGGAAGGGGAAATATCATCTCTGCAAAACTATTCTCCTTTACGTAAGCGGTCTGGTTAAGTAGAAATCTATGACAGAGCGCTTTCTCTGTTCTTGAAGCAAGCAGTCTAGTAAAAGTACCTGCCTGAATGACCACTTAAAGGTGCATCTATGGAGGTATAATGAGACCATGGTACAAAATATGCCCATCTGTGTTCCCTTGTACATAGGAATTAGAGTAAGGACATGTATGCTGCATTGCAATCAGCATAAAAGGCTTCCACAAGCGAGGCAAGGCTTAATAAAGACTGAGTGATGGTGTAAGTCTCACTGACAAAGTTGCCAGCAGGTAGAGAAAATAACAGGCAGATGAGACGGACACCATGTGAAAGCTTCAGTTTAAGCTCCAGATCTGCCCGTGTGTTTTAGACACTGACAATTTCATTTGAAAACTATCAGTCTTACTCTTGACTGTCAAGACTGTCAGTATTTATCAAAGTCTTTTTAAAGGAAGTCAGTCCACTCCATGGCCATGATGGTTACGCCCCCGGGCAGCTTGCCAGTCATGTACAGCTCCTACCTGCACAAATAGGAAATGACACAAATCATCAAAACTATTTGCCAGGTGTCCACTTCAAGAGCACATAAAATCACCAATACATTTTTTTCCCCTTCTTTAAATCAAATCAAGCAATTTGTTTGGTCTAATAATTAAAGCAACACTATGTAGTTTTTCAACCTTCATAATATATTTCCAAGACATGAGAGATGGTACATCAACTTACAATAGGTTGAATGACACGTCTGCCATAGCCTGAAAGTGTCTGTATCGCTTTTACTGGCACTATGTAGCTTCGGGGTTCGGGTAGTAACCCGAGCACAAAAAGAACTACAAAATTCGACTGCTTTACGGCATACCTCACTTCCCCCACCAACCCCCACTTCCTCAAATTCTGACGTGAGAGCCCAACTAGCGTTTGATTGCCGTCTGCATGTTGTTGTCATGGCTGAAGCAGCAACTAAAACGAAGAAGGCAAAGGTTTTGTAGGAGGAGACTAGAAAGAGAAAAAGGGAGAGAGACAAAATAATAGGCCGGACGAGGATCAATATTGGTCCAGCGTTCGCTCGCTGGCATGAGCTAAAGAAGGAGGAGGGGTGCCCGACTGATGCTGATCTGGCCGCAATGCTGTTGGACTAGTAAATATATTGCTTGCATACTATCTCTATTTTTTCGAATTTGTTGTCTGCCTGGCCATGTTACGGAATCTATCTGGTCCTCCATTTATCTTCATGATAGTCATGTTTGTTTATTTATTTTTCTGGTGAAAGTGTCTTGCCTCAGGCTATAATGCAAATCGATTTTTCAAATTTGCAGATTCATCTATGGTAGCTTGATATTATAATATTGACGATATATGGCTATTACCTACCACACAAACATTGAATTGAATTAGCATATCCATTATGTAAAACAGTAGCCAATAGGCTACTATAATGACGCTGGTTTTTAAACGTGAGCTACGCAATCTTTTGGCGTTTGAAAAAAAATAAAACCCATTAAATTATATTCATATGACATGCTGAAATATATGCCAATGTACCTGGGATGAAGACATTTCACACGCAACGCTGGCAGTCTGCCCTAGACGTGAGAACTCGTGAGAACTCAAGACGGTAACGGCTTGTCAACAAATGCACGTGTATCCCCTGGTGTAACCATGACAGATTTTACGACCGTAGTAGAAGACAATACTGTTTCCCAACTGTAGGGGGACCCCGAGAGCAAAAAATACATAGTGCTGCTTTAATAATGCAGGGTTATAAGGTGATTTCTGATAAGGTGAATCACTATTTAAATTTTTTTAAGATTTATTGTGACATTTAATTTGTCTTTTAATTATACAATAAGCTATATATATATACAAGTAAACAAGTGACTGTTATGAGTGAGTGACTCATTCAATTGATTCGTTCAAAACCCAGATTCATTCAGAAATGAAACTGGAAACACCACTACCGTGTTTTGCTTGGAGAAGCGATTTGTAAGACGTTGATACTGTGTAATTGTAACTTGCAATATTTTGTACAATGTAAGATTATAGATTTATATGTATACTGTATGATTGTTTGTTAAACTGTTATAGCCTATATAAGCAATATCACACTCGCAATCATGCTGTTTTTTTATACCACTTCACAAATATGTTTATGCAGCACTCGCAGACTTTCTGACATTCTAGAACAACAGTACTCTTGCTTGTCTGATACTGCTTGAATTATATAGCCTACACACACATACGCATTAGTACGATGTGGGTTATGATAGGTGTGATACTGTATCTATAATAGCCTGTCTCTGTCCTTAACCTTGCCCCACAATAAACAAGATGAGATGAGAAGGCCCTTAAACTAAGTTTGACCTGTCAGCCAGGTGTCTTCTCTGCATGCACTCTATCTCTCTCTCTCTCTCTCTCTCTCTCTCTCTCTCTCTCTCTCTCTCCCTCTCTCTCTCTCTCTCTCTCTCTCTCTCTCTCTCTCTCTCTCTCTCTCTCTCTCTCTCTCTCTCTCTCTCTCTCTCTCTCTCTCTCTCTCTCTCTCTCTCTCTCTCGTCATTATACACCTTCCTGTCAGCTAATCACATCTCTGTCACCTCCTCTCCTGGAACTGAGATCTTTCTCCTTGATCATGTCAGACATTAAGGACACCCAGAAAAGAGCTACGCTCTGGCGTCACAGTGTCTGGAACACAGGGACATACAACCCAGTCTCTTCCGGCATCCAGAGCTCATCCCCTGAATTATTTAAGTCCAGGTCCCTCCGCATAGAGGACTCATTTCTACATATGTTTGCTTTTGGCCCAGCTGAGCTGGCAGCTCACAGCTTGTTGTGGCAGCTTATCAGGTGCTGACTTGTGGTGCATGGTATTGTGATTGCTTGTGCAGCAGATGTAATCAGTTCTATTATGTTTTCCCCATGTATGTGTGTTTACATTTTTAATTTTGCTTACTTCAGCAGCATGGAAGATTATAAGGGCAAGTGGGTGTAGCTGCACTGCTTTTTTGCCAGAAATGATAGATATTTGTACACCTTTGCCAATGTCTTAAAACAAAACATCTCCTTAGCAGGGTGAATAACTGAAAATATGGGTGGGAAATATGACCAAAATCCTACATATCACAATATGAGTCATTTTATTTAAAGGGTAACTGACTCCACCCACTGGCAATATTTGAAAAATGCTGGAAAAGTGGGCAGAGCCCAACGGAGGGGGGTGGGGGGGGGATGCACCTGAGACGCATCTCTCTGTAGGCAAGGGCGTGGTATTAGCTGGTACCCTCTAACGTCAGAGGGTACAACAACTTCCAATAGGAAAATTCAACTGCAGTAGCCACCGTTCAACCTGAAGAGGGCAGCACTCAGATGTTTTTACACCATATATTGTAGAATTAAAACACTTTAAACCCAAATGTCAAAAAATGTACTCGAATCAATGATCAGCATTTATGAAGCTCCATTCTTTCAGATCATTAACTAAAAAAAGTTGTTTTAGTGTTTAGTTACCCTTTAACAATAATGATATATATAAAAAAATGTATTTATTTTTGTGATATCAAAATTTTTTATACTGATTTCATAATTCTTTTCACCAATTTTAGTATCACAAAAGACTAATACTAGTCTTAGTAAAAAAAAAAAACTCTCAAACTTACAAAAGACAAATAAACAGTCATTGATGAAACAACAACAAAAAACTTTATAAATTACAATAGAACACAATAGACACACATTAAATACGCCTAACTGACAACTTCAAGCACTAGAAATAAGAAATACTACATAAATTGCATAAAGTAATCAACTGTATAAAAAAACACTGCATAGTCTTCACTGTTACAAAAAGTTACAAAAGTGATTCAGTCAAGAGCAGTGAGAGATTATCTCTCTTTTGTTGTTTGATTAACTTTATTGTCACAGAGACAGCAGGTATATTAGGCTGCCGTCACTTTAAGATTGAATGCATGGATCCAATATGCTGTTACACATGCATTTTCTTTCTCAACTGTTTACTTTCACTTATGGCATAAATGACAAGAATACTTGCAAAGATGGGCATTTTGACATGTAATAATGTGTATTTAACCATTCAAGCCCAATTAGGCGGCAAAAATAACTCTGTTCAGTACTCACATGCTTTATGAGCAGCGGCTTTATGTGCGCACCGGTCAGAAACAATCTCCAAGACAGCAAGCGCATAGCAAAATTATTTAACTTTTGCTACTTATTTCGCTTCAACAATTTCACTTGTTTTTAAAACCGCAATGCTTAAAAACACATGTAAACAATTAGCTTTCATGACCATGCAGCACAGCAACGTCACATGAGCGTAACCGCGGTCGTCCAAAATCTCTACCGGTTGACAATTTTCTACCAGTTAATCGTGTCTACCGGTATATTGCCTACCTCTAACTGAACATAAGATTCAGATGATATTGATTAATAGCCACAGTTCCTTTCCTTTCTATTTCATTCATGCATTCCATCGCTCAATGCCCCCTGACGACCGCCCTCCTTTCAGGTTAAAAGGAAATTTGTGAAATACACTAAACAGTCATTTAGCAGACTCTTCTATCCAAAATGACTTGCAGTACAGGTGTTACAACAACATACCCCTAGAGCAAACTGAAGTTGAGTGCTTTGCTCAAGGACACTTTGTCTTTCTTCACTGACATGACATTTTTTGCAAAACCCTTGCGGTAAGTATTATATTTAGGTGTGTAGCTTGTCATAAAGAAACGAAAATAAACAATTTTGCAATAATATTTTAAAGTTAGGTTATATAATGTATGGCAGTGTTTGCTATACTTTGCTATACTGTACATTATATAATCTGGCGTATATGCATATGGAGTGCTAGATGTAGAATTATTCTCGCAAAATTATTTATTGTTGTCAGTTTAGAGCCCTGCTCCAACAAGACACATGTTAGTGTGGCAGAGTATGGGGTTAGATTTCAATCACAATTCTGCGCGCGCAAGATCACATTTTGAGCGTGCAAAAGGGCATTTCACACGCGCGTGAACTGAGTTTTGCGGAGAAATGTTCGACTCGCAGATAAAAAAAATATTTAGAGCGAACGAAAATCAATTTTGCATTTAAATTAAGTTTTTGGATGTGCGCAGACGTTCTCTTTCCCATGCGCAAAGTTTCACTTTTTTGCTCCTCTCATACCAGCCCTGAGCGCTCTCTAAGCGCAGACGGCTCGCGTGCTCAACACAACCCAGCGTTACAATATGCCATAATTCCATCCAATCAGAGATGAGGCTGCTAAATTCTGATTGGCTGGCTTGACAACCAATCACAAGACTGTGGAAGAGGAAAAATACATGGTGGAAGATGTTTTTGTTTATGTATTATACGTGTATATTTGTTTAACTTGAACTCTTCAATTTAAGTTCAAATGTCTAATCAAATCGTATTATTACTGTACATCCCAGTGTTTCCTACACCTCAAGTGGTAGTTCTAACTTCTTTCTGAACTGCAAGTTATGTAATTAACATTAGTGAAATATGAATGTGTCCGAGCTGGGGTCTCAAATGTTACACGTTTTCAGAAATGAAGATGGACAGACTTTTCCCCTTTTAAAGAGTTAAGTGTGTAAAAACTGTACATAACTCGCATCAGAATAAAAAAAGCCATCACATAAACGTAGAAATGCAATGTAATAACGTTAAAATAATCAATCTACTTCTTATCCTTGGAATTATTTCAACAAAAACATTCACAGCAGAAATGTTTTGTAAAAACCGTACTAAAAAATATACTGTATATTCTTATAAACTATTTAGGATGGATAGTGTGCACATTGGGATGCAGGCTTGTTCCCCTCACTGCATTTTTTTTTTAAATCTAATTATGCTAGTAAATATATAGTAGAAGTCTTGTGGGTCACACACCCAAGATTTTCACTTACAGTTATATTTGCATGTTTGCATTGTTACCCACATGTCCCACCCACATTTATAAACATGGGGATATTCAAATTAATTAACCAATCATACCATTGATCAGCTCTACCAAACTTGGATGTCTTTTTTCCAGTAATAAACAAACATTGTTAAGTTGTTTTGATTGATACTGTGAAGCAGCTTTGATACAATCTGTATTGTGAAAAGCGCTATATAAATATATTTGACTTGACTTGACTTGACATTTTGCAGTGAGGGGAACAAGCCTGCATCCCAATGCACACTATCCATCCTAAATAGTATATACGAAAATACAGTATATGTTTTTTTAGTATGTAGCAGTATCTCTGCTGTGAATGTTTTTGTTTAAATAATTACAAGGATATGAAGTAAATTGATTATTTTAACGTTATTACATTGCATTTCTACGTTTATTTGATATTTTTTATTCTGATGCGAGTTATGTACCGATTTTACACACTTATCTCATTAAAAGGGGAAAAGTCTGTCCATCTTCATTTCTGAAAATGTGTAACATTTGAGACCCCAGCTCGGACACATTAATATTTCACTAATGTTAATTACATAACTTGCAGTTCAGAAAGAAGTTAGAACTACCACTTGAGGTGTAGGAAACACTGGGATGTACAGTAATAATACGATTTGATTAGACATTTGAACTTAAATTGAAGTGTTCAAGTTAAACAAATATACACATACATATAAACAAAAACATCTTCCACCATGTATTTTTCCTCTTCCTCAGTCGGTGATGCAGGGAGTCTTGTGATTGGTTGTCAAGCCAGCCAATCAGAATTTAGCAGCCTCATCTCTGAATGGCTGGAATTATGGCATATTGTAACGCTGGGTTGTGTTGAGCACGCGAGCCGTCTGCGTTTGGAGAGAGCTCAGGGCTGGTATGAGAGGAGCAAAAAAGTGAAAACTTTGCGCATGGGAAAGAGAACGTCTGCACACATCCAAAAACTTAATTTAAATGCAAAATTGATTTTCGTTCGCTCGAAATATTTTCTTATCTGCGAGTCGAACATTTCTCCGCAAAACTCAGTTCACGCGCGTGCGAAATGCCCTTTTGCACGCTCAAAATGTGATCTTGCGCGCGAAGAATTGTTATTGAAATCTAACCCCATAACAGAGCGGGTTAGACCCCGCCCTGTTATTTGTGGCTGTCACATGAGTGATAGATGTGGCAGCCTGTCGGCTGCTGTCCCTGGCCTATTTAAAGACTGTTTATGCCACCTGGTCATGCGTCATTGTTAGCTCCGCCCCTTGTTGCAGGCGCGCCGCCATTCAATGCTTGCAGTGTTTGGTTGGCAGTGCCGCGGTGATGTGCAGGCTGTTCCGTTCCCCCAGGTAGGATATAGGTAAATGTTTGTAATGTAGACTTGTGATAATCTACGTGCTCTTCCTTTCAGTTGGTTTGTTTTTATGTGTACGCTGCTGTGAGCAACCGTACGCTTATACAATTCCGTGATGATCAACTGGTATGTAAAGTTATTCTTTTAAAGTTTCAACTAATATTTAACTGAGCTAATCAACTGGTGTCTGATGTTTTTAGCAGGATATTGATTCCTTTGAAGATGCTCCGTCTTAACGTGGACGTTGGGCTGATCGTTTTCTGCATAAAATCCATTTAGACTGCGCTGCTGTCTTGCTGCTGTGTTACTGTTTTTGTTGTATGTCTTCATCGCCAGAACCATCGATCTGTTCATCGCTGCAGGTGCCGAAGTTGTGTACGTGGGCTCGCCCTTCATTCATCTTATCATTGGCTGCCTGTGTGTTAAGTTGTATGTTTCTTTACTTTGTTTTTGGTTAGTTTGGATGTTGATTATTGTGCAACTTTGTTGCCCTGTGATTTGTGAACTTGTTTTGTCTACAAGTTAGTGTTCCCTTGTGGTGAGTGTTTGGTATCACCAACCACTCTGAATTTTGTTATTAGTTGTGTCTAGTATCATTTGTTTAGTGTATTCATTAATCTTGTTTTTGTTTATTTTAGGCTGATGGACCCCAGGTTGGGAGGCTAGCTTTTCTTGCCTTCTGGTGGTGGTACTTTAAGCACTTAGTGTGGTTTGCCGCTTGTAACCACTTATACCTCACTGGCGAGCGTGTGTGTGTGCATGTGGCTTTTGAATTCGATACTTAGCTAGCCTACCCCACTACGGGTGAGCCTCAGCCATCTTAACAGTTAATTATTTTATTTTATCTTCTCGTTTATCGTGTGTGTGGATGAACAGTGTGGTACGAGTCGTGTGTGTGACATTCTGCCTTACAGTGACCAGAAGGTTTTACCTATTGATGTGAACTTAATAAATTAACTTTTGTACTGATATCCACGTCTCTTTGCCCTCCATGGTAACGAACCTGTGTGCCCTATTTACATTGGGTAGTTATTTGCCCTCTCTCTGAAGAGGGGTGGCGTAGTCAGCTTGTTATTTATTTACCACTATACGATTTGGTCTTTCCAACCGTTTATTCCCACCACCACGCTACATTCGCATAAACAATGACGAGATGCGTCACCATAATATAATACTTAGCAAAAGGGTTTTGCACTTTTTATAAGCACTCAGACATGCATGTTTTTGTTGAGGCTTTTTTTTTAAAACTGGTAGTCAATAAATAGGCAAAAAAAAAAAAAAAAATACTGTGTGTATTGAAGTAGGGATTTGAACCCTATCTAGAGAGCAGAATATCATCAAGACTTCTGGGACTTTTGACTAGGGTAAGTGAGCAACATTGAACACTGTAGCATCATGCCAGCGAGTTTTCCATAACGAAGCACATTCCAAACATTTTTGTTTTACACTCAGATGTTCACTGAGATAATAGACAGCCTGTTCCCCCACTATTGGATCATCACATCACACATCAAGGCATTAACAACTTAATCACTGCACTCTTTTTAAATTTTAAGCTATTCCGCAGCCCACTTCAGCACGCTCTTGGTGCATAATTCATTGAGAAGATGGAGAGGCATTTATGAATTTGATGGCTATTTTCTCCAGCCACATTTGACAATCGATATCTCCAGAGCTTGAAACAAGAGCACAAAATGAAGGACAAATTACCCTCCCCCCGCCCAAAATGCAACAGACCCTTTTGCCGTATTAGATTCGGACTAGGACACACACGATGACACACGCCAGCAATATGCTGTGTGCTTCTGACTGTGGGCGATGCTCTGTTCTGCAGACTGCACAGTTCATGAACATGTTGCTAGTCCTCCCACATCAGCTATATTTGAAGTGCAAGAGCTATTATGCAAGTCAATACCGACTCCCACTAGCTTAAGGCAAAATCATTGATCAAACGAATAAAACAGTCTTTATCTAACTGTCTCCTTCCTTCTGCACTCCTCTTTCTTTCAAATGTCTGTTTGTCCAGAATATCCATGATTAGAATTATGCTTTGAGTAACCATTTTCATTTCAGCAAAGAATTGTTGTTTTTAATATTAAAATGACAAAGTGTGTTTGAGTGAAGTCTGTTCGATGCTAGGGTTGTTCAGCAGAAAGCAGTCAACAACAGATTTCTGGTCTTATCTTATATGGATAAAAGTACAAGATCATCGCCACCTCCGTTCTCTTCCTTCACTGTCTAAAGTCTGGCTGATTCCAGACACACTTACATCTGCAGATTTAATATGTAAGAGCTCCTCGGGGCATGTCTGGCCATATGCTGCCTCAGAGAAAACCTCCTTAGAGGTTAAGCTTTGAGGATACATCTTAGGAAATAGTTGAATTTGTGGAAATCACTGAGACTGAGTATGTCAGTTTTCAAGACAGTGAATAACCAAAGTCTTATTTTGCTTTTGTTTTACACAGGGGTACATTTCTGAGGAATGTTAGATGTAACGTGTAACAGTCTGATTGTAGCTGTTTGGAACTAGAACCATCAAAAATATTACTGGTGCAAAATGTTACAGCATTAAAAATGTCAACGGTTGTTCTGGAGGTTTCCCAGCATGTTTTGGCTTGACATTAACACCCGCCAATCTGCCAAATGCGAGTGGATTTCAGCAGTGGCATATAACGCAGTCACTCCTACTTGCCCCTTTGGTGGGTTGAATTTTATATACAGTATAATATATACATTTTTCATTGGTAGTCTTGTAAAAAGGCATCTGAAATAAAGTGCAATGTAGTGTTGTCAAAAATATAGATTTTTCGATACACATCGACACTGAAATATCTGAAAAGTTTCAAATACTCATTTTCCACAGAATAGATACACAATACCAGCTGTGCTTTCACGTGCTGTCATCTCTCCGACAGTGAGTTGACACACAAACCCGTCTCCCCTCACTCATTTGTTTTGGATGAATATTGTTGGTGTTACAGGGCTTACATTTTTGTGTGAGATTTCATTTAAACAGTCAAACTAATACAAAATAATGTCAAAATGCCAGTCTTAGTGAGTATTCACATATTCACAGTCAGTTATTTTGTAAGTGAACATAAACAGTTGAGAAAAAAAACACATTTGTAACAGTATAATGGATCCGTACATCAAGTCTTAAAGTGACAGGAGCCTAATATACCTGCTGCCAAATTAATGGTATGACATAATATAAAAAAAAATATATATGGCAGTTTTTCCCTGTGGTATTGATGTCAAAATTGTGAAATCGATGGCAAAAAAGTTAATGTCAAGCCCTGTTCCTCACCTAAGGAAATCAAAGGCTTAATGCTCAGGAACTGACTTAAAGCCATAAACCAACAGCACCAACCAAGAGCGAGCCTTATTTCTCGGTTTTCCCCTTATTAAAAATAAAAGTTAAAAAATGGCCATTCACTGCCATTATAAAGCTCGGAAGAGTCAGGACATTTTTTAATATAACTCCGATTGTATTCGTCTGAAAGAAGAATGTCATATACACCTAGGATGACTGAGGGTGTGTAAATCATGGGCTAATTTACATTTGAACTATCCCTTTAAGAAAATAGTTGAATTTGTGGAAATCATTGACTGAAAGAGCATATAGTTTTCAGAACAAAGAATAACCAAATTCTACATATTTTGCTTTTGTTTTTAGAGGGAGATTTCTAAGGAAGGTTTGATGTAGGTGTAAGTTTGAGTGTAACTGTTTGGAACTAGAATCACATTGAAAATGTCAACAGTTGAACCTCTTTGTTTACCATATGAACCCGAATCAGTGATTGCCATTTTTACATGTTCATTTTATTAAGAAGGTATAAACAAACTAGTTTATGTTATGTTATGTCAGTTATGATGTTATATTGTATATTTAAATAAAACGTTGAGTAGGATGAACATTCAAATAGCACTGTGTAAGGCAAGAAGTGTGAAATCTCAGATATATCTAACACTGTGTAATATAATACAGAGAAGTGAGTATTGAATATTCAGTGTGTATTTCATAAGAGGCCTCAGTTTTTAAAAGTCTCTGTTAAACACAAATCTTCTTTGATGGCTCTCTCGAGAGCGATTCTGTTGAGTGCTCCTGGCTCCCTCTCTAAGAGCAGCTCTCAAATCTCTGCTGTCACTTCCACCAAGATTGCTGAGGCTCCTGGATGCTCTCAGGGTCATTTTGACACTGCACTTCTAATGTGTTGAGTAATATTCACTTTGTCTGGGTACAGATTTGCCTCATGGCTCTTTTCATGTGATACAATTGCATTCTGAGAGGGATGTGGGATGTGCAGGGATGTTCCAATTAGACCAGGAATGTGCATTAAGAAAGTAAATAGGGTCCTTTTTTTTTCATGTTAAAGGGTTAGTTCACCCAAAAATGAAAATTATGTCATTAACGACTCACCCTCATGTCGTTCCAAGCCCGTAAGACCTCCGTTCATCTTCGGAACACAGTTTAAGATATTTTAGATTCAGTCCGAGAGCTCTCTGTCCCTCCATTGAAAATCTATGTACCGTATAATGTCCTTGTCCAGAAAGGCAATAAAGACATCATCAAAGTAGTCCATGTGACCTCAGTTGGTTAGTTAGAATTTTTTGAAGCATCGAAAATACATTTTGTTCCAAAAATAACAAAAACGACGACTTTAGTCAGCATTGTATTCTCTTCCGGTTCTGTTGTCAATCCGCGTTCACGAGTCCAGTGACGCTGCTGACGTAAGACGCTGCTGACGTGTTATCTGGTGCGTCCGTGTATTCGGGTTCAAATAAATATGTCTGGTTAAAAAAAAATGCAAGTCTTCCCCTGTGTCGAAATCCTTAGACATGTTTGCGAAGATTGTTTTGTTTACAGCGTGCCTCTCCCTCAGACTGTAAACGAAGCTCGGGCGCACCAGATACACATCAGCTCGTCTTACATCAGCAGCGTCGTGAACGTGGATTGACAACAGAACCGGAAGAGAATACAATGCTGAATAAAGTTGTCGTTTTTGTTATTTTTGGAAAAAAAAATATTTTCGATGCTTCAAAAAATTCTAACTAACCCACTGAGGTCACATGAACTACTTTGATGATTTCTTTATTGCCTTTCTGGACAAGGACAGTATACGGTACATAGATTTTCAATGGAGGGACAGAGAGCTCTCGGACTAAATCTAAAATATCTTAAACTGTGTTCCGAAGATGAACGGAGGTCTTACGGGCTTGGAACGACATGAGGGTGAGTCGTTAATGACATAATTTTCATTTTTGGGTGAACTAACCCTTTAACTTTAAGTACAAATGAGAAATGTAAACAGCTGCAAAGATTTTCCTAAGAGGATTCAAGATTAAAAGTAATCTTCAACCTAATTAACAGAGAAGATTCAATTCATAAATTATTATGTGACGCTCAATAAGTTTGTTTTTGTAATGGTGTTGATTACTACTAGTGTGAGTTTCACAGAGTTTCATTCAGACTTAGAAGCGGCAAGGCCGGTTGTTGTGAAATTGGATGTCTTGCTCTGGCTGTCTGAAAGTAATACAAACATTGAATTCAATTTCAGGGCACTGTTTCTTTTCAGGAAGGATTTTTAGAAATAATTGAAGAGAACTTAGTCTGTACGCTAAAACACCTGCCACAGTACTTCTACCAGAAAGGCTCGGGAGATAAAATTATGTAACGAAGCATTCATTTATTGGCAGCCCAGCAAGCAATTATTTGTAAAGTTCTTTGGCGTAGGCCCCGTCCATAGATCGTAATCCGAGGGTAGCGGATCAGCATCTCCTGCCTGAAGACGAAGGCAGGGGCGCAGCCGACCCCCCAGGGAAGAATAGACGGGACCATCCTGGTGGTGGTGGGGAGGGTGGAGGGTGTTGTCTCATCGGCATCTGCGAACTCAAACATGTGTAAGTACCGATCTTTTATACGATAAGAGTAAGGGCGTGATTGGATAAACCTGAAGGTAACAAGTGACGCAGTAATTATGTCTTCCTGGCAGAACTTATGCTAAAGCTTTCATTTTTCGATTTTATATCATCAAACACTCAGCAGGTGTTCTTTAATGCAAAACCACTTCTTGTTTTGAGTGGGTGCATTTTGGATTGCTGGTTTGCGAATTGGCGTGAATGTTTTAAGCTGTTCATTAAAGAAATAGCCCACCCAAAAATAAAAAGTATTTGCATATCAGTCGCTCATGAGCACACCAGATTAGAGCTGTTTCAGATTTGTGCTTTATTCAAATCGAGCTGAAAATTACCAAAAAGTTCTTTGTGTGATGTTGAAACACCCCTGTTTTCCAAAGGATTACTTGAGATTTGGGCATCTGTAGATTTGCATCATTATCAGTGGATCAAGACCAACCAAGGATTTGACACAAATTATGATAGTTCACCCTTGCCAGTTATCGTGATTGCATCTGCTCTAATAAGTCCCAATTGCCCCACAGCTGCTGTCAGTAGATTTGCATTTCTCTGAGATATTTCATAAACTCTTGAGTCACCAATGACTGACACAAACTGACAATATGGCTAAAAACATCATTGATCTAATCAAACCCATATATAGATATATGTGTGTGTGTGTGTGTGTGTGTGTGTGTGTGTGTGTGTGTGTGTGTGTGTGTGTGTGTGTGTGTATGGGTCGAATATATACATTTCTCAGATGTTTTGGATGGATGGATAGATGGATGGATAGATATAGATAGATAGATACTGGAGATTTATACTGTAGATAGATAGATATATAGATAGATACTGTACATAGATAGATAGATACTGTAGATAGATAGATAGATAGATAGATAGATAGATAGATAGATAGATAGATAGATAGATAGATAGATAGATAGATAGATACTGTAGATAGATAGATAGATAGATAGATAGATAGATAGATAGATAGATAGATAGATAGATAGATAGATAGATACTGTAGATAGATAGATAGATAGATACTGTAGATAGATAGATAGATAGATAGATAGATAGATAGATAGATAGATAGATAGATAGATAGATACTGTAGATAGATAGACAGATAGATACTGTAGATAGATAGATAATCCAGCTCAATAATCCAGCTCAATGTTGGCAGTCGATGGGTGGATGGATGTTGGCAGTCAGTTCACATCAAGATTTGTGACTAAACTATGTATTCTCTTTCTTGAGTGGACTGGCATTGCATTTAGCTTTTTTTTTCTCTATTTTTCTCTTGTCTGTTCAATCACTCCACGGACGGTAGGCTAGTCGCTGAACAGTCCCAAACACTTAATTGGAGATTGACTGCATTCATTTTCATGGAGATTTTCAAACACATAATTTATTCATCACGGAATAGGCCGTCTTCTGCGACCTGTCAGCTCTTTGACAATAAAGTGACGGGCATGGTGTTTGCATATACACAGATCACAAAGAGGTTTGCTTTGTTCCATAAAGCAATCTTTTTGCCTTTAATGTTGCCATTTTTTGATCTGTTAACTTCAAAGTAGCTGGCTTCTTTTGCACACAGCATGCAGAACTAACCGTTCCCCCCTTTTGTTTGTATCAAAGGTTTAATTTAGTTTGTTGTGAACAGATTTATGACTGAACCTAGTAATCAGGGGGCTTGTCATATCGGATCATTCAATTTAAGAAGATGTGAGGCTCTCTTCAGTGTATTGCAGTGATTAGTCCACCAGAGCAGGCTGATCGTATGGCGACACCAACTTTGTCCATATTTTCTCTAATTAATTGATTTCAGATGAATAAGTGCCTGAATGGTTTACATATCTCATGGGGATGCATGTGTCCACTTTGAAAATAAGCCTTTTTGCTGTATTATCTTCAAACTAACATAGCAAGATTTAGATTGTAATGTAACAGCAATGTAACAGACTGCAAAAAAAAACATCTCTTTCAATATTTTGATCTTCCAGTAAAAATGTTTAAAGTTCCTTAAAAACGATATGTTTTATGCTTAATTGCAGGTTGATGATTGAAAGGTGATGGAAATGTATTTATTTATTTATTTAGTTATTTAGATAGATAGCCCCGATAGATTAGATAGATAGATAGATAGATAGATAGATAGATAGATAGATAGATAGATAGATAGATAGATAGATAGATAGATAGATAGATAGATAGCTTTACCCTTTGATTCTGGTTTGAAATGACCTCTGGTAAGTGAGAACTTGACGCTTATAGTGTCCTAGGAAAGGGAACTGTCTGACCTTTCATTATCAGAGAGTCAAAGGTCTATTGCAGGGTCCCAAGAGCCTCTAGGGTCTGGCCCTGACCCGTTCCCAGGGCATATTATGGCACTGAAGTGGAAACAGCGAGCAGAGGAATGTTCCTCCTCTCGTTCTCATCAGACCGAGACGACTCTGACACTTATAACAGAGGGAAAGTGATGAAAGGCATTTATTAACTTCAAATGAATTGATTTTTTTTTTTGAGTCAGCAGCGCAAAAAGTGTCTTTTGCTTCAGAAAAAAACTAAAACCTGATCATCGAAGACCATGCTTTTTGAGTGAGAAGGGAATCTTTTAAAAAAGAGAGATTTTATGATTTACTAATATATTCAGTGTATCATTTAACATTGTATGCATTTTTTCCAAGAAGATAATGAATTAACATTTTAAGTAATTTCAGTCAAAATATCCAAGCAGTTGTGTTTAATTGATACTCAGAAACAGAGGCATATTGAGCACATTTGCTTGTGTGGGCTAACCTTATAAAATAAAATACAATTATTAAAATGAAATGAGGATTTACAACAAAATGTGTGTATTTTATATTTATCATATTGAATTATATGGTATATACTACCATTCAAAACTTTGGGACAGGAAGATTTTTTTCAAAAGAAGTTTAAAAGTCACGGTTTCCACAAAAATATTAAAAAAATATTAAGCAGCACAACTGTTTTCAAAATTGATACTAATAAGAAATATTGAGCACCAAATCAGCAATTATTTCTGAAGGATCATGTGGCAATGGAGACAAATAATTCCTGCTTGAAAATTCAGCTTTTCCATGACAGGAATAAACTATATTTTAAAATATATTAAAATACAAAACGGTTATTTAAAATTGTAGTAATATTTCACATTATTACTGTTTTACTGTAGTTTTGATTAAATAAACATAGCCTTTGTGAGCAATGAGCATACCGTAAGAGACTTAAAATTATCTTACCGACAATGTTGTAAAATATTAGATTATGATTTATATATTTTTTTGCCTGGGTAACTCTAAGCAACAAATATGGGTGTGTATTAGTTCTTGCCCAGCTTGACTCTCTTTAAGCAACATAATTCATGATTTAATGTTTAACTCTTTGACTTTCCCTCTCCCTTTTTCTCTCCATATCTTCCTCTCTGGATTGGAAGCATATCAGGAAACACAGCAGTGCAGTTGTAGTTACGAGCCCATCACGGCGATGAATATTTAAGCTCACTTGTCTATTCTGCTGCTCTGAAGAACTGCTGAACTCTGCACTTGAGATCAGGGAACTGGTTTATGGCACAGCAGAACCTCCCCCACCAGCGGCACGGGGCGACTGATGTGGCATAATCTCAGAGCGAGACACAGCAAATTATGTATTGGTTGGGAACACACACACACACAGCCTTTCCATGCAAAATCCACTTGTTATCTTAGTCAGGCAGAAGTGTCCTGATTTTAATGGCTGTCGGAGACACAGTCATGATGTGTGAAGCGAATGTGGCGTTAGCACTTTGTGACTAGACTGTGAAGTAACCGCTAAACATTCTAACTTAATTGAAAAGCTGATCAGTTAAATAAAAAGAGTCAGTCATTTGTGATAATTAGTATTCTTGCTATGAATATTCACGAATCATGAAACACGATTAAACAATATGTGTAATCGCACACAATATAAGCATTTGAGAGATTATTATTTATTAACCTCTCAAGCTGGATATGATTGTGCTTTTACTAATGAACATGTCCCTGCATCATTATTGTTGGTCTCTATTATTATTTCTCATTATTTGTTTTCCTTTTTTCCAAAGAAACATAAATCAGATTCATGATTTTTGCCTGGTGGACAGTAATGGGAAACTAGTTGTCATGTGCAGTTTTTTTCTTCAGATTTCCATTACACGAGAGTAGATGTTAAAACTTCATGCTGATTTGTACTCGGCTTTCGCCAAGATAAGCAACACTAAGACGTAGCTTTACAGTAAACTATGCTTCTCCATCCATAGATAACTAATTCTCAAAATGTAAGTGTGAAAAGGCAAAATATCTTCTTTCGTGTGCAACAAAAAAAAGAAAGAAAGAAAGCCACAGGTTTGAAATGACATGAGATGA
Source organism: Gila orcuttii (assembly GCA_026230005.1). Taxonomy (NCBI): domain Eukaryota; kingdom Metazoa; phylum Chordata; class Actinopteri; order Cypriniformes; family Leuciscidae; genus Gila; species Gila orcuttii. Next base: position 12,965,383 of record JAPDVR010000008.1, read on the forward strand.
AACGTGTTGTGTAACACACGAGAATGAACCTCATTGGTTCTCACACGTCAAGTGAACATGGTTGAGCTTATATTCATCATATAAAGCGATCGTGTCTGTTCAGAATATTTGGACCAAAACCGCTCAATTCATGTGATTAGTTTTACGATCTCTTTATGAACTTTTTGAAGCGTCAAAGTGGTAGTTGCGTAACTGTCAATGGAGGTACAGAAAGTTCTCAGATTTCACCAAAAAGATCTTCATCTGTGTTCCGAAGATGAACGAAAGTCTTATGGGTTTGGAACAACATGAGGATGAGTAATTAATGACAATAATGAATTTTAATTTTTGGGTGAACTATCCCTTTAAGAGCTCATAGATCCAATAAGAAGTAGCATGTAACTGAATGTTTATCCTTTCATAACTGAAGAATGCATGCAGAGCACAGCTTCAGCATGTCAGTTAGTCAACACATGTGATTCTGATGCTGTTGTGTAATACGCCGCTTGATTCTGTGTCCTTGAATTTATTATCACAGAGCAGATGGCGAGGGTGACAATGTCATACATGCTGTAAATAGAGTAAATGACATTTTAAAGAATATGTTAAGAGGTGACGTCTGTTCCTGCATTCACACGGCGCACAGGACACAACAGCTCTAAACCGAACCCAGTTAACCAAGCACAGATAACTGAGCCGCGTCCCAGTGATGAAAAGCTCTGTAATGTTGCCAGGTCTTCCGATCTTCCAGAACCATAAACGAATCAACGCAGCAATAAATCAGACCTCTTTTATGTCAGCATTTTGACACAACCTGTGTTTCAGCTTTTAAAATGATTTGTTTCTCATAAGATGTGCTTCCCTATCCGGAAAAAAGGGCCTGACACTATAAGCAACAAATCAATCTGAATACATTTGTTTGGCAGTATATTAAACAAATCAGGCTTAGGCTCTTTGGATACGTCACTTTCAGATGTCACACTGAACAAACGACAGTGATTTCGTTGGGAGTAAATCACAGGTCGGTTCATCCAGACTTAAAGTGGCTGGCAAGGATAGGCAGAATAAACCGGTATGGGTGAGTCTGGCTTTAGACGCTTGAGGCGGATTCACTAATGCCTTACTCTTATGCGGTTTTTCAGCCACAAACCAGTTTAACCGGGCATTAAATGCGTTCACACGTGCTTCCTTTTGATAATTAGGGTGCTTAAACAAATAAATCAACGGGCACATTTTTTAATTTTTAGCATATTAACTTATAGCATATTGAAGAAATGCTGACTTGGGGTGTACCAGAAGAGGTGGTGATGGCTGAAGCCAAGGTCATCAGTGCAGTGTCAGTGAGTCAGGAGATCTGGAGGGAGGATTTCACAGCTTGAAATTGTACAAACACCGAGGTAAAGAAGGTCACATTGGCAATCAAGGGGACAAATGGTGGTATAAATCATGTCAAGTGCAGTTACAAGAAACTGACATTCTGATAGTGAAGGTCATAGTTCATCCCTGTGCCATGGAAAATGATGTTCCCTTAGTACAACAGTTATTACACTCCCAGAAGTACAAGTCAGACATTTAGACAAGACTTTTGTCTTATTACTTTGGACTTGAGCACACACAATTTGATTATGAATGTTTTAATGTAAAATACAATAAAAAATCTAGTTGACATATTGGATATACAGGTCCTTCTAAAAAAATTAGCATATTGTGATAAAGTTCATTATTTTCCATAATGTAATGATAAAAATTAAACTTTCATATATTTTAGATTCATTGCACACCAACTGAAATATTTCAGGTCTTTTATTGTTTTAATACTGATGATTTTGGCATACAGCTCATGAAAACCCAAAATTCCTATCTCAAAAAATTAGCATATCATGAAAAGGGTCTCTAAACGAGCTATTAACCTAATCATCTGAATCAACTAATTAACTCTAAACACCTGCAAAAGATTCCTGAGGCTTTTAAAAACTCCCAGCCTGTTTCATTACTCAAAACCGCAATCATGGGTAAGACTGCCGACCTGACTGCTGTCCAGAAGGCCATCATTGACACCCTCAAGCAAGAGGGTAAGACACAAAGACATTTCTGAACAAATAGGCTGTTCCCAGAGTGCTGTATCAAGGCACCTCAGTGGGAAGTCTGTGGGAAGGTAAAAGTGTGGCAAAAAACGCTGCACAACGAGAAGAGGTGACCGGACCCTGAGGAAGATTGTGGAGAAAGACCGATTCCAGACCTTGGGGGACCTGCGGAAGCAGTGGACTGAGTCTGGAGTAGAAACATCCAGAGCCACCGTGCACAGGTGTGTGCAGGAAATGGGCTACAGGTGCCGCATTCCCCAGGTCAAGCCACTTTTGAACCAGAAACAGCGGCAGAAGCGCTTGACCTGGGCTACAGAGAAGCAGCACTGGACTGTTGCTCAGTGGTCCAAAGTACTTTTTTCGGATGAAAGCAAATTTTGCATGTCATTCGGAAATCAAGGTGCCAGAGTCTGGAGGAAGACTGGGGAGAAGGAAATGCCAAAATGCTTGAAGTCCAGTGTCAAGTACCCACAGTCAGTGATGGTCTGGGGTGCCATGTCAGCTGCTGGTGTTGGTCCACTGTGTTTTATCAAGGGCAGGGTCAATGCAGCTAGCTATCAGGAGATTTTGGAGCACTTCATGCTTCCATCTGCTGAAAAGCTTTATGGAGATGAAGATTTCATTTTTCAGCACGACCTGGCACCTGCTCACAGTGCCAAAACCACTGGTAAATGGTTTACTGACCATGGTATTACTGTGCTCAATTGGCCTGCCAACTCTCCTGACCTGAACCCCATAGAGAATCTGTGGGATATTGTGAAGAGAAAGTTGAGAGACGCAAGACCCAACACTCTGGATGAGCTTAAGGCCGCTATCGAAGCATCCTGGGCCTCCATAATACCTCAGCAGTGCCACAGGCTGATTGCCTCCATGCCACGCCGCACTGAAGCAGTCATTTCTGCAAAAGGATTCCCGACCAAGTATTGAGTGCATAACTGAACATAATTATTTGAAGGTTGACTTTTTTTGTATTAAAAACACTTCTTTTATTGGTCGGATGAAATATGCTAATTTTTTGAGATAGGAATTTTGGGTTTTCATGAGCTGTATGCCAAAATCATCAGTATTAAAACAATAAAAGACCTGAAATATTTCAGTTGGTGTGCAATGTATCTAAAATATATGAAAGTTTAATTTTTATCATTACATTATGGAAAATAATTAACTTTATCACAATTTGCTAATTTTTTGAGAAGGACCTGTATATATATCCACAAAAATATTAAGTTTTCAACACTGATAAGAAAATGAAATCTTGTGGACCAAATCAGCATATTACAATGATTTCTGAAGGATCATGTGACACTGAAGACTTGAGATCTTTTTAAATTACATAGGAAAAGAAAACAGTTATTTAAATTTGTAATAATGTTTCACAATGTTTACTGTATTTTTTCTCAGATAAATGCAGCCTTGGTGAGCATCAAAAACAATCTTACAGACCCCAAACTTTTGAATGGTAGCATATTTATTATTTTTATAGTGTTTGTCCACACTGTTTTCTATGGAAGCTTGTTTCTGCCACTGAATAAAACTAAAAAAGGTAATTGTGGCTTTTTATCTCACAATTCTGATTTTTTTTTCTCACAATTGTGATAAAAACGTGCAATTGCACAATATAAAGTCAGGATTGCATGAGTCAGTGTTGACAACTCATAGACAACTCTGTTTCTTTAGTTGCCACCTTGACTTGTGGTGTTCCCCAAGGGTCCATTCTAGCACCAACACTGTTTTCTTTGTATATGCTCCCATTAGGAAATATACTTAGGAAGCATGGAGTGTCATTTCACTTTAATGCAGACGATACACAAATATATCTGTCTCTAAAGCAAAAAGACAAAGGGCTTGGAAAATTGTTTGCATGTCTAGAGAACATTAGATCTTGGCTAACCTTAATTTTTTTTATACTTAAATTCTGGCAAAACAGAAGTTTTTGTGTTTGGGCCTCAAGTTAAAAAATCTAATGTAAACCTTAATCTTGGCTATGAACACATTCATCAAACCAACAGTAAGAAATTTGGGATTCCTTTTAGATTCCTCCCTAAAGTTTGATCAACAAATTAATACAGTAGTGTGGTCATGTTTTTTCCAATTAAAACGTACTCGGTTACTAACGTAACCTCGGTTCTCTCTAGAGAGGGAACGAGTACTGCGTAATAGCTTTACGCTAGGGGAAAAACTCTTTTCCGCGAGATATTGAAGTCAAAAATTATCCTTCATTTTTTATTAATGTAAAACGCTTTGCAGCAGCAAGCAAACATAGGCGAAACAGCTCGCGTGCCTATTGGTTGCTCTGCAGCAAATGCAGCAGCCTATCGAGAGAGACTCTGCGTGACGTAATGACCAATGGGGGCAATTCGCGCCCATATCGCCACGTCCCGCCAGAAGGGGCGTGGTCTCGCCCTATAAATATGCTCGTTAGGCTGATACAAGCTGGTTTTTATCGCTGAAGCGAACCAGAGCGTATTCCACGCACGGCAAGATACGCAGTACTCGTTCCCTCTCTAGAGAGAACCGAGGTTACGTTAGTAACCGAGTACGTTCTCTTACGAGAGTATCTCTCGTACTGCGTAATAGCTTTACGCTAGGGGAACACAATGCAACACGCCGTGCGTACAGGGATCCAACACCAAAGTCCCAGGGGCCGAAGCCCAGGGCTCATGTAGTGCATAATCACCATAAACTCACATAGAGTAGAGGAAGAGAGGCTGGAAGCGTCATTCCCTATAAAAAAAGCACCCAGCGGGGCTATTATATGACAATCAAACGCGCAGCCAGGGTGAAAGCATTCAGCCTGATCTGGGTGGCCATACGTGAGTCAACACTCATGGGGCTGCAGTAAACTCAGCATCTGGGCCGCACAGCGGGGCAGATAGCACTGAATTTAGACCGCCAAAAGCTTAGCTTGTAAGGCGGGTACCTCCAGGTTATAGTATTTTATAAATGTAGACGGCGAGGCCCAGCCCGCGGCCGTACAGATATCTTGCAGAGAAACCCCGCTAGACCATGCCCACGAAGAGGCCACGCCTCTCGTGGAGTGCGCCCTGACACCCAAGGGGCACTGTAAGCCCTTCGCAGAGTAAGCGAGCGCAATGGCATCCACTATCCATCTGGATAGGCTCTGTTTTGAGGCGGTGAGTCCCTTGGAACGCCCGCCGAACAAAACAAAAAGCTGCTCCGTCTGTCTGAAAACAGACGAGCGTGACACATAAGCTCTTAATGCCCTGACGGGGCAAAGGAGACTTGCATCCTCCTCCTCACTGAGAACCGGAAGGGCAGACAGGGAAATTACCTGGGCCCTGAACGGCGTATTGAGGGATTTCGGGACATACCCGTGCTTTGGTTTGAGAATGACCTTCGAGTCATTAGGCCCAAACTCCATACACGACGCGCTCACTGAAAGCGCCTGTAAGTCCCCTATGCGCTTCACTGAAGCGAGAGCCATGTGAAACACTGTCTTGAACGACAGGTGTTTCATGTCCACCAGCTGGATTGGCTCGAACGGGGCGCCTTTCATGGCCTCCAGGACCGTGGAAAGGTCCCACGTCGGGACTGAAGGGGGCCTTGGAGGGTTCAGCCTCCGAGCTCCCCTAAGGAAACGCACGACTAAGTCGTTTTTCCCCAGCGACTGGCCAGACACCGGTTTTGCAAACGTTGCTATGGCCGCCACATATACTTTGAGCGTGGATGGGGTCCTGCCCTTATCCAGTAGCTCTTGAAGGAAGGAAAGCACTTCCGAAACCCCGCACTCCACAGGTGAAAGGCTCTGGGCCTGACACCATGCAGAGAAAACAGACCATTTCGAGGAGTAGAGCCGCCAGGTAGACGGAGCTCTAGCCTGCGCGATCGTGTTTAACACTCCCTCTGGGAGGCTAGCGGGTACCCGTTGATGGCCCATGCGTGCAGGGACCATAACTCCGGGCGAGGGTGCCAAATCGAGCCCTCCGCCTGAGAGAGGAGGTCTCTCCTCAATGGTACAGGCCATGGGGCAGTGCTGGTCAGCTGCATCAGGGCAGGGAACCACGTCTGGTTCGTCCAGAGCGGGGCTACAAGCAGCACTGGGCATCCGTTCTCCCTGATTCGTTCCAACACCTGAGGCAGGAGCGAGACAGGAGGAAAAGCATATAGGGGGCAGCGGGGCCAAACATGAGCCAGCGCGTCCTTGCTTTTCGAGAAAAACTCCGGGCAATGAGCGTTTTCGTGGGACGCAAATAGGTCCACCTGAGCTCTGCCGAACGTTTTCCACAGCAGCTGGACCGTCTGCGGGTGCAGCGACCATTCCCCTGCTGGAACATTGTTCCTGGACAGTCTGTCTGGTCCCACATTCAGGTGACCAGGCACGTGCGCTGCTCTCAGTGAGAGCAGGTTGTGCTGAGCCCAAACCAGGAGGCGTTCCGTCAACCTGTAAAGGTTTTGTGACCTGACGCCACCCTGGCGATTTATGTATGCCACCACCGACATGTTGTCCGACCGGACCAAGACGTGGTGGCCTGTTATCTGGGGACAAAAACGCCGTAGCGCTTTGTCGACTGCTATCATCTCCAAGCAGTTTATGTGAAGGAGCTTTTCCCGTTCTGACCACAGGCCAGCTAGCGGTCTCCCCTCGAGCAGCGCTCCCCACCCCGAGGTGGAGGCGTCCGTAGACACCACCTTCACACTCGAAGCGGTCCCCAGACTCACACCTGACTGATACCAGTCGGTTTTTCTCCAAGGTTCCAGAGCTGAAACACACTGAAGGTCGACCCTGAGGCGAAACAGACCCGCTGTCCATGCCCTGGGTGGAACCCGCGCTTTCAGCCACATCTGCAGTGGGCGCATGCGGAGCAGGCCCAACTGGAGTACAGAGGCTGCTGAGGCCATCAGCCCCAGCATTTTCTGAAACCTTTTGAGCGGGACTATCGCGCCGTGGCGGAAGGATTTCACGCCGCGCTGAATATTTAGCACGCGCTCTGGTGACAGGCGTGCTGTCATGGACAGCGAGTCCAACACGGTTCCCAGAAAGGAAATTTTCTGACTGGGAGACAGTGAGCTCTTCGCCCAATTGACTGTGAGGCCCAGCTTCTCGAGGTGCTCGAGTAATGCGGCCCTGTGTTCTATGAGCTCCGATCGCGATCGAGCTAGAATCAGCCAATCGTCCAAGTAGTTCAGGACTCGCATGCCCTGAAGTCTCAGGGGTGCGAGCGCCGCGTCCATGCACTTCGTAAATGTATACGAAGTGCATGGCGCGTATAACGGCGCGTATAACGGCGCGTATAACGGCGCGTATAACTCCGTATAACGGCGCGGGCGTCGAGCGAATTGTAGCGAATAGCCTCTCTTTATAGTGTTCAGCACCCATTCTGATACCCCGGGAAGCTTTGACCACGCATCTGCGTGAATAGCTAGAGGCAGAATGAAATCCGGGCTCTGGCCGCGACAAAACGGCAGCTCGAGAGCCCGGGCATACTGGGAACACAACACCGTGTTTACAGCGTTCGAGGCGGGGGGCGCGCTGATCACAGTGGGCGACCTGGCCGCGCTCAGCTTTTTTATGGCAGATTGTGCAGAAAAAGCGAGCGGGGAAGATCCCGTGGGAATCGGCGTGTCTGTGAGAACATGTGGGCGCGGGGCTGCGGGCACATTTAATACACTGAAAACACTGTCGTTCATGGCCGACTGAATGTGTGTTGGTTTCGTTTTTACAGAAACCATGGGACACGCATTATGTAGTGTGAGCGGGCATGGTGACATGGGCGCTTGCACTACATTGTTTGCACAATCGACCGGAGTCGATTTTATTTGTGCTAGCCCTGCACCGCAGCGGGCTGTGTTTGTGTGTGGGAATGGGCACTGGGTGGGCATTCTTACAACACTCATAACACCTTCGGCCGTGGCCGGAACCCCAGAAAATGCACTCTTTATTGGATTTATCTGGGTAGCCGTAAAAACGGCTTTTGTGCGCAGGCAAACGGGCTGTGACACCGGCTGACTCTCTGCGAAATACACTGGGACAGTCGCGATGTTTGGAACTGACCGAGCGAGAAGTTTCGGTGAAAATCCGGCCGCAGCGAGATCTGAACACCGTCGCTTTCCTAGAATGGCTAGGAAGATTTTGAGGCCTCGGGCTTGATCTCAATCCTCGGCCGGGGCCCGCGCTGAAGGGGGCGGCGTCCAGCAGAGCGAGAGCGCGGTCTTTGGTCTCGGGCGTGGCGGCGCAGTGAAGCGGCGGCGGCGGGCGGTGCAGGCTGCGGCTGAGAGCTGCGAGCAGGCGGCGGTTTAGGGCGACCTGCAGCGGAGCTCGAGCGCTTCGGAAGGAAGTGCTTCATGGCCTGCGAAGTTTTTTGCACCTCCATGAATCTGTCCGCGAAGTCTGTGACGGCAGATCCGAAAAGGCCCGCTTGGGAAATGGGCGCGTCGAGGAACACAGAGCGCTCGGCTTCCGTCATCTCGGACAGCGTCAACCATAAGTGTCTCTCAGCCACGGTGAGAGAGGCCATGTTTCGTCCTATGGCCTGTGCAGCGGCTTTAGTAGCGCGAAGAGCGAGGTCTGTAGCGCTTCTCAGGTCCGCCACGCAGATCGCTCCGGGTCCTTCCTCGTCCAGTTTAAGGAGAAGGTCGGCCTGGAAAATCTGCAGGATAGCCATAGTGTGCAGCGCTGAAACTGCTTGCCCGGCGGCGGTGTAAGCGCGACCGTGCATGGATGACGTCACTCGGCAGGCTTTAGAAGGAAGCGTCGTGTGCGCGCGCCGTCCAGCGGAGGGCGGGCAGAGATGAGACGCTACAGCTGGTTCCACAGGAGGAACAGAAAGGTATCCTCTTTCCTTCGCGCCATCCACAGAGGAGAAAGCAGCAGAAGCAGAGGTACGCAGCCTGGCGGAGAAGGGGGCGTTCCACGATTTCGTCACTTCCTCGTGAAGTTCCGGGAGGAAGGGCGCGGGCCGCGATTTCGTCGGAGCCTCGTCATTTCCGAGAAAGCGTCCCTCCATTCTGTTGCGCGGCGGCTGCGCGGGCGCCTCCCAATCGAGGCCGATGCTTTCAACGGCCTGAGAGAGCAGACGCATCAGCTCAGTCTCAATGCCGGCTCTCTTACCAGTGGTCTGGCGGGAAACGCTAGCGGAGGGGAGATCCACGGAGCTCGCCCAATCCTCACTATCGGACGCCAGAAGAGAACACGCCTCGGAGGGTTCGTCAAGCTCGTGGATGGACCCGGTGGCAGGCGGCGGCCGTTGTCCGTCAGTGAGCGACTCGAGCGAAGCCGGCGAAGCTGGCGGGCGAACCGGCGAGCTTTGGCGGGCTGGAGAAAGCTCGGGAGCGCGCTGGGCGCGGCGCTTCTTGCGGCGCGGCACCACGGCGGGCTGCGGTGAAGGCTCGGAGAATGATGCCAGGCGCGTCCTCAGAGTCACCATGGGCAAAAACTCGCAATGAGGGCATCCGCCGTCAGCGAGCGCGATAGCCGCGTGATCCTCACCCAGGCAGGAAACACAGATGACGTGTCGGTCTCCATCGCTGAGCGGGGCGCGGCACGAGCCACAGGAAGGCATCTTTAAAAAGACGCTGCTCTTTTTGAGAGAGAAGCGTAAGTCGCGTCAAGTAAGCGAACAAACACTTCTCAACAGAGAAATACACACAGAGTATTGAAAAGGATATTTAACGCCGGAAAGCGCAGCAGGTACAGCAGTTGAAGGCGGCGAGGCCAGCGACTCCAGAGCTTGTCCCGCTGAAAGGCTTGCTTCGACGGCGCGGCTTCTCACTCCGGATCCAGCGATGCGTGTGCTTCGCTGAAGAGGTAAAAATCAGCTTGTATCAGCCTAACAAGCATATTTATAGGGCGAGACCATGTCATTGGTCATTACGTCACGCAGAGTCTCTCTCGATAGGCTGCTGCATTTGCTGCAGAGCAACCAATAGGCGCGCGAGCTGTTTCGCCTATGTTTGCTTGCTGCTGCAAAGCGTTTTACATTAATAAAAAATTAAGGATAATTTTTGGCTTCAATATCTCGCGGAAAAGAGTTTTTCCCCTAGCGTAAAGCTATTACGCAGTACGAGAGATACTCTCGTAAGAGAACTGCTCTCTAGAGTCAAGTCCTGGTTATCTTTTAAATATCTCGAGAGAGCCACGCATGCCTTTGTTTTATCGTGCCAGGATTACTGTAACTCTTTATATTTTGGTCTACCTCAGTCCTCAATATCATGACTCCAGATGGTCCAAAATGCTGCAGCCAGTTTTTTAACTGGGACTTGTAAGCGAGAGCATTTTCCTCTGATCTTAAAGGGGCTATATGTAGCTTTTTACTTAAAAAAATCTTTAAGATAGATTTTTCATTTGTACATTTATGAGCCAACCATAATGTAATAGAAAGAATGACACCTTAATGTCCACCACGGTTGCCTCTATCAGCCTGTAGGCTCAATTGTGTGGGGAGGATTCGGGAGGAAAATGTGACGTCATGTGCGTTATCGTCTACTTGGGCTTATATCCGTACGGCAGCCATTAGTAAGCAGCGGCAATCGCTTGCAGTAACGTTAGTGTTTCAAATGGACTCTGCGGACGGAAAGAAGCGACCAGCCTCCAGCACAATCCAGACACCCACGGAAACTCCTCGTAAGTTTAAAAAAAAAGAAAAAAAAGCCTTATGTAGAACAGTGTGTGAGCATCAAAGGCCTTGCCCTAAGCTGGCTTAAATCTTTTTTTGTGTGACAGAACTTTTTCAGTGGGCATAGACAACTCTGTTTCTTTAGTTGCCACCTTGACTTGTGGTGTTCCCCAAGGGTCCATTCTAGCACCAACACTGTTTTCTTTGTATATATTTCCTACCGTTTCGGAGAGCACGTTCATCTGCCAGTCGTGGGTCTTTCATGCGGAGACTCTCCTCATGTGTTTGCAATTTGAATATAATGACGCATTTAAAAGGTAATGGCTAAACGTATCTTTACAAAAGTTCACAATGCTGCTGCAGATGCAATATAATGTAGACAACGTTGAATAAATACCTTTTCGTCAGGTTACTGATAATTAATCACTCAAACCCCTTTATCTAAATCTCTCTACATAACCGGTGGACTCGCGCGTCCTCCATGTCTGTAGTTTTTTAACACTTTTCACTCGTGTTTGTAGTTCTAACCGAATCCTCGTCCAACGCACGATGGGTTGTGGGCAATATTAGCCGTTAGAGTGTGCATCGATCTGCACTTCGGATTCTGACCGGAAATAGTAGACCATCCGGGTATCTTTGGAACACTCATTTCAACATACTAATTCTATTTTCGAATACTATTTAGGACGGATAGTAGGGTAGACTGTGTACAGTTGAGACATGAGTACAGTTGAGACACCTCAAATAACTTGCGTGCGCTGCATGCACAAGTTGTGATTTCCCTTTCAAGGGGGCTCGCGATGCGTCGACGACGCTTTGGGTTCCCAAAGCCCCCGGCGTGAATGCGTCTGAAGCATCTATGTCAACTAGTCCAATGGAAAGAATGATCGTCACGTAAAGGTGACGTCATGACCAGTAAATGATAAAAGCGCATCCGGCGCAAACCGGCATTAGCTTCTGTTGCCTCAGCAAGTGATCTGTGTCTTCTGTCTGTTATATTTACTGTTGTCTGTTATATATATATATATATTAGTGCTGTCAAACGATTAAAATAGTTAATCGCGATTAATCGCATTAATGTCATAGTTAACTCGCGATTAATCGCACATTTTTATCTATTCTAAATGTCTCTTGATTTCTTTTTATTCATTATTTTTTCTCATTTTAATGCTCTTATCAACATGAAAAAAGTGGATTGCTTGCTTTGTGCACATTTTTTTTTTATTGAAAACAACATTGGCAATACTGTGTTCAATTTCACACTAACATTCTCACTTGGAGCAAATAATTTCTTTGTAACACAATGTAACACTGTCCATCAATAAAAGGGTGAAAGAAATACTGACGAGGTACTGATATTGACGAGGGGGCGGAGAATTCGCATCAGCGTGTGTGTGTGTGTGCTTGGCCATCATCAAGTGGTATTTCAGACTGGACGTGCTGCGATGATGATAGCTCAGTTCATAACGACAAAACACACAGATCACTTTGGTCTAGTCAATGGAACCATTTGGCAACTTTTTAAAAGTAAACTTTCCATTCAGAATCTTATTGGCATCCATTTCGGCGTCTCGCGCTCGTCACTCAAAACGTAACGTTAACCTATTTGGCCGGCTCGCAAGCCCAAACAAGTGTGTGCGAGTGCCTGTTGTTTTGTTTCCGGTCTAGCTAGATCCATTTGCTCTTTGGTCGACGAAGCAACAAAACGTCCTCGCACGGCACAAGCCCTTGAAATGAATGGGTTTCATAGCGCAGCGGCGCGCATGCCGCGTCCTGTTGCAAAAGCATGTGAAAAAAAACTACAAAGTTTGCTAGGCCAAAAAGACTGTTAATCTCGCGATAAAAAAATTAATCGCGTTAAAATGGTTTTGCGTTAATGCCGTTAATAACGCGTTTAACTGACAGCCCTAATATATATATTGGAAAGTGATGGCGAAACAATTGTACAAGCTCTGTGCTTCTCCCTGCCCGCGTTATTTAACGGGTGGGGACACACACGAGCTTTGTGTAGTTTGTCTGGGAGTGGAGCATGTGGTATCAGCCTTCGAGGGGGCTGATTCCCAACACTGCGCATGCTCCGCTCCCGCCTTGCGCTTTTTGAGGAAAGTGGCCAGGCTCGCGATCCTCAGGGTGCAGGACCCGCTGTAGCCGAGGCAGCACGGAGAATGCATTCCTGGGGATCGCAAAAGGATCTTTCAGAGGGGTTGGAGACGGGTCCCCGGACCTTATCTCCCTCCTTATCTGGAGGATCCTGTGTTCTCCCTCCGGTGTCAGAAGCCCGCGCTGCAGTTCCTTCTGCCCGGGGAGAGAGCCCGATGCTTCAGTGCTCTAGCTCCAAGGAGTTAGACGTGCTGGGCATCGAAAGTGAAAGCACACACACGGGGAAAAGAGATTCGCCACTTCTTTCCCCAGCATATGAGGAGCTGGTGGAAGTGATTACTCGTGCTGTTGAAAAATTACATATTGACTGGCCAGCCGAGAAAAGAGGCGCTCGTCCTAAAAGCAAACTAGACGAGCGTTTCTTACCATCTAATATTTCACTTCCACCACGGGGCCTTCCCTTTTTCCCCGATCTGCACAGTGAGCTGTCCAGATCGTGGAATAAGCCATACTCATCACGTGTTTTCAGTCCCCAAGTACATATTTATTCAGGAATAAGAGGGCTGAAAGAGTATGGGTATGAGTCGATGCCCCGGGCTGAACAGACGCTCACGAGCTATCTGTCACCCGGTCCAGCATCGTCTCTGAAGGCCTCGGCTTTGCCCACAAAGCCATTAAAGACAACATCTACTTTAGTGTGCAAAGCGTATACGGCAGCAGGTCAGGCTGGAGCATGCCTTCACACTATGGCAGTGCTTCAGGCATACCAGGCCGATCTGCTGGGGGATATAGACAGGAGTGAGGGAGTGGGGCCCGATGAGGTTCGAGAACTTCGTCGGGCCACAGATTTGTCTCTCAGAGCTACCAAGGAGACCGCCAGAGCAATTGGGCGGTCTATGGCAGCCCTGGTAGCTACTGAGAGGCACCTTTGGTTAAATCTGGCCAAAATAAAAGAAAAAGACCGTTCTTTTCTCTTGGATGTCCCGGTCGATCCTTCTGGTCTCTTCGGTGACGCAGTTAACACGGTCGTTGATAGGTTCCAGGAGGCTAAGAAACAGTCTGAGGCATTCAAGAAATTTCTCCCTCACCGTGTCTTACCCCCTAGGGCTGCTGGGCGTGAGCAGCCCCAGCCGTCGAGCTCCTCATATCGCTCATAACAACAGTGTTGCGTCACGTGCATCTCCACAGAAACACTGGAGGCAGACGCAACACTCTCCACCGAAGCCTTCTAAGTTGAAGCCAATCTGAGGACCGTTCTTCAGGCTAAGAAGGCTTCGGTGCAAAAGAAAAGGTTCTGACGTCACTGGCGTCAGACCTGTGAGGGCAGCCCCAACCGAGGTGGAACGGTACACACCTCAGAACGCGGTGCCCGTTCCATCTCGGTGTCCTCACGGGGCCGTTCTGCCAACCACGCCACCCTCTGTGCTTCGTGGCGCAGCGGTCTCCAGCGAGCTTCTGGCGCAGTGTCAACTCGACATTGCGTCAGACTCGCACCCTCTGAAGGGGGTTCAAAAACAGTCAGTTCAGGTAGTTCCTGCCAGTATGTTTCAGGCTCCCGAACTGGCTGTCTCTTTAACACCAGAGGCCAGCCTCGAGAGGCTGGTTCCCTTAGTAGATTTTCTGGCAGCGTGGAAGCTACTGCCGAATATATCTCATTGGGTCCTGCAGATAGTACAAAAGGGATACAGTTCGGTTCTCGTCCCCCTCACTACAACGCGGTGTTACCATAGACTGTAAAAAATATGGACAAAGCGTCTGTGACGTCACCCATAGACTTTCTGAAGATTGGTTTTGAAGCCGTTTATGGGGGGTATGGGCGGCGCCATCTTGGAAAATCTTGGGAAATCCTAACCCCGCCCACCTTCTGGCCAACCCATATGAGTTTCGTGCCTGCTTGGGGTTGTACAAATCGCCACACAATTGAAAACAAGTCTCGATGAATTATCTTTCACAAGCAAGACTGAATATTTGTTTCTGGTTGTATTTGGTCATGATATAAATAGTAATAGTAAAGTTCAGAGGAGAAAACCCGCGAAATTTAAAAATACTACTGTTATTGTGTCACGAAATGTAGTTTTAATAGTTTTTCAGTCGACAATGTAGTTGTTTAAAGCTAAAATCTGTGGTTTATTTATAAAGATAGCGCTTATTTAAAAATTTGATCTGATGTTTTCGGAGTTGAGATCCAGGGATCAGCGCGCGCTCAGCGCTCATGTACCCCGCCTGGAACAGCCTTACCTCGGCTAGTGCTTCTGACGTGTGCCGCTGGCTCTGATGTCTCTAGTCTAGTGGTTGAACATGAGATATAATTTGTCTTGTGTATATCTAACGGGCGATCTTTGGTCTCACAAAAAGAGACAGGGTTGTGACATTTTATTTTATAAAGCCTATGTAGGAATATTTTAAATGTTATGTTACATTTATTCATTTGGCAGACGCATTTACAGTGTTTCAAACGTCAGTTATAACCATAGGTAAAGTAAGTTACCTCGGACGCTATCTTATCTGAGGCGATTTAATGCTAACTGTTGCAGTGCCACTGCCCACAAACATTGACGCTAAATGGTGCTAACTACGTGAAATAGTAGTGGAATGTCACTTAACGTTACCGGAAAAAATGAAGCGAAATCCTCCTACAGTGTCGGTTAGTGTAGTTTATAGCAGAGCAACCAATTTTATGTACGATATTTCAATACAAATGTTCAGAAAGGATACAGAGGTGGTATGATGTGTTGTGTCAGATCATGGCCGAGACGTCAAATTTCAGGAATTCCACTAGGCGCAGCACGTTATCAGCTGTCAATCAAGCTGTCAATCAAAGTTAACCACGCCCTTATTTGTCATACATTTTATATCTAAATACGATCTAATACTAACGTGTTAGAAAAAATTCACCCCCCTCACAGTTGTCAGGCACTCGGAACCTATCGAAAAATACAATAAAAGTCCATGGGACCAACCTGTAAAAACATGAATTTATGCTGTGAAAACGGACATTTTAACATGGAGTCTATGGACATTTGCTCCCTTTTGGGACCTGCCCCTAGCGGATTTTCAGTGTATTGCAGTTTTTCGCACTTCCGGGTAGGCTTCATTTTTCAGATTAGAATGTTGCCGCTTGGGTGTTACCCACGATAGTGCATCCCGAGCAGGCTCTGGTAATGGAGCAAGAGGTAAAGGCCCTGTTAGCGAAGGAAGCTATAGAACAGGTGTACTCACACGACAGAGAATCGGGTTTTTACAGCCGTTATTTCATTGTTCCAAAAAAAGATGGAGGGTTGCGTCCCATTTTAGATCTTCGTCTGTTGAATCGTTCAGTACAGAAACTCAAGTTCAAGGTGCTAACACAAACAGATTGTGACTCAAATCACATCCGAGGACTGGTTTGTCACGATAGATCTGAAAGACGCTTACTTCCATGTCTCCATCCTCCCTCAGCACAGGAGGTTCCTGAGGATTTCTTTCGGGGGCAAAGAATACCAGTATCGGGTACTTCCTTTCGGTCTGGCTTTATCACCCCGCACGTTCACGAAATGCGTAGATGCAGCTCTAGCTCCGCTCAGGCTGTAGGGCATACGTATTCTGAACTACCGTAATTCCTCAAATAAAAACCGGAAGTCAATTAAACGCCTGGCCTCTGATAGTGGCCGGGGGCGGAGTCAACACAGACAAATAAAGGCCGGTCTTAAATTAAGGCCGGGGAAAATTTTGTGTTGATAGGTAATCTCCTAAATCGTGCTTTTCATATAATGACATAACGTAACATACTCATTCACCACTAGATATTTTCCTCTACATCTCATCAGCAATTTCGATGTTGGCCCGCTCTGCAGCGGCTGAGCACTGAGGAGCGAATGTACAGTGACGTGACATCACTGCCAGATTCAAACTGTGCTTTCGCGCTGTGGCTGGCGCTGAGCTAAAGACGGACTTTCAGCGCTGGTCATACCGTATATCACAACTATTCAGTGTTTTTAACCACATAATGTTTATTTTAGGTTTCAGACATTTAAATACATATAATTTATAGCAAAATAATACATTTATAGTTTGTAAAATACACAATGGTGTCTATGGAAGCAGCAATAACAATTCATTTAAATATATTTGCCGAGGTGTTTTATTCATATCAGATACACAGTGTAAGTAACTATAAAGTTTACTCTATTTTTTTCCAGTTCACCTGATGAAACTGATGAATTTGCGTGCTGTAATAAATCCAACAGACAGGAATCTCTGAACTGCAGCCCAACGTTACAGATCAAGATCATTTATAAAGGTTTTTTTTAAACGACAAAACAAACTCACTTGCATGTATTTGGGAAACTGAATAAAAGATAGTTGATGACATGGTAAGCAAGTTTGTTAATATTTAGAAATAAAAGTGCTACATCTGTCATACAGCACTATTTTGGTTGTGGTGAATCACGTGCCAATGATGCGTCACCATGGAAACATGGCTGGCTGGGGGGATCGCGATGCCGGCTCAACATAGTGATGTCTGTTAGCCATCGCAATATATGATTGTATCGTCTATCGGCCCAATCCTGTTATTTATCAAAAAGATGGAATTAGAAACAAAGGCCTGCCTCTAATAAAAGCCTGCTTCAAATAAAAGCCTGTTACCTTCTGCAGTTCAGGTAAATAAAGGCCCCGGTCTTTATTTGAGGAATTACGGTACATAGACGACTGGCTGATTCTAGCGGAAACAGAACAGTTAGCAGCTCGGCACCGAGGTGTCGTCCTCGCTCATATGTAAATGTTGGGGTTGAGGCTCAATGCCAAGAAGAGTGTGCTTTCTCCAGTACAGAGAACCACTTTCCTTGGTGTGGTCTGGGATTCAGTCACGATGCGAGCCGTTCTATCGCCCGCTCGTGTAGCTGCTAATCCTTACAGCCACAAAAGAGCTAAAGCTAGGCCAGTCACGCACTGTGAAACAGTTCGAGAGACTGTTAGGTCTTTTGGCAGCAGCGTCCAATGTGATACCCTTTGGCCTGCTGTACATGAGACCTTTGCAGTGGTGGCTCAGGACCAGAGGGTTCTCCCCGAGGGGAAACCCACTTCGTATGATCAAGATAACGCGGCGGTGTCTCCGCGCCTTGGTCATATGGAGGAAACACTGGTTCTTAACCCAGGGTCCGGTGTTGGGAGCTCTTTGCCATCAAGTTGCTATCTCAACAGATGCTTCCCTCACCGGCTGGGGAGCGGTAATGGAAGGCCGCTCGGCTCAGGGTCTGTAATCTCTCTTGGCACATAAATTGCCTGGAGATGATGGCTCTCTTCAATGCGTTGAGACATTTCCTCCCAGACCTGAGGGGCCATCATGTGCTTGTCCGGACAGACAACACATCGGTGGTCTCTTATCTGAACTGTCAGGGGGGTCTGCGTTCGCGTCCACATTGTAAACTGGCGCACCAGATCCTCTTGTGGTCCCTGGGGAAAATACTCTCTCTGAGGGCAGTGTATATTCCAGGGGATCAGAATACAGGAGCAGACACCCTGTCGAGACAGGGGCTGAGGCCAGGGGACTGGAGACTCCACCCCGAGGCGGTGGAGCAGATATGGGAGTTTATGGCCAGGCAGAAGTGGATCTGTCACGACGCACTGTCCACTCTGGTTCTCCCTCACTCAACCAGCCCACCTGGGGCTGGACGCTATGGTGCAGACATGGCCGAGGCTACGTCTGTACACATTTCCCCCTGTTGCTCTGCTCCCAGGAGTTCTGGAGAGAATCCGGCAGGATGGCATAACCCTGCTGTTAGTAGCACCACGCTGGCCGAGCCGAATTTGGTTTGCGGACCTCATTCATCTTCTCGACGGCCCTCCCTTGGAGATCCCGAACAGGAGAGACCTTGTGTCTCAGGCTGGGGGCACAATATTTCACCCCCGGCCAGAGATTTGGAAACTGTGGGTTTGGTCTCTGAGGGGGCCCAACTCATAGAGAGTGGTCTCTCAACCGAGGTTGTTGAGACCATTCTAAGCTCCAGAGCTCCCGCTACGAGGAAACTTTATGCACTAAAATGGAGAGTTTTTACTTCTTGGTGTCACCAACGCATGTGGGATCCGGTTAACTGTTCAGTAAACGCAGTACTCGAGTTTCTACAAGAACGTTTTACATCAGGTCTATGTCCATCCACGCTCAAGGTCTATGTGGCGGCCATTGCGGCTTCCCACGCCCTGGTGGGTGGTACATCTCTGGGTCGAGACCCCCTGATTACTCGCTTCCTTCGTGGCACTTTGAGGCTGAGGCCTGCAACTCGCACTAGGGTGCCGGCTTGGGATTTGGCAATAGTTTTAGAAGGACCCCTGGGCCTGGATCATTCTTTCCATTGGACTAGTTGACATAGATGCTTCAGACGCATTCACGCCGGGGGCGATCCCAAAGCGTCGTCGACGCATCGTCTCGTTCCCTTTCTCAGGGAACTATGGTTACAGTCGTAACCTGAGACGTTTTGCTGTGCACATGTGTATTAGTGTCCTTTTTGATCATGGGAAATTTTAACAACGTAAACATATCCGATCCAAAGATATCAGCAAAAGTTTTTTTTTCTAAGATAAGACTTTCACTTCACCATGCACACTCCACAATGAATAGCTTATTATCCTTATTTGACTGTTAAACGTAACTGTCATCACAAACGTTATTCTGTGCCCTAAAAACTGGCATATTTCATGGTATTGTGTCATGCAAAATCATTGCAAAATCTAGAGAAATGTGCGAGGTGACCAGCGGGGTATGGTTGAGACACACGTGTCTCAACTGTACCCCCGATAGATTTCTATTAGGAAACACACTGTTTAGTTGTTCAGTGTTATGATAACAGGTTTAACGTCGTAATTAGCCAGCATAAGACGCAAATGAAAATAAAATTTGATATTTGTGATATTTAAACTGTGTATTATTAATAAATATTTTAAATATATTGTTCCTGTTTTATATATTTTAACCAGTGCTAATTTAAATAAAATGAATTAATTTAAATGGATGAATAAATAAACATGTTGCCCAATTGTTTTTTTTTCTTTATTTGTCTTTCTTTATTATATTTGCAATGAACATTTAGTTACTTTACATCATTAAAAATGGGTGTCTCAACTGTACCATGGAACTGTCTTAACTGTACCACATATGGGTACAGTTGAGACAAAGTTGAGACAAAAAGCACCTTATGGAAAATATAAACTACTTCTGGGTATTATTGATTGATAATATCTTAGTCTGAAAGCTAATGAAATGTCATGTGGCATGTCATGTAGAAATTCACTTCTTTTTAGTATCTATTTTTGTGTAAAAATAATCAAAACACAAAAAGTGTCTCAACTCAGTCTACCCTATGCGAATTGGGACTGGGCCAGAGTGTGTCTGCGCGCGAGCGACGTGGAGAGAGACCGAGGCCGTTTCTCAATACCAAGTACGCAAACTTCGGACTTGCGTCCTTGGTAGTTCAGACTTGCCAAGTTCGACTCAGGAGAACGAACTCCCGAGGACGAGAGGACACAAGTCCGGTTATTCTGCAAATGGAACAGCTGCGTTCTTGATCGCGTCACTCAGCACGCTCTGGCTACTCCGGTTATCTCTTTATGTATATTTTAGGCAACAATAAAACGAAATATGGTATAAAATACAACTCTGCCTCTTTACATCAACAATAAAACGAAATATGTAATAAAACACCAGTCTGCCTCTTTTCATTTAAAAAAATCTTAAACATATTAATGGCCACACAAATGTGGTTAAGGCAACGCACATTGATTATCTTCACTGCATATATTTATAACAACACGAAATATAAAACACAACCCTGCTTCTTTTTGTTTTCATTTTAAAAATATGAAACATTTTTGATCATTAAAACTGACATTTAACAAACAGAGACAGGGTTGTGTCATTTTATTTTATTATAGCCTGTGTACATAGCCTACGTATATACATACAGTGAAGAGAATATATAGTAAAATAATATATAGCCTATAAAAAAAGTTTTCATGATCAATAATATCTAGTATAAAAGTATAAGTAGCCTAATAGGTATAAAAAGCTATACAATGAGAAATAAACCCAATAATTCAGTCAAACATAAGTCAGCTCTCTAATAGGCTACAAAGTTAAATAGCCTAAATATGGAACAACCTATAGATTAATGAGACCAGATCGACTTATACACAAGACAAATAATATCCCATGTTTAACCACTAGACTAGAGACATCAGAGCTAGCGGCAAACATCAGAAGGACTAGCGAGGAAAAGCTGTTCCAGTCGGGGTTAATGAGCGCTGAACTCCCGGTGATCGCCTGGATCTCACAACTCCTAAAACGTCAGATACATTTTTCAAATAGGCCAAGAGCGAGCTCGAAAGTGCGCGAGTGTGTCTGCGTGCGAGCGACAGCGGCGCGAGAGATACCTTGTGTCTGCGCGCGAGAGAGACCAAGTGTGAGCATTAGTAAAATTGCATTAGTAAATTGGCACATACTATGTAGTAATATATAATTGCTATATAAGAGGCATGGAAGTTCGATTAATGGACTCCAATAATCAGTACTACAAACGTCTTGTTTCGAACTATTGTTTAATACATAGAAATAATTCGAGCACATACACTTTCAAATGGAGGATTAAATAAGATTCAATTAATGCAGTAAGATTTCACAACTAATCACTGACACTGTACCACAACCAGGTTTTAAGTTTCTTAAGCGTCAAATAACAATGACTCTGAATTTTATCCATTAATCGAACTTCCATAGTTCTGCTTTGAAATGTTCTCATTTGGTTACATTCTGTTATGGAATATTTGTTTTTTATTGATTGTATATTTTGAGTTTTATTCACATCCATTATGCAGGTACAATGCAAGTTTATATTGTGCTTCCTAAAATATGTTTACACAATGTAAAATTTAAAATAGTGCCCTGTTGAAGTTTTGCTACGTTTTCTTTATTGTTTTATTTATTTGTATTTATTCTTTAAGGAGATGCACTGGATTTTGGTAAATAAGAGGACCTGTTTTATTTAGATCACATATTTGTACATTAGCAGGAATGTAGCACAATATGGATGTGAAAAGGCAGTTATAATTAGCCTATGTGGCAATAAAATTTGTTTTGGTTAAAATCAACAAATAATCGTGATAATTAATTGTGATCTCAATATTGATAGAAATAATCGTGATTATCATTTTGGCCATAATCGTGCAGCCCTAATAGGGATACTCACTTCTGATTGGAATTTGCCCAAAATGTAATGAGTAGAAGTTGCTAATATCTTTGATATGCAGTAGAACTGCAACGTAACCAAAACATACTTAAGTAGAGTAACTAATTACAATACTTTACACCACACCACCATTAATCATAATGCACTCCCTTCCAAATATGTTTGATGTGTGCTTCATTTAAAAGTAGCATTTCTGTAGAAAAGTAGTTTTCAAAATGGTTGCTGATAGTTTGGTGTGCCAGTGGGATGCC
This sequence comes from Gila orcuttii, assembly GCA_026230005.1. Classification (NCBI taxonomy): domain Eukaryota; kingdom Metazoa; phylum Chordata; class Actinopteri; order Cypriniformes; family Leuciscidae; genus Gila; species Gila orcuttii. The sequence goes on from JAPDVR010000008.1 coordinate 12,987,585, forward strand.
GCCTCAGATGCTCAGGTTGAATTTTAAGTGTGGAATATGGCAGACAGTCTGTCTGTTGATGTAAGAGAGTCTCTGCCTCCCTGCAGCATCACAGAGACTTTCTGATTCTTATTTGAAGTTTCCTGGTTTCCTGTGCCATGCTTGTACCACACTGAGACATTGAGAAAAAAACTGGCTGGAGTGCAGAGCAAAGCAAGAGTTATTTTACAATCTTCAACATCTTGCCTGTACTGTACAGATGACTTTGTTTTTATGCAGTCCTTATTGTCATTTCAGTTCCCTTTCGTTGTCACTCCGAGTTACGTCGGATGACGACGAATGGGGTTTCGCTTAGAAAGCCTATCAGCTTCGAGTATTAGAAAACGAGCCTATGGCAAAGAAATGCCATGGGTCTGCGGAATTTGCATGACGTAACTCCGCCCCACCTCGTGGGTATAAAAGGAGGAAGTCCGCAACAGCAGTTTATGTTTTCGCTTCGGAGCCAAGTGTATTCTTCTCTCCACAAGCCATCTCTGAATTGTCAGCTTTACAAACGAGTACCTCGAGTGTTGGTGTGACGGCGATCTACGGCGAGCGCGTGCTTCCTGCTGATCTGTTGCAGTGGTCTGCCAGTCGGTGCGTGTCTCCCCGGGTGCTTCAACACTTGAGTTTTCTCTCACTAAAAGAGCTTGCACGCGGCACGTCTTTTTAAAGATGGCTCGCCCGTGCATTTCAAAAAAAAAAAAAAAAAAAAATGAATGGTGCGGCAGCTTGGTATCGGACTCTGATGGGCAAGAGCGTTGTCTAGTATGTTTGGGCTTGATCATGCTAGAACAGCGCTCGTGGATGACTCATGTTTTCTCCATGGAAACATGATCATCGCGTCATTAAGGTCGAGACTCGGTGAACTCACATGAGTGAGAGTCCCCTCATCCACCCCCCGATCTTCGGCTGGTGGCCAGGGTGACCTGAGGGTTTCGGTCTGGAACAAGGCGCCGACTATGTGTCCACGACCCCAGCCCCCCTCTTCAATGACGGTGCCCGCTAGTGAACAGGTGATTCCCACGGGTCTACCCTCTGGTGGCCCGTGTGTTTCATTTGAAGCTACAGAGGATGATATTATGTTTGTAGCAGCTTCACTAGGTGGGTTTGATTTTCCTGGAAGTGACGACTCGTCGAGTCTGATCCGGAGATGACGGCCATGCTTTCCCGGGACGATTGGTTTTTGGATGAGGCCGCCGACCCTCGTCCACGGCAAACCCCAATACCGTTCTTCCCGGACGTGCATGATGAGATCAGGGGCCATTCGCTGATCTCATCCGCCTTTCCTCCCCTCGATGGGGCCGCTGCCCGTGGGTACACTGGGGTTCCCCCGGCTGAACGCTCTGTTGCGATGCTATGTGTCCTCAGAGTGCTTCTTCTCGGCGCAATCCTAAGCACCTGTCCGTGGCCTGTAGTTTTTCGTCTACGCTTGTGGCGAGATCCTATAGCGCCACGGGACTGGCGGCCGCCTCACTGCGTGCCATGGTCATTCTGCTGGTCTACCTGACCCAGATGCTCATGGACCTGCACGAGAGCGGGACTGACCCAGGGCTCTTCACTGAGCTGCGCGCCGCCACTAACCTTGCTCTCCGAGCGACGAAAGTGGCCGTACGCTCCCTGGGTCAGGTGATGCTCACCATTCGGTGGCCGTACCTGTTTGATGTGCTGGATGTCGCACGGACCCGTCTGTCCGACATTCCCATATCCCAGGTCGGCCTCTTCGGCGGTGCAGTTGAGGACTGGCCCGACAGCTCTCAGCCGCCCATGAGCAGACTGACGTTGATTCTGTCCCGACGGCCCCGCCGTCCGTTCAGATCCCTCGGTCTGCCCACCGCCAAGGGCGCCCTCCCGCGGCTCCCACCCTGCCCGTTCACCCGGGCCGGCTCTGGGGGCCGCGGGCGGACGCCACAGCCCTCAAAGAACTGACTCTCCCGTCTCTGAGCACACAGAGTTCTCGGACGACACAGAGCGCCGCCCTCTAGCCGTGCTCTCCTGGTCCCCCTCTGTCCCAGAGGTGGTTGACACGGCGTGCCGTCCACGGACCGCTTCGCCCCTGTCCCCCTCTATCGCCAGACCCCTGGCAGAGCAGGCCCCCGCGGGACGACCAGCCTGGTCCTCCCCTGGCCCCCTCTGCCAGGGCGCGGTTGCTAACTGTGCCCCCACACCGGGCCGCTATGCCGTCCACGTCTGGGCCAGTTACTCCGCTTCGCTGCCCCTCCGGGGGGACGCCTGTCGTCGCGTGATCCCGCTGGTTCAGTTCCTGGGAGCCTGGCTAGAGCTTCCCTGTCTGTCCCGCTGGATCGCGCGTTCCGTCAGACTCGGCTTGCGATTCAGTTCGCACGGTCTCCTCCCCGCTTCAGGGGAGTCCGCTCCTCTTTGGTCGGTGGCAATGCCCCCGTCATGAGAGCAGAGATTGCCACCCTGCTGGCGAAGGGTACAATCGAGACTGTCCCTCCAGCCGAGATGAGGTCCGGGTTCTACAGCCCCTACTCCATTGTCCCCAAGAAAACCGGTGGGTTACGGCCAATCCTGGACTTGCGCGTGCTGAACCGCTCCCTTCACAGGCTGCCGTTCAAGATGCTCACCGGCAAACGCGTTCTCGAATGCGTGCGGCCCCAGGATTGGTTTGCAGCGATCGACCTGAAGGACGCCTACTTTCATGTCTCCATTCTTCCTCGACAAAGACCGTTCCTACGGTTTGCTTTCGAGGGGCAGGCATACCAGTACGCGGTTCTCCCTTTCGGGCTAGCCCTGTCTCCTCGCACCTTCACGAAGGTCGTCGAGGCTGCCCTTGTTCCCCTTCGGGAACACGGGTTTCGCATCCTGAGCTATATCGACGACTGGCTGATCCTAGCTCACTCTCGAGATCAGGTTTGCGAACACGGGGACCTAGTGCTCCGGCACCTAGCTCGTCTGGGCCTTCGGGTCAACTGGGAGAAGAGCAAACTTTGCCCCGTGCAGAGGATCTCTTTTCTCGGTATGGACATCGACTCGGTCGCCATGTCCGCGCAGCTTACGAGCGAGCGCGCGCGCGCAGTCACTGCTGACTTGCCTGAGACATCTCAAGAGCAAGAGTGCGGTTCCACTGAAACATTTTCAGAGGCTCCTGGGGCATATGGCATCTGCAGCCGCGGTCACGCCGCTCGGATTGCTTCATATGAGACCGCTTCAGCTTTGGCTTCGCGACCGAGTCCCGAGGTGGGCATGGCAACAAGGCACGCTCCGAGTACCAGTTACTCCGACCTGCCGTCAGTTCCTCACCCCGTGGTCGAACCTCAGTTTTCTCAGGGCGGGTGTCCCCCTGGAACGAGCTTCCCGGCATGTTGTGGTCTCCAACAGACTACAGACAACAGACCGGCAGATGCCTCCACCACGGGCTGGGGCGCCATGTGCAATGGACATGCTGCTGCGGGCTCCTGGACAGGACCCCAGCGGCTATGGCATGTCAATTGCCTCGAGTTGTTGGCAGTACGCCTTGCCCTGCACCGCTTCCGGGCGTTGCTCAGGGGTCAACACGTACTAGTCCGCTCAGACAATACCGCTACTGTAGCGTACATCAACCATCAAGGTGGTCTACGCTCCCGCCATATGTCACAACTCGCCCGCCACCTCCTCCTATGGAGTCAGAAGCATCTGAGGTCGCTTCGAGCCATTTTCATTCCCGGAGCCCTGAACTGTGCAGCCGACGAGCTCTCACGGCTTCAGCCCCTCCCTGGAGAATGGCGACTCCATCCCCAGTCGGTTCAGCTGATTTGGGACCAGTTCGGGGACGCACAGATAGATCTGTTTGCCTCTCACGACCCGACCCATTGCGCCCTGTATTTTTCCCTGACCGAGGGCACGCTCGGCACGGATGCACTGGCGCACAGCTGGCCGCCGGGCCGCAAATATGCGTTTCCCCCAGTGAGCCTTCTTGCGCAGACCTTGCGCAAGGTCAGGGAGGACGAGGAGCAGGTCATTCTGGTCGCGCCGTATTGGCCCAACCGGACCTGGTTCCCCGAACTTGTACTCCTCGCGACAGCACCTCCCTGGCCCATTTCTCTGAGGAAGGACCTTCTTTCTCAGGGACGGGGCACCCTGTGGCACCCTTGCCCCGATCTCTGGAGCCTCCACGTGTGGCTCCTGGACGGCTCGAGGTAGGTTTGAGTACCCTTCCACCAGCGGTGGCGGCTACCATCACTTCCGCTAGAGCGTCGTCCACGAGACACGTCTATGCGTTGAAGTGGAACCTCTTCGTCGACTGGTGCTCTTCTCACCGAGAAGACCCCCGGAGATGCTTGATCAGCGTTGTGCTTTCCTTCCTTCAGCAAGGGTTGGAGCGAAGGCTGTCTCCCTCCACCCTTAAGGTCTATGTTGCCGCCATTGCCGCACATCATGACCCCGTCGAAGGTAAGTCTCTAGGGAAGCACAACCTGGTCATCAGGTTCCTGAGAGGAGCGAGGAGACTATATCCTCCTCGCCTCCTCTCGTTCCCTCTTGGGACCTCTCAGTGGTTCTAACTGCCCTGAAGAGTGCTCCCTTTGAGCCTCTGCAATCAGTTGAGCTTAAGTTCCTGTCTATGAAGACAGCGCTCCTGGTTGCACTGGCCTCCATCAAGAGGGTAGGGGACCTGCACGCATTCTCCGTCGACGAAGCGTGCCTGGAATTCGGACCGGCTTTCTCTGACGTGATCCTGAGACCCCGGCCCGGATATGTGCCCAAGGTTCCTACCACTCCCTTTCGGGACCAGGTGGTGAACCTGCAAGCGCTGCCCCCGGAGGAGGCAGACCCAGCCTTGGCACTGCTCTGTCCAGTACGCGCTCTTCGCGCCTATGTAGACAGGACGCAGTGTTTCAGGACCTCAGACCAGCTCTTGTCTGTTATGGTGGGAAGCTGAAGGGAAAGGCTCTCTCCAAGCAAAGGTTGTCTCACTGGATAGTGGACGCCATTGCTTTGGCATACCAGCAGCAAGGCCGACCGTGCCCCTTGGTGTGACGGCCCACTCCACCCGGAGTGTGGCATCCTCTTGGGCTCTAGCGCATGGCGCCTCGCTAACAGACATCTGCAGAGCTGCAGGCTGGGTGACACCTAACACATTCGCCAGATTCTATAATCTCCGAGTGGAGCCAGTGTCCTCTCATGTACTCGCTTCAACTAGCTAGTACCGGACCCGCTCAGGTGTCTTCGCTTGCTTGCCATTCCACTCCACGGATAAGTGCGATATTCTCCTCAGGTGAGCTTTTCCGAAAGCCCTGAGCTCCTCCAGCACTCCTGACGTCGGCGCCAGTGTCTCTTGCCTGTGCGTCGGCTAGGTGCCTCCCGTGTGCATGGTCCCTCCCCTGAGCGACCCCCACATGTGTATTTCCACTGTAAGCCTCTCTAAGCACATGTCTTTCCCTTGGCAAGCCACCTTGCCACCCCTGGGGTTGAAATATTCCACCTGCGGCTGGACACCCCAGTGTTCCCCATATGCATCCTTCGGGTCATATGTGTATTCTCTAAGTCCCCCCCCCTCTGGGTTGGCATTAATTGCATACTTCCCCTAGCTTGGGATATGCTTCCCAGTGTACCTTGGTATTCCTGTGTTAAATGGAGTCCTTCGTCCATTCTATGACAGGGATCTTGATTTACGCAGGGCACTGGAAGACAACTGAGAAGGTGGCGTGATTAGACTGGTAACCCCATTCGTCGTTATCCGACGTAACTCGGAGTGACAACGAAAGGGAACGTCTCGGTTACGTATGTAACCCTCGTTCCCTGAGTAGGGAACGGAGACGTTACGTCTGCCTGCCACTTTCCGCTGTACCGCGGGGATCGCTTGAGCTCAGTCTTGGCTCCTCAGCGAAGAAACATAAACTGCTGTTGCGGACTTCCTCCTTTTATACCCACGAGGTGGGGCGGAGTTACGTCATGCAAATTCCGCAGACCCATGGCATTTCTTTGCCATAGGCTCGTTTTGTAATACTCGAAGCTGATAGGCTTTCTAAGCGAAACCCCATTCGTCGTCATCCGACGTAACGTCTCCGTTCCCTACTCAGGGAACGAGGGTTACATACGTAACCGAGACGTTTTCCTGCAAGGGTCCAATATAGCTTACATTAACAACTTACATGAGTGTCAGATTCTAATTTTGGTTGCAGAGGTTAAAGAAACAGTTCACCCAAAAAAAAATAATTATATAATTATTTACCCTCATGTTTTTTCAAACCCATATGTTGTTGTTTTTTTTCTCCATGTTTTCACATCTTTTAAGCTCTAAAAAATACACCATAAAAGTAGTTTGTAAGGCTATAGTTACTTTATTTCAAATCTTATGAAGCCATACGAAAGCTTTGTGTGAGGAGATAACTCGAGAACCACTGCAACAAATAAATAAAATGGCATGCTTACTTAATATTATTCAAATGCAGCTCTATTACAAAAAGAAAATCTCAAAGCTTTATTTATTTTGTAGTGCTCCAGTTAATGCCTCCCATGGTTTAACCCAAAAGGGGAAGCGTTGTAAATAACAAACATTTGTTTTATGTGACATTTTCAGTGTGTTGTTTGATTTCTTGAAATTAAAACCACAAGTTGCAAGAGTTCCTCCCTGTATGCAAACTTTCCATGCACTCAATGTAGACTCTTTTTAAATCGAGTCAAAAAATATTTGGACTCTGGAACTATTTCCATGCTGCAAACATGAGCTACTCCACAGAAACTTGAACTGTGGTCGACAGGAGTATAGCTCCACGTAACCAACCAGTGAACCAGGCACAAACATGTAATCTAACCATTAACATGCCTCTAGGAGGTGTTTAAGATATTTTGACTCCCCATAGGGTGGACAATAGTCCACTAATCTGACAGTTTCTGAAGGCCTTGACCATATGTCAACCACAGTGTTTTATGATAATACGGCTTTCTCATGCAAGAACATGCGGGTTTCTACTCATTAAGAAAACATTTTGACAAGGTCACAGAATTGGGTTTATCTCGGGCTTGAAAAATTGTGTTTTATGTTATGTTGTTCAATGGATGACAATTAAAATGTAAAGATAGACTTGTGATTTTTCATTAACACATTGGCATGTACGACTTTGACAAGGGGTAAATAAGGACAAAGGTTTAGCAGATAGAAAAGGTGATATCTACATGGTGTCTCCAGTGAAATATCACACTACCTTTCCACAAATAAAGAATCTTTTCCATACAGTGTCACTGAAATGACTTGCACTTTAAATAAAAAATAAAGTGACAAGTCCTGGGTTGATGACCGGGTTGTGTCCGCTCCCCTGAGACTAACGGGAGGGTCAAACAGAGTAGAAAATGAATTACACCTTCCTGGAGACCCTGACTGATCTGAACCAAGCCATTGCAAGAAAGCTAGAGCAGAAGAATATCCTCTCATAGTGGGTTCATGAAAATTGATATGTTTGAAAAATGAAGTAATGAATATAATAAAAGGGAAAAATGTGCTGGTTTTTTTTTTTACCTCAAGACCTGATTTTGCTTTATCTTCAAAGATAAATAGAAAGATTTTACTTAGAATTTACTTAGAAAGATTAGCAAAGGTCCAGCTCACAATTTATTTGAGCAAATAATAGCACATTATTGTTGCCAAGGATGACACACTGTGAATCTTTTTTCCAAGGGGTTATGCAAGGAATGGAAACTGAAACCTGGGTCATGTATAATTTGTTAAAGACTTGCATCCTGCAGTTCAAAACATACACCGTAAGCCAAAACATTACGACCACCTTCCTAATATGCTGTTGGTCCTCCAAAATAGCGCGACCACCTGCCTAATAGGCGCTGAGGCATGGACTCTACAAGACCCCTGAAGGTGTCATGTGGTATCTGGCACCAAGACATTAGCAGCAGATGTAGGTCCAGCACATCCCACAGATGCTCAATTAGATTGAGATCTGGGGAATTTGGAGAACACCTTGAACTCTTCATCATGTTCCTCAAACCATTCCTGAACAATGTTTGCATTGTGGCGGGGTGCATTGTCCTGCTGAAAGAGGCCACTTCCACAAGGGAACGCCATTGTCCTGAAGGGGTGTACCTGGTCTGCAATAAAGTGGCACGTGCCAAATTTATGTCCACATGAATGGCCGGACCCAGGGTTTCCCAGCAGAATATTACCTAGAGCATCACCTTCCACCAGCTTGTCATCGTCCAACAGTGCATCCTGGTGCTATCACTTCCCCAGGTACATGGGGCACATGCACGGCTGTCCACATGATGTAAAAGAAAACGGGACTCATCAGACATTCTTCCACTGCTCCAAGGTCCAGTTCAGATGCTCACATTCCCATTGTATAGGTGCTTTTGATGGTGGAAAGCGTTCATCATAGGCACTCTGATTTGTCCGTGGCTATGCAGCCCCCTACGTGTTGTGACACATTCCTCCCATAACCATCATTAAAATTTTGTGTGACTCATGCCACAGTAGGCCTTCTGTTGGCTCAGACAAAATGGGATAGCCTTCGTTGTCCTTGTGCATCGATGAGCCTTGGGCACCCAACACCCTGTTGCCTCCTTTGTTCCTCCTCTGACCACTGTTGGTAAATTCTCAGCACTGCTGACCAGGGGCAACCCACAAGCCTTGGCATTTCAGAGATACTCAGACCCCGTCCCCTTGCCATAACAATTTTTCCCTTTTCAAAGTCGCTCAGATCTTTATTCCTGCCCATTTCTCCTGCATCCAACATGTTTATTACGAGAACTCATTGCTTGATAACCTTATCCAATGAACCCAGACTTTAATATGTGGCCTTGTTAGGAGATGATCGATGCTATTAGATTCACCTGTGAGTGTCTGGTCATAATGTTTTGGCTCATCAGTGTACATTGTAACTAAAGCAGTGAATCAGTTTCAGGGGTGTAAAATAGGTCTTAATTTGTGCTTGACTGAAGTACCATTGACACTGAATAGTTAGAACTCTACATTTTCGAGGCAAAAGTAAAATGTTTTTTAGAACTTCAAAGTACCTGTTTTGCAGGTCAGTTTTCTCTTTTGTCCATCTTGTCGAAGAGACATCTCTTTATTCATCACTAACAGTCTTCGACCTAAAGCAATGAGCTTTAATTAAAGTCATTGCATGTGGCCAACTTGACTCAAGTGTAAGCATAAATACAAACAATAACAGATGAATTTTATATTTCATAAATAATATTGAATTTATATGTATATTTATATGTATTAAGTATATAATATATGTGTATATATATATATATATTTATATATTATATATATATATATATATATATATATATATATTATACTTTTAAAATACTAATCAAAGTTATGAGAAAATCTCTCTCTCTCTCTCTCTCTCTCTCTCTCTTTTTTTTTTTTTTTTGTCTTGATTTCAGTCCAAAAAACTAAAAGGAAAATTGTGCTTTTTACGTTTAGATACTTTTAGGTATGTTTTTGGCAATATATACTTTGACATATTATTGCATCACACACTCCGCCCCCGAAGCGCGGGTATAAATACGGAAGTGGATGCATGCACTAGTTGCCTTTGGCTTCGGAGCCGATCGTTTGATGTCTCTGAAGAGTGCAGTTGTTTACAACGAGCGAGTGTGTTGGTGTTCTTATGGAAGACTCTCCCAGTGCTGGTGGTTTCTACAACGCGAGTGCAGCGGCGATCATGAGCTTTGAGCTCTCAACTGCTGTTTTAACAGCAACAAATTTCTAAATGTTTGTGTTTGTTGACAGCTGGTTAGAGGGCGGAAAGGTGAGTGCTTCACTATTTCAGTTCACTGTTCAGTGTTGCTGCCGTCATTCCCCTGTGCTCCGGTACTAGTGATGGATCCTATTTTTCAAGATGTCATTCCACCCGTGTGTTTATGGAATTGTTGCATCACGTGTTTTGGCTTACAGCACGCTGAAGCAGATTTTGTGGACGGTTCATGTTCCCATTGCCGGAATATGACTGTCGCGGTGTTGAGATCGAGTCTCGCCTTCGTCCGCGAAACTGGAGTCCCCATTACCATGCCCCACCCCCGGGTGCCGTGTGGGATGGGTGATTGGAGGATAGTGATGGATGTCTCGCCCGGCAACCATTCCCTGTGGGCTCCTCACTCCTCCATCACACCGCAGCCGGTGGAATTTCCTGTTGAACGTGCTAGTCCCTCTGTAATGGGCCGATCAGCTGTTTCTATCCCTCCAGTGGAGCGGTCTGTCGTGACACAGGTGCACCTGTGTCTGGCGGCCGCTGCCTTTTGGACGGGGGATCCTCGTCTCCCCCCTAAGGCCTGTGAGTTCTCGTCCATTCCGACGGGCAGAGCTTACACAGCCTGTGGGCAAGCCATTGAGCAGTGCTCCTGTCTTATGTGCGCACATCGCAGTCTACTGGCGAAGGACACGATGCAGCCGCTCCCTCTAGTCGATATGAAGGCCGGCTTCTTTAAGCCCGTACTTCATGGTACCCTAGAGAGGTGGGTCACGACCATCTTGGTCCTGTGTTAATTGAGACGGGCTCTTTTTCGAAAGCCTCCGTTCAATTTGTTACACAGAGATGCATTTCCAAATGCTCCGTCCCCAAGATTTGTCTGCAGTGTTCAACCTGAGAAACTTCAGTACTTCAGATCTCTATCCTTCTGCACCACAGGCCATCCTGTGTTCGTGCGTTCGAAAGGTGTGAAGTATCAGTACAAAGTCCTACCCTTCAAGTGCTCATAGCCAGTTGGGTCCTCAGGTCAACTGGGAAAGATAAAACTCGTCCACGGGCTGAGGATCTCTTTTCTAGTTTGGAGATGGATTCGGTCCACCGCATGTCTGAAAAAGAGTTGAGTGGATGGCTAGTGCTGTATAGAAGTGAGGAAGGGTCCCACTGAAACTCTTCAGAGGCTCCTGGGGCATATAGTAGACACAGCCGCTCAGCTTCCTCCATATGAAGACCGTTTCAGCACTGACTTCACAGCCAAGTCCCATCCCCCCCCCACCCCCCACCCCCCCCGACTGCATTTGGCATCCATTGCCCCGAGTTGCTTGCAGATCATATCGCTTTGAGACACTGCTTCTCAGCAAATTTGTACTGGTCTGAAAAGACAACATTGCGACCGTTGCGCTACGCTTCCCTCGCATGTCACAGCTCGCCCACCACCTCCTCCTCGGAGTCAGAAGCTTCTGAGGTTGCTTCATTCCACTTATTACTTCTGGCCTGCTCAATCGTGCCGCTGACGAGCCTCATGACAGCCTATGGCCCAGGGAGAGTGGAGTCTCCGTCCCCAGGCGGTCCAGCTGTTTGGGACCACTTCTGGGCCGCACAGTTACATCTGTTGCCCCTCCGGACTCGTCCCTCCGCCATTTGTTTTTCTCCTGTCTGAGTGGACATCCCTTAACACAGGAAAAACTCTGGCAACAGCTGGCCCCGGGGCCCCTGAAACTGAATCGCCTTGCGCCCCCTCTTTACCCTCTTGGGACTTATCTCTGGTGCTACCACAATGCAGAGACCTCCCTTGAGCCCTGTAGGCAGTGAGTTAAAAATCCTGTTTTTAGAGAAACAGTTCTCCTGCTTGCTTGGTCTCTATCTAGAGGGTAGGGACTTGCATGCTTTTTCTGTCAACGAATTGTGCCTGGAATTTGGGCCGGCTAACTCTCATGAAATCTGAGACCCTGGCCTAGATATGTGCCCACGGTTCCTACCTCTCCTACAGGACCAGGTGGTGAGCCTGCAAGCACTGCCCCAGAGAAGGCAGACCCAGACCTGGCTTTCTCTGTCCGTCCGCTGCGGCTATACATGCTCAGAATGCAAAGCCTGGACCTCAGACCAGCTCTTGTCTGTTACACAGATCAGCAGAAGGGAAGGCTGTTTTCAAGCAGAGGTTGGCCCACTACATGTGGTTGCCTTCATCTTGGTTAGAAAGTTTTCTCAAGATGCACGTGCCCACCTGGGTGGTGAGCTCCTCCTAAGTGAGTGTATTGCTCCCTCCTAGGCGTTGACACAGAGTGCCTCACTGAACAGTTGTTAAATAGAATTGGGGGCTGGACGACCTATCACATTCGCTAGAGAACTAGCCTATGTGTCGAACCGCTGCTTCCCGTGGGCTCCCTTCACATGAAGCCAGTTTCGCTGTAAGCCAGGTTCGAAGTGTCGGCTTGCATTCCCCTCCTTTGGACTGGATACGTGCGCAATTCTTGCTCCAGTGAGTTCCCCTTATTAGCCGAACCCTGTCGAGTTCCTCCATATCCTTCGGCAACGGACGTGGTGGAATGTCTGAAGCCAGGCCTATCACTCGTATGCACCGGTGGAACCTGTTTTAGGCTGGGTCCATATGTTGTGATCCCTACGGCGATCCCATATGTGTATTCATCCACGGTACGGCTCCCTGTGGCGAGTCCATGTCTTCCCTCGGTTAGACCCTGCTCTGCCGTCACTGTCCGGTTGAGTCTCCCCCCTGTCATAGGCTGGAGCCACCCCAGTGACATTCCATATGTTGTATTGCTCTGTCATCCGCCCAGTCCATATGTGTATTTTCCACATGTTACCCCCCTTTGGGCAGGATGTGGCTTCCGCAGCGTATTCCTTTCCAATGAAAGAGAATGCTTTCCCAGTGGTCTTGTGGAACAGCAGTGACTTCCCTGGCCTAAGCCCTGTCCCATCTCCACCTCAAATAATGCGGGGGGATCAGAAGGCTTTTGTCTAGGCACTGGAGGGTGGTAGCACTAGTGACGTTTTAATTTGGATCTCAATCAGTCGACACGTCGACTACGTCGAATGTAGTCCTGGTGCCACTATTGTTGGACCACCGCTGACTCCGAGTTACACTTGGCTCCTTAGCGAAAAAGCAACTAGTGCGTGGATCCACTTCTTTATTTATACCTGTGCCTCGGGGGAGGAGTGTGTGATGCAAATAACGCACACCAATTCCATTGGCTCGTTTCAATAGTACTCGAAAATGACTGGCTCCCTGGCGTTATCCCAATCAGTCGACACATCGACTACGTTTTCCCTTTCAGTCACTCACTATGAGTTAAGTCAATGACTGACGAAATGGGGGTTTCGCTAGAGAGCCCTATCACCTTCGAGTATTAGAAAACAAGCCAATGGTATGTGTATCAAGGTTCAGATGTTATGGGAAGAAGGAGGAGGGAACCGGCGAACATTTAACATTTTTAATCAAATAAAACAAATACAAAAACAAAAGTATAAGTCAGCAGCCCCTCACGGACGACTGCTGGCCACACAAAACAGAAACAAAACACAACATAAAACCAGGCCTGTTCCTCTCTCGATCTCCTCTGTCGTAGCTCCACCTTTTATGCTTCCGCTCCTCCATGAGAGATAAGAGACCGGTGCGTCGCGCAGGTGGCGCTCATCAGTAATCACGCCACCGGCCTCGTGCCATTCTCCCACGGCACCATACTCGCCACAGTATGAAAATACCATGGGTCTGCGGAATTTGCATCGCGAACTCCGCCCCACTGGGTGGGTATAAAAGGAGCCGCGAGTGCAATCCCGCATTATGTTTTTGCTTCAGAGCCGAAGAGTTTATGTGCTTTTCTTCACCTTCATCAAAGCAATGAGCGCCATTCACATTCCGGTAGAGCTGAATCGTGCAGCCGACGATCTCTCACGACTTCGGCCATTTCCCGGGGAATGGAGACTCTATCCCCAGACGGTTCAGCTGATTTGGGAACAGTTCGGCGACGCACAGGTAGAATAGTTTGCCTCCCCAGACACTTCCCATTGCCGCTGGTTTTACTCCCTGACTGAGGGCACCCTCAGCTCGGATGCACTAGTGCACAGCTTGCCATGGGGCCTCCGCAAGTATGCGTTTCCCCCAGTAAGCCTTCTTACACAGGTTCTTTTGGTTGCGCCTCATTGGCCAACCCAGACTTGGTTCTCTGAACTAGTGCTCCTCGCGATAGCCCTTCCCTGGCCAATCCCTCTAAGGAAGGACCTCCTTTCTCAGAGATGGGGCACCCTCTGGCACCCGCGTCCAGATCTGTGGAACCCACATGTGTGGGTTCTGGACGGGACGCGGAAGGTTTGAGTACCCTATCACCTCAGGTGGTGGCTACCATCACTTCAGCTAGAGCCTTGTCCCCAAGACACACCTATGCTCTAAAGTAGAACCTCTTCGTCACCTGGTGTTCTTCTCGCCGAGAAGGTCCCAGAAAATGCCTGATCAGGTCTGTACTCTCCTTCCTCCAAGAAGGGTTGGAACAACGGCTGTCTCCTTCCACCCTGAAGGTTTGTGTGGCTGCGATCTCTACGCACCACAACCTTGTGGAGTCTAAGACAGTAGGGCAGCACGTCCTGGTCATCAGGTTCCTTAGAGGGGCGAGGAGGTTAAATCCTGGTGACTGACTGAAAGGGAACGTCTTGGTTACGTATGTAGCCCTCGTTCCCTGAAGGAGGGAACAGAGACGTTACGTCCGCCTGCCACTACCGCTGTACTGCTGAAAATGGCTGTGGCGCACAGTCTCGGCTCCTCAGCAGGTAACATAAAGCGAGATTGCACTCGCAGCACCTTTTATACCCATGCGGTGGGGCGGAGTTCGCGATGCAAATTCCGCAGACCCATGGTATTTTCATACCATTGGCTCCTTCAGGGAACGAGGGTTACATACGTAACTGAGATGTTTCTGTGTATTTTACTTTGTATTTCTTCCTTCCTCTGTGGTCTTCTGCTTGTTTATTTGTGCTGTTTTTTTTGTTTGAATTGATATTGATTCTCATCCAATCGTATGGCTCCATTGGGATAAGTTCAGTCAATAGCACTAATTACATCCAGCGTTCCAATGCCTATCCCTCTACAAATTTGACACTGTCAATAAAAATAGATTTGACTTATTCTGTTATATTATTCTGTGGCAGAGCTACAAATGGAAATTACAATAAATATTAATGTGCATTTGACTCACTCTTTATACATAATTTAGGCATGTGCATCAAGAAGGTGATGGGAATGACCTTGGGTTATTAATGACCTTCATTTATGGATGAATGAGTGCTGTGAAGTTTTTCTTTCTCTCTTTGTTTTTAAGTTGGTCGAACAGTAGAGTCTGGGAACATAGCCACACCATATTTTGAGCAGGGGGACTGGGGGCTGGGGGGGAGGGGGGGTTCCAGGATTGAAGTTATGAGTGTGCATTGTAGGCTTAGCGGGTACCAGTCTGTGGCTTACAGCCACAGAAGTCACATGACGAGAGTGAAGCGCGATGACTGACAGGACAATGGCGGAGGCAAAAGCGCAAGAGAACTTTTGTTAATACAATTTGCATTTCTTTGTTTAATATAAGTAAGTTTGTCTATGTTTTATTGTTGTAGTGTTTTCATTAAAAAATAAAAATGAACCACAAACATAAAGTTAAGGGAAAATCATAAAGTTAAGGTCACAATGCAGGTATAGGCCTGCCATATCATCCGTCTTGTTCGTTTTAATAAAAGTTCTATATTTAATATAAGCGAGTTTGTCATTGTACTATTTTATTATTGTTGTGTTTTTTTTTTTTAATTATTATTATTAAGAGTCATTTTATTGAATCAACATTAAGCATTCATTTTGTTCCAAGAAAAGGAAAGATCTAATGTTAAAGATCAAAATAAGCGCTACAGATCTAAATTTTATAGTAAAATATGCGGTGCAATCAGTAACGTTGGCACATCCCTAGTAGGCTATATAACCTAGATGCTTAAATAAAAGGTTAAATAACAAGAATGCAAGATTATTTGCTGCTGAGGGACAAATAAATGCTCTCTCTCTCTCTGCTCTCTCTTTGCAATCCCAGCTAACACACAACGTACCGTAGAAGTGGTCGTTAATTCTTAATTTTGGCTACACACATGTTACAGGTTTACTGTTGACCACATAATAACGTTAAAGGCCTCCTAAGTTCGGTTCCATGCCAGGGGGTGCTGAAGCACCCTCAGCACCCCAAATTCCCACGGTACTGTCTGGGGGTCTCTTGGGTCAGCCAAAACAGCCTCTCACCTTGGTTTGGCCAAATTAATGAACTTTTCCCATTGTATACGGCTGCATCATGGTGAAACCGTTGGAAGCTTCCTTTGTGTAACAACAGGAGGGAATTATCCGAGCACAAATATTTCTCTTTCATGAGAATGTTGGTGAAAGTTTACACAGGAGTTCAGTAAACGGACATGACAGAAGCTCAAGTTAGCCAAATCCCTCCCTCAGCACAGCCAGCCAACAACACTGTGTTCCTGAATATCAGAGAGAGCAGGGGAACCTCTTACTATTGAAATATATGGGAGCACTTAGGGATGAATAAACATTAAGATAAGATTTTTCCAACCCCACCACAGACCTCACAGTAAGATGATTAAACCATTGTGCCTTTTCTCCCCATTGTAACATAACATGTTCAATGTTTTCCAGAAGATTCATTCCAGTAATATTTGAAGTCTTGCCAGTTTTCAGATTTGCACATGCTGTTGCAATTTATACAACAGAAAACATCCAGTAAGTGCCATGATGGTTTCTTTCTATTCTTCAATATTTTTTCGTAAACGGTCAGCCAAAATCACCAAAGCATGTGGTTATTTTGAAATTGATATCAGCTTCATAATGGAGTTCAATATAATTCATAAAAGATCCAGTATCTGTTTTAAAATCTCCTTTGAGCAACATAAAGGGTTCATAATTACAAAACAACAGCAGTTGCTCACTGGACGAAAGCGAAAATGAAGGAAATTGGTTTCCAGCATGGTGTACACAACATACGGGCCTGCCTTGCTGAAATATGATGGCCATTACAGATTCATAAAACACTGGCTGTAGCACTCATCAGCTGTGCCCTGTGAACATCTCAGAAGAGCGCTTCAACCGCCCACCAGCCTGGGACGAGCAGCAGGGCGTAGAGAGAGGAGCCATGTGTTGAACTCAACGTAATATATTTTCCCCCCTCTGAACCTGTGCAGCAAGGCCTTTTGCTTTGCAGCAAGGCCTACTGTTGTGCCATCCAAATTTTTTTCTTTTTTTCAAAATGCAGATTAATAATGTGTAATATATCACAAATAGGTATGTACAGACAGATATTAAAATGATATACTGTTTGGTCAAAATAAATAAAAATCAATCATTTTAAAAGCTACAGATGAATTCAGGAATCATTACAATATTATGGTCCATGTGAAAAATATTTGTAGAGATTAATATTCAGAGAGCAAAGTTCACTTGCATGTTTGTTTTGTTTTTGATTGTTTTCAGGTGTGTTTTACACATTTTTACCATGTTTAAATTCCTTTTGCAGAATTCTGCTGACAAATCAGAAGGGAAAATGTAGAAAAAGTCAATAGGTGGCATCTTAATCTGGTTATAGGTGTATATACAGTATATTATTCCATATTTATTTATTTATTGTCAAGCTATAGTCGTTAATCAATCAATGGTAACAGATATTAAATTCTTTACTATTTTGTCAACATAAATTAAAAATAAAACACTTAAATCTAAAATCAATCATTTTAAATGCTACAAGTGAGTTCAAGCATCACAACATATAATAAATAGTGTAAAAAAAATGAGTTTAAAGATTAAGTTTAAGTGAGCAAAGTTCACTTGCGTGTTTGTTTATTAAATATTTAGGATATTCTGATTGTTCTCAGGTTTGTTTTACACATTTGACCATGTTTAGATCCCTTTTACAGAATTCTGCTGATTTTCTCCAAAAACCAGTGCAGAAAACATGGAAAAAGTCAATAGATGGTGTCTGGACCTGGTTTTAGTTATATATAAATTATTCCACACATTTATCTTCTTTTCTAATATCTATGATATACCGTTATTACTCAGATGTATTTGTGCAATCTGATCCACCTCCAAGGAGCTGATGGCAGATGGGCTTGAACGCTCATCCTCTCGCTGTACCTCGTGTCTCGGTGACGGCGTGTGTGCAGAGTTGGTTTCTGGGAAGGGCACTGCAAGAGCAGGGAAACGCGCCCTAGAGCCACACACATTGCTGACTCCTGCAGCTCCCTGTGCTGTCACTGCTTTGATGCAAATCATTTGTTTAGGTGAGTTTTTCTACTCATCAGCACAAAAAACCTAACACACTGAATGGAAAGGTAAAACAGGTGCAGGTAGGTGCTGTTGTGTCCCACAACAACATAAATGCAGTGGAGGTAAAAAAAAAAAAAAAAAGAACAAGTTAGACTAGGAACTGAAATGATATTTTTGACAGTGCATACAGTCTCGCTTGAGCTCTGCTGCAGCTGCAAACATTCAGCCATTAAGTAGCAGTTATGGAATATTATAAAAGAGCACTGACAACAGATGCAAAGCTGTTTTGGGCTAAATTTGAAGACGTTTCATTCTCTGCATACACAAAGACTATTCATTTGTGTCTTTATTTACAGAGTTTCCATAAATAAAAACATTGTTTATTTATTTATATTGTTGTTTATGATCATTTTCATATTCCTATGGGGCAATTTAATCTGTAAGATTGTTTAATGTTTAAGTCAGCATAATTGAGCATAAGTCTTTTATGCTCACCAAGGCTGCATTTATTTGATTAAAAATACATTACAACGGTAGTATTGTGAAATATTATTACAATTTAAAATAACTTTTTTCTACTTTAATATATTTTAAAATGTATTTTATTCCCGTGATGGGAAAGTGGAATTTTCAGCATCATTACTTCAGTCTTCAGTGTCATCATTCTATGCAGATTGAGCACAAGAAACATTTTTGAGGAATGCATCTCTTTTCAGGGCTCTTTGACGAATAGGAATTATTGTAACTTTTGATCCATTTAATTAATCCTTACTGAATTAATTTCATAAATAAATCTTATTGACCCCAAACTTTTGGACGGTACATAGCCTACCTAAAAAGTTGTACCTTTCAAAATGTTAAATAGTCAACGTACTACCCATATGCTCCATGAATGACGGTCGCTGTGATAAATTAGGAGCAAGCATAAACGTGCATGTGTGCCCGTGTGTGTGTGGAAGCATGAATAACATGTGTCAGTGTATAATTAGTATGCCACAAGGCTGTTTGCAGTTGATCGGATCTTGCAGTTCAGTGGACACTGCAGCTGAATTCTGAGCAGTCTGGATGAACTTTGTCAACCTTCAGCTCTGCCCTTCAGATCAGCACTTTCTTTAGCTCAGATATTCTCTAATTATCATACACTTACAGTATTTCAATAAATAATTAAAGCATAAGTCATCAATCAACGCTGAAACATTGATAACAAGAGAGGACAAAAATCCAATACGAGCCAAGCCGAGCAACTAAGTATCATAAATAAGTTGTGGGCTGTAATATTCGCATAAATCATGCCGCTAAATATTACGGAGGGCGCTGTGAGCGGTGAGAATTTTGTTAATCATAGCGGATGCTGATAATTCGATGTGTAAAAATGACATCGCCACCCTCAAAGCCTAAAAGGCCCTCTTGCGCGGTGCCTGTAAGAGCGCGACTTGCATTTCACTGGCAGTAAAACTAAAGGAAATGCCTGGCTTTTGGAGAGATTGATAGTTATTGATTTAGCCAGAGGCGGACAGACTCGCTCCTGTGGTTCCTGCTCTATAGCAGCTGTGGTAACGTTGCACATTTTCGGCAAGCACAGACCACCTGCAGTGCTTTGCAGGCTGGCAGAAAAGACTTTACAAGACTGTGATCCTAAAATTCCACAGAGGAAGAACAGGATGCAGCTGTTATATGGATTATGGACACGTGTATGAAATCTACAACTTTTGTCCAGTGATGATTGTTGTTTTCTTCTGTCAGACTCAATACCTTGGGTGGGTCTTTCCAGATAAGAGCGATTGGTTGGTAGTCCCGTCGCCAGCGGGATTTCGCAATGAGCAGATGCCCTGTTAGGCTCTATATGCAGGAACATTCTGATAAGATGAGTGAAATTTAAGCCCTCAAGCCTACGAAAAAAAGCGCCTGTGGCCTCGCAGAACAGTTCCGCAGAAATTACTTTTCCTCCCCCGCTGGCTTTATGAGGTTTAAAAAACTCATCTGGGCTCGAAACAGGAGGATGAACGTGATGTCCTAGCCTCATTCAAACGAAAGGTTTCACGTTTGCTTGAATCGCTTCTGTCTAAGAGCCGATGACAGAGTAATTGAGGGCTCCACATTGATGCAAATGGATCCATTATGGTGGTATGATAACCTTGTCATGCACCTGCCATCTTAATTAATGGAAACATGCGATGGTTCCTTTGCGATGCTGTCAAGGAGAGCAAAGAGAAGACAATTTCACATCAACTTGAACATGAACATGAATATACTTTCATTTAAAGGAATAGTTCAGGCTAAAATTTAAATTATGTCATTATTTACTCATCCTGGTGACATCTGAAATCCATGTTGTTATTTTTACAGTCAAATACAAAAATTAGGATTTTTGAAGAATCTTCATGCAGGTTTTTTCATACAATGACAATGTCAAGCTCACAAAAGAACAGAAAAGCTCTATAAAAGCACTGCTGTAAAATTTGTACATACAAAACTGCATCCCTTTGAAGCCATACAAAGAAATTATGTAAGATTTTTTTTTAGGGATAGTTCACCCAAAATAGAAAAATTAATTTACTCACCCTAATGGCAAACCTGTGTGTACAGAAATGACATACATTTCAGTCAGTTTTAACTCAAAGCTGTCGTATTGCCTTAGAAGACTAGAATATAATGCACAAGTTGTTAAAAAAGTTAAATGGTGCTTTTTGTATCCTTTTTGGAGCTTGATTCCCCTAAACTGTAGTATGTAATAAAAAAAGATATCCTTCAAAATGTTTTTTTTTTGTTTCAAAGAAGAAAAAAATAACAATAGCATACTGGTTTGGAATGAGAAGAATGTGAGTAAATACTGTCAGAATTTTCATTTTGGGTTGAACGTCCCTTTAAATGTCTTCGTCTTCCATACAGTGGAGCTTGTGTTTGTGGCTGGAAATGTTTGTACCTGCATAAATTTGTTCCCCCATGAATTCTAATGCTTGCGGCCTAATCAGCGTTTGCCTTATATCATCGGGGCCGTGTCATTTTGATGATCGCATTACGATGCCGCAACACTCGCTGTGTTTAACGTGTAATCTGTGTTGCCACGTTGTGCAAACCTCCCTGAACTTTCTTACTTACTGAAGGGATAAAAAAGCATCAGCATTGCATCGGTAAATGTCTGATTTATGTGGTAACAGAGATGCAATCAGAAGAGTCCGGAGTCATCAATCACAACTATGTTTTTCTCTGCTCAGCCTGTGTATGGAGATGGTGCCGCCTCCGCAGTGCATTGACATGCAAACCAGATCCCACTAGAGACATGGAGAGAAGTATCAAACCGAGGACTGACTGATGAATGACTAAGGTTTGCTTAAAGGTTACCATCTCTTCTTTTCTTTCTTTCTATCGCTCTTTCTCTCTCCTGTCATTCTCATTCCCTCCTCCTGATTAATACGTCTTGATTATATGCCATGAAATGACTTGGCGCATGACACACACATATAACTGTGCTCTATTGATGTGATATTAAGCATGTCTGCTCACATCAGTCCACTCTCATGGACAGGTCCTTCTTGTTATTTAGTAGACATTTTTAAAATCGGTCTAGCTTTAGTATTGATTCAGTCATGCCCTCAACTAATGCATTTATAAAATGCAGAGTTAATCTTGACCATTAGATGTGGCCAGTTAAAATAAAACTATGTACCACTATGTATCACTCTGTTCTGCCTTAAATGCTATATACCAGAGCTCGATTCTAAGGATTGTCATAAGCCAGTGCAAGAGATTCTGTCACCCTCTGCTTACGTTCATTGTGTTTTAAACAGACACATTTAGATGTAGTAAATATATCCATCAGAATCAGCATTGGTTGGCCATCTATATGTTTCACTTGACCTTTCTGGATGTTGTGAATGGTTTTAGTTTAAATACATCACAGAAATAACATTATTTAGCTGATTGACATTGCTAGACAGGGGTTTGTCGAAATGGAGACAACTTTGAATTATAAAGGCAAAGAAAATGGTTTGTAAGCATCAGTTTGAATGGATTGAAAATAAGAAACAAATCAATACTGCTTTATACCACAAGCTGTTGGTTTGCAGAAAAATCAAATAAGTTAGGAGCATTTTTCTCTACAATTGCCAGCAAATTGCTTATATTGTCTTTTTGTTGTTGTTGTAGTTGTTGGTACAATTATGTTTAATTTGGCTTCACCTTTAAGGCATCCAAATTGAATAATCTGATCCTTTACTCATATTCACCATTTTAATTGAATTTATAGCTGCACAATTTACAGCTATTATCCTTTGTACAATGTACAAAAAGATGCTAAATGTTGATTGAACTCTGTTTAATGATACATTGAATTTAAAGTGGCACAATTCATCTGAGTGCTCTTTAAACTTTCATAGATTGAATTATGGAAAATAAACACTTCTTACGTGATTCCTAAAGTTTCATCCGAAAACTTTACAAACAACAAGCTCTGAAACTCTTCATAAGGAGAGCAAACAACAGTGTGCAGCTCTTGTGAAGCTCACGACTATTAAACAAGTCAGACACTCCCAACGAAACACAAGTCGGCACTTCACATCTCCGTTCTCTTTGAAGCCATTCAAATATAGAATCAGGATGACAGTCCTAAAGATGGATGACATGGTTCATTGTGACTCAGGGAGAAACCAGCTTCATTATGAGAATATTCCACACTCTCAGATCATTTGCCTGTTCTCCCCTAATGAAATAAGAGAAGAGATGGAAAAGAAAGATGGAAAGAAAAGTAAATGTGAGTCACTCAGAAAGGTCTCACCTAACAAGGTTTTTAAAAAGACTAACATAAAAGATTTCACTTAGTAAGTGTTGGTAAGGGTTTTCCAAGTGTTAGATTTGAGTTTCGACGTCTTTTGATGAATGGGTAAATTCTCACTATTTTCTCTCTCTCTTTTTTAAAGTACATATCAAGTGTGAACCTCTTCAATAGCATTTGCAGACTTTGAAATGTGATCATATTTGGGATGTTTTAACAATGGTTCAAACAGCATGGAGGCAAAAGTCACTTCCTCCTAGTGACATCTTATTACAGTGGCTGTTTAAGCCCCAGTGACAAGGTCAAACCGAGATGCTCTCACTCCTCACATATTAATCGAGAGAGGCGAGACGACGGCTTTTGTGGATATTGACCACAACAATGACTTCAGTATCCTCAAATGAGACACTCCTATTATTAGAGCTCCGACCCCAATTAAATATCTAACACCAAATATTTCCAGACTTTAAAGGCAAAAAAAAGAAAAGTGTATGGTGATTTGTCAAGTCAAGTCAAGTCACCTTTATTTATATAGCACTTTTTACAATATAGATTGTTTCAAATCAGCTTTACAGTGATAACAAAGCAAGAAAGTTTGTTTCGGCTGTACAGCAGCTCTAGAAGAAAATAGTGTCATAGTCCAGCTTAAGTAAATTCAGTGATGGTTCATTTCTGTTGTAAAAAAGTTATTAATTTAGTTAATTTATCTATACAGCCGCTCTGGATAAAACAGTGATGTCATCGTCCAGCTCAGTTTAGTTCTCATACAATGGTGTCAATAAAGGCAGATCAGATTTGGTGATTGTCATATTTTATTTTCTAAAATGAACACTGATACACTTACTTTTTCCTTGTCAAAAGATAATTTTCCTGCTTTAAGTTCCTAGTTCGAGGGACTAGTAAATTAATTTGGAGCTGAAATGAAGAGGCCTGGGGACGACCATAGAGAGAATGATATGGAAAACTCCCGCTGCTTATTCTGTTCTTGGTGAAGTTCTGTCAAATCGGTTTGCGGAGTTAATCTCACGGGTCAGTGCATGCTCTAAATTAAGTTACACATCCTAATTGCTGCCTGTAGCAATTAGAGGCAAAATATGGGTGAAATCAAATTAATACGTATAACATTTGTTTGACCAGCCTCTCTTTGGAGACATTTCAGTTGTGCGCTAACCATAATTATAGGAGCTGTTTGATGTGTTGATTGACATCTGGATTTAGCACACAGCTTAAGTTATACCACCTCAAGCAAGTGAAATGTTTCCACCTTGCAAAATATGTTGGGTTTATCTGATTACTGCTTATTTTGTGTTTTCTCTTTTCTGTAAGTGGAAGCGAACCTCTGCATTAACTCCTAAACACCATAGCATTAAGTACAAAGCTGTCAGGGAGCAAAATTGGAGCAGTTTGGAAGAGGAAAGAACCAGCTAAAGAGGGATAATTATAGATTCTTGTGGCCCAACGCCAGAGAAAACATGTTTTTGTTTGTCTTCTGTGGCCCTTTGAGAGGAAGGCATCCTGAATGTTTGGAATAGGTCAGCAGACTGTGGGTTTTTAAACTCTCCAGCCTAATCAAGTCGGAAAAGATCAAATACTCAGGATCGAAGGAAAGCCTTTTCCTTGCTCACCATTTCTCTGCATATCAAACACAGGAAGAGCACAAGAAGAGAAAATGTCAAGGGGCCAGATTCTCGTTTGAACCTAACTTCTGTAATTATGAAGGCTAATTTAAGTTGCTATTTTCCAGCACTTGACAGAATGTAAAATCAGTGTTTAGTGAGGCAAGTGAAATGTTACTTGTGTTGATTTACATTCCCCAGAAAATAGTCACAACTGAAAATAATAATTAGAGCGATGATTAATAAATACAAATAAACTAATTTTATGTTACGCCTGGACACTGCCTCTTTCCATTACCACTGCCACTTAAGGTTAGGCTAATCATTGGCATAAATGTCTCAATTTTTTTTATTATTTTTCTGTTGCATGAACTGATAAAAATGTATATACCTTTAGATAAGCATCCACTGCTGAAACCAGCTTTTTCTAATATAAAAGCATGTCCTTGAACATTTGTTTTACCGCAGTACTTAATCACAGCATTTTCAATTCTGCTTTCTATCAGCAGATCTACACTAACATGTTCACACTGTACATAAAAATTCGGCTGTGTACTTGCTTGCAGTATCATACAACAGGTATTTATGCCATACATGAGTAAACTTCTCAACATGCAGTTTCATAATTTTGTCTTAATCAGGGATCTAAAATATCTTACATAAAACATTGTTTTACCACTTTGCTATGTATGACAGCGAATATTAATTAAACCGGTATGCCTCCACAGAACTCTGTTCGAAATCAGTTTCAGCAGGTATCTTTGTGCGCAAACACTGCTTTAAAGGGATAGTTCACCCAAAACCTTTGTCATTAATTATTCACCCTCATATCGTTCCAAACCTGTAAGACTTTCTTTTGTTTGATGTGTTGATTGACATCTGGTTCCCTTTCAGTCGATAACGTCAGACGTAGTCGACGGTCGACTGAATGGGGATCGCGCTAGAGAGCCTATCATCTTCGATTACTATTGAACGAGCCAATGGAATTTGGCGTGCGTGATTTGCATCACACACTCCGCCCCCGCAGCGCGGGTATAAATACGGAAGTGGATGCACGCACCATTTGCCTTTTGCTTTGGAGCCGTTCGTCTTTGATGTCTCTGAAGAGTGCTGTTGTATTCAACGAGCGAGTGTGTCGGTGTTCTTGCGGGAAGACCTCTCCAGTGTTGGTGTTCTACAGCGTGGTGCAGCGGTGATCGAGAGCTTCTCAGCTCTCAACTGCTGTTTTAACAGCATCAAATTTCTATTGTTTGTTTGTGTGTTGACGGTTGGTTAGATGGCGAGAAGTGAGTGCTTCACTGTTGGTTGAAAGACTATTCAGTGTTTGCCGTGGTCATTCCCTGTGTGCTCCGGCACTGGTGACGGTCCCATTTCCTAAAAGAGCAACACGGGTGTGAGTGTGTCTTTTTCAAGATGCCATTCCATCCGTGCGTTTCTGGGTGCGGTATGGCGCTATCCCCCTCTGACGGTCACGAAAGTTGTGTCGCATGTTTGGGCTTACAGCATGCTGAGGCAGCTTTCGTGGATGAGTCATGTTCTCACTGCGGGAACATGACCATCTCGGTGTTGAGATCTAGACTCGCCTTCGTCAAAAGCATTGGTGCAGTCCTCACCTCTGGGCCCCGCCCTTGTTCTTCCTCTGGGTTACCTTCCCAGAGAAAGACTGGGGTGCCTTCCAAGCTGGGTGATCTGAGGATCACGGTGAGGGGTAATCCGCCCGGCCAGGCCCCGTGGATCCCTCACTCCTCTTTCGCACCGCAACCGGTGGAGCTCCCCATTGATCCCGCTGGTCCCTCTTTAATGGACAGGCCAGCCGTGTCATTTGGGGCCCCTCCAGGGGATACCATGTCAATCGCAGCATCGGAGGGGGAGCTGAACTCTGGAGATGACGACTCGGCTGCACTGCCTCCCTCTGGGAGACCAGTGTTGCCCGAGCCAGATCCAGAAAAGTCAGCTATGCTGAAAAAGGCAGCCGAGGCGGTAGGGCTTGTGTGGAATCCTCCACCGTGTCCCGAGCCGTCTCGGTTGGATGATTGGTATATCGGGGCGGGCCGTACTGGTTCTCAGTCCGCCGCCCCGGTTCCTTTCTTTCCTGAAGTGCATGAGGAGCTTACGAGGGCATGGATGGCACCTTTCTCTGCCAGAAACCGCCTGAGTGGCTCCTCCCCCCTCACTACCCTTGATGGGGGAGCAGTGAAGGGTTATGAGGCTATCCCTCCAGTGGAGCGGGCTGTTGCGATGCAGTTATGCCCAACGGCGGCCGCTTCCTGGAGAGGTGATCCTCGTCACCATTCTAAAGCCTGTAAGTTCTCGTCCGCTCTTACGGGCAAGGCTTACAAAGCTTTTGGGCAAGCCGCTTCCTCTCTGCATGCCATGGCGTTGCTCCAGGTCCACCAGGCCCAGGCACTCATGAACATGCACGAGGGTAGTCCGGACCGTGAGCTCATGAGTGAGCTCCGCACTGCAACTGACCTCGCCCTCCGGGCGACGAAGGTTGCAGCTCGTGCGGTCGGTTCGGCGATGTCCACACTTGTGGTCCAGGAGCGCCATCTCTGGCTCAACCTGGCCGATATGAGAGAAGCGGACAAGGTTCGGTTCCTGGATTCTCCCATTTCCCAGGTTGGGTTATTCGGCGACGCTGTGGAGAACTTTGCCCAACAGTTCTCTACAGCCCAGAAACAGACGGAGGCCATCCGGCACATCCTGCCTCGGAGGGATGCTGCTGCCTTCACCCGCCCGCCGAGGTCAGATCCTCCGCCTGTTCGTCGCCGAGGGCGTGGAGAGGGCGCCGGAAAGTGGTCGCCGATCCACTCCCTCTGGCTGGTTGGAGGGCCGGCTGGAGTTTTTTGTTATGTGTGTGTTTGTTCCGCCGCTTGCCCCTAGAAAAACGGGGTCATATTCAGAAAAAGAGCAAATTTTCTATTCCAGGGTCCCAAGTGGACCAGTCTGGCGGGTGTGACCCTGTAATAGCAGGCAGCTTGGGGCGTTCGAGGACCCGGTCATCCGCCTTCTCACGTCCCCTGCCGCTAGTGGAGACAGGTAAGTGTTGCACTGCACACTAACACCACTATCTCTACTTTGCTGCCCCACCTCAGGCTCGGCTACCCCGCTCAAGTCAGTGATAATCATCACATTAGGTGTTGAGCAGACGTGCTACTGAAAATTCAGTGATATTCATCACACCGAGTGTTGAGCAGTGCTCCTGACTTGTGCGTGCTTATCTTATCCTGCTGGCGAAGGATTTGATATAGCCGCTCCTCCAGCCGGTACGAAGGCCAGTTGTAAACTCGTTCTTCGTGCTACTAGGTGGTGGGTCGTGACCATCTTGGCCCAAGATTGGTCTGCAGCTCCGACCTGAAAGACATTTGCTTCAGATCTCTTCCTTCCGCACCGCAGGCCATCCTGTGGGTTGCGTGTAAGGGTGGAGTATCAGTACAGTATCCTTCCCCTCGAGTGCTCCAGAGCCTGTTGTGTCTTCAGGTCAACTGGAAGAGAGTAATCTCGCCCACGGGCTGAGTATCTCTTTTTCAGTTTTGGAGATGGACTCGGTCTATCACGTCTCTCCAATGAGAATGTGTTCAGTGGGTGTTGAAGTGAGAAAGGGTCCCACTGAAAGAACTTTCAGAGGCTCCTGGGGTATGGGGTAGATGCAGCCATTGGCTTCCTCCATATGTGACCGCTTCAGCGCTAGCTTCATGATCGAGTCCCGAGGTGACCGTGGCAGAGCAGCTCACCCTGTGTGACTATAGTTCATCCCGGTCTGCTGCCAAACCCTCTGCAACAGAGGGGCCATGTACAAAGGGCGTGTTTTAACGGGGGCCTGGGCGACCCTCGACCACACGGGCATTCGTGCCTCGAGTTTAGACATTGCGACCGTTGCGCAGGCTTCCCTTGCATGTCACAACTCTCCCGTCATCTCCTCCTTGGAGTCAGAAGCTTCTGAGGACGCTTTGTTCTGACTTCCCCTGAAAACTCTTTCAGGGACGGCGCACGATGGCACCTGCGTTCTTCCCCTGGAGATTCCGGGCGGTCTTACATCTGAACCTGGAGGTTCAGCTGGCTATCACAGGGACATGTGATAGTTACCATCACTTCTGCGAGCACCCTCTAGAAATAGGGTAGCGTGCTTACGCCTTTAGAAGTGGAACCTAGTCGTTGAAAGCGTCTTCTCTCCACTTTCGATCACTTCAGTGCTCTCTTTCCTGCACAATGGGTTGGAGTAGGCTGTTTTCCTTCACCCTCAAAATGATTTTGCCTCGGTGTTTAAACAACGCTCATCGTGTTGCAGAAGTGTGCAGAAGCACGTTCTGATCGTCAGGTTCCTGAGGAGCTAGGTCTTGTAATTCCTTGCGTCCCTCTTTATCCTCTTGGGCCTTGTCTCTGGTGCAGCTGCACTGCAGAGACCGCCCCTGAGCCACTGCAGGCAGTGAGTTAAAAATTCTGTTATATCAGTTCTCCTGCTCGCATGGTCTCTACTATAGGGTAGGGACTTGCTCGCTTTCGGTCAACGTATTGTGCCTGGAGTCTGGGCCGACTAACTCTCACAAGCTGAGACCCTGGCTCGGATTGTGCCCAAGGTTCCTACCTCTCCCGTAATAGGAACAGGTGGTGAGCCTGCAAGCGCTGCCCTGGAGGAGGCAGATCCAGCCCTGGCTCTCTGTCCGTTCGCTTGGACGTGTACAGAACGCAAGCCATAGACCTCAGACCAGCTCTATAAATATCTGTTGGAATTCAGCAAAGAGGGAAGGCTGTTTCCATGCAAAGTGGCACTTAGTGCTTGCCTTCATTTCGGTAAACATCCGAGATGCAACATGTCCACTTAGGTGTTGAGCTCCTCTATGATGAGTGTAAAGTGCTCCGCCTGGGCGTTGACGATATGCTTTGCTAAACAGATTCTAGAGTTGGGGGCTGGACGACACCTAGTTGAACCACTGCTTCCCGTGGGCTCCCTTCTCAGGAAGCCAGTTTCACCGTGAGCCTGGTTCAAGTGTCGGCTTGCTGCGCCATTCCCCTCCTATGGACTGGATACGTCCGCCTTTCTACTCCAGTTGAGTTCCCTTAAAATTGAACGCTGTTGAGTTCCTCCACACCCTTCCGACGTCGGACGTGCTGAACGTCTGGTGTTAGGCCTACCACTCGTAAGCAGTGTGGAACCTGTGTTCCCATAGGCTGGGCCCATATGTTGCTGTCCCTACGGCGACCCCATATGTGTATTCTTCCACGATAAGGCTCCCTGCGGCGAGCCCGTGTCTTCCCTCGGCAGAGTCTCTCTGCCATCACTGTCCGGTGTGTCTCCCCCCGTCTTAGGCTGGAGCCACCCCAGTGACATTCCATATGTTAGACTGCCCGGTTTCCGCCCAGTTCATTCGTGTATTCTCCATGTTACCTCCCTCTGGGTTGGATGTGGCTTCCACAGCGTCCCTTCCTTCCAATGTACGGGGAACGCTTTCCCAGTGGTTCTGTAGGAACAACAGTGACTTCCCTGGCCTAAGCCCTGTCCTTCCCCGCCTTAAATTTGCGGAGGCATCAGGAGGCTTTGGTTTAGGCACTGGAAGGTGGCAGCGTTAGTGGCGTTTTCAAAGGTTATCCCCATTCAGTCGACCGTCGACTACGTCTGACGTTATCGACTGAAAGGGAACGTCCTGGTTGCGTATGCAACCCACCGTTCCATGAAGGAGGGAACGGAGGACGTAGTCCCCTTGCCACTACCGCTGGACCACCGCTGACCCCGGGTTAGTCTCGGCTCCTCAGCGAAAAGCAAATGGTGCGTGCATCCACTTCCGTATTTATACCCGTGCCGCGGGGGCGGAGTGTGTGATGCAAATCACGCACGCCAAATTCCATTGGCTCGTTCAATAGTAATCGAAGATGATAGGCTCTCTAGCGCGATCCCCATTCAGTCGACCATCGACTAGCATCGTCTCTGAAGGCCTCGGCTTTGCCCACAAAGCAATTAAAGACAACATCGACTTTAGTGGTCAAAGCATATACGGCAGCAGGTCAAGCTGGAGCATGCCTTCACACTGTGGCAGTGCTTCAGCCATACCAGTGTCTGTTCCTGAGCCTGAGCCGTTGTCAGTTCCTGAGCCTGAGCCGTGTGTCGGTTCCTGAGCCTGAGCCGGTGTCGGTTCCTGAGCCTGAGCCGGTGTCTGTTCCTGAGCCTGAGCCGGTGTCTTTTCCTGAGCATGAGCCAGTGTCTGTTCCTGTGCCTGAGCCGGTGTCTGTGCCTGAGCCAGGGTCTGTTTTTGTTCCATCGCCATAGCCGCCCGAAGGGTCTTCACCGCCCTGACCGCCCTGTTGCC
The DNA here is from genome assembly GCA_026230005.1 of Gila orcuttii. NCBI lineage: Eukaryota > Metazoa > Chordata > Actinopteri > Cypriniformes > Leuciscidae > Gila > Gila orcuttii. Next base: position 13,018,241 of record JAPDVR010000008.1, read on the forward strand.
CTTCATGGACCTGGCCCCCCATCCCTCCCCCTGATCCTCCACAAATCCACCTCCCTCCTGGACTCTTGTTTTGTTTTTAGTGGTGTCTTGGAGCGTCTGGTAGCCGCTCCGTAGAGGGGGGGGGGGGGGGGTTATGTCACAGTGTCTGGTTTGTTCCCTGGGTTTTCACTAGAGGTTTCTTTCCCTGATTGTCACCTACTCTCATGAACTGCATTTCCCATCATCCTGTTCTGTCACTCATCACTGATCATCGCACGCAGCTGTTTCCACTCACCCTGTTAGTATCTGTGTATGTATACCCTGTCTGTTCAGTCATTGTCACGGAGTCCTTGTTTTATGTCACCACACTTTAAAAGTCTGTATCTGCCTGTTCTTGTTTGTGTCTTGTGTTTTGGATTGCCTTATTGGATTTTTGACCTTTGCCTAGACTGGTTGTGAGTACGGATTACCCATATAAAACACTGCAATTGGATCTATTGTTTCTCGTGTGTGTATCGTGACACTTGCTGGGGGATATAGACAGGAGTGAGCGTGTGGGGCCTGATGAGGTTCGAGAACTTCGTCGGGCCACAGATCTATATCTCAGTGGATCCTGCAGATAGTAGAAAGAGGATACAGAATCCAGTTTGGTTCTCGTCCTCCACGCTACAACGGGGTGTAACTCACAGTAGTACATCCCGAGCAGGCTCTGCTAATGGAGCAAGAGGTAAAGGCCCTGTTAGCGAAGGAAGCTATAGAACAGGTGTACTCACCCGACAGAGAGTCGGGTTTTTACAGCCGTTATTTCATTGTTCCAAAAAAGGATGGAGGGTTGCGTCCCACACCGGTGTGATCGTATGTGCGAAAGGGTTAACTGTTCAGTAAACACAGTACCCGAGTTTCTACAAGAGCATTTTACATCAGGTCTATGTCCATCCACGCTCAAGGTTTATGTGGCGGCCATTGCGGCTTCCCACGCCCTGGTGGGTGGTACATCTCTGGGTCGAGACCCCCTGATTACTCGTTTCCTTTGTGGCACTTTGAGGCTGAGGCCTGCAACTTGCACTAGGGTGCCGGCTTGGGATCTGGCAATAGTTCTAGAAGGCCTATCTTGGGCTCCCTTCGAGCCATTAGATTCAGTGCGAGCATTGGACACTTAGGTTCATCGAACTTCTCTGTTTAGGAAATCTGACCAATTATTGGTCTGCTTTGGATCACCCAAGAAGGGTCTTCCTGCTTCTAAGCAGACAGTGAGCAAGTGGATAGTCGAGGCTATTTCTCTAACTTATGAGTCCTCTGACCAGCCTTGACCTTTGGCGGTCAGGGCTCATTCTACTAGGATTATGGCGGCTTCTAAAGCTCTAGTATCTGGAGTTTTTCTTCAAGACATTTGTGATGCGGCGGGCTGGTCCTCACCGCTCACATTCATCAGGTTTTATAGCCTGGACCTGGATGCTGCCCCAGGGTCTCAGGTGCTTAGTGCTTAATGTGGTGTGACAACAGGCTAACACTCAGGCATTTGAAAGTCTGGCGATTTGGGTATTCTCATTCCCAAAGCACCGTTGACGCATCTCGAGTTCCCTCGAAAGGGAACGTCTCAGGTTACAACTGTAACCATAGTTCCCTGAGAAAGGGAACGAGGTGATGTGTCACCCTGCCATACTTCCTGCATCCCTATGATCGGCTTGCTTCGGCAATTTTCGAAGCTAATGCCGGTTTGCACCGGATGCGCTTTTATCACTTCCTGGTCATGATGTCACCCGCCCGTGACGATCATTCTTTTCATTGGACTAGTTGACATAGATGCTTCAGACGCATTCACGCTGGGGGCGTTCCCAAAGGGTCGTTGATGCATCGTCTCGTTCCCTTTCTCAGGGAACTATGGTTACAGTCGTAACCTGAGACGTTTTCTCTTTTCCGTAGGTGCAAGCTAAAAAAATAATAATAGCCTCAATGAATTATGTTCATCATATAAAGTGATCTTGTCTCTTCAGAATAATTAAACCACTCAATTCATATGGATTAGTTTTACGATCTCTTTATGAACTTTTTATAGCGTCAAAGTGGTAATTGCATAGCTGTTAATGGAGAGTACAGAAAGCTCTCAGATTTAATAAAAAAAAAACTTAATTTGTGTTCCGAAGATGAACGGAACAACATGTAGAGAGTCATTAATGAGAAGATTTTCATTTTTGGGAGAACTAACCCTTCAAATTATTAAAACATTCCTTTACTGTCAGACTTAAACATTAAACTTAAACCAAAAAGGCTGAGTCCGAAAGCTTAGGCAGCTGACTTGTTGCCTCACTGCCCAAATTACTTTGCAGGCAGCATTTGAACATGAAGGTATTGAAACTGACATTATAAAGCTTGGAAGAGCAATGATATTTTTTAATATAACTCTGATTGTGTTCATCTGAAAGAAGATATTCATATACACCTAGGATGGCTTGAGGGTAAATCATGGGATAATTAAAAAGGGATAATTTTTTAATTTTTGGGTGAACTATCCCTTTAAGACCGGGATAGCTGCAGGTCGGAGTAATGGATGAGACAAAGGGTAGAATAGTTCCGAAAGGTAGGCTACACAATGCTAGAAACTGGTACATGTGGATTCCACCCGTACCAGATGTGGGCCGGATCTGGGCCGATACTATGTTGCTGTCTGGGGCCCTAACCCTACCCCACACCCTAACTGGAAACTTTCACGACCAATTGTAAAGATTTTTTGAACTCCCCCTACCTTTCAGCACGCCCATCACTCAAACCTGCAGATACCCACACTCAAGCTATTTTCAAACGCGATAGAGCATTAACCTTTTAGCGCAACTCTCTGGATATTTCATTTCCGAACTGCAGAGATACGTACCCTATAACAACCTAAATAAACGTTTCCAGATTCACGTCATTTCACTTTAAAAGTGTTGCTAAACCTGCAAGAAGCACAATAATACCATTTATCAGAAATGTCAGCATACACACGCTTTTCCAATGAGCCTGGGTTGAGTTTATCTCTATTTTGCGTCACTATACAAACACTAGAGCTGTAAACACTAGCAGTTCTCATATGTATTATGGCATTATTGGACGTGACAGTTGAGATGATAGTAGAGATGTATCCTCTCTCTCCGCCCTGAGACATCCTTCCGATGATTCCAGCCCTGTCAGATATTTATGAGTTTTGCTACTGTCCACTCACCTCTAAATATAAATACAGGAAAACACACATCTCACCCCTGACGCATGGAATTGGGCAAAGGCCCAGGCACATAGATGTGAAGAACTTGAGCATCAGTCGGCTTCTTAAACTCCTCCGCTATGGACTGTTTACTCTCCCGACACAGACCTGAGAAACACAGTCATGAGAAATTAAGGCTGCATTTAAATTCACATTTATCTCTCTCTTGCTTCTCGAATCCTCTTTATTGAAGATTTTACTCTTAGAAGAGTTTTTTTCTTCTTCTGTGGGCTGCGAGACAGCAGGGCTGTTTTTTAATACATTCAAGGAAAAACATTGAGGTGTGAGCATACTTATTAATGGTCTCTCACTTTGTTAATTTGCTGACTCACTAGCAAGTGAATATCTGTTTGGAGTCCGTGTGGATTTATGCCCTGAATCTGGGCAGGCGTTTCAGATGTCTGTCCTTTTAGAAAGGCTGCAGCGAACGGAGACATTTAGAGAGGTAAAATATTGGCACATTTCGAAGAGAATGAAAAAATACCAATGAAGTGTGTATATCTGTCAGCGTACCTAGATGAAAAAAAAAAGTAAAAGGAAAGAAAACCCTGGTGAAACTTCCATTCAGGGCTGGTTTCTGTGATTAGTATTCAGACACTCATATTCACAATATCAATAGCTTAAAGGAACATAAGTTATCCGGAAAAAAGTATCCAGACACTTAAGTCACATTTCATAATGTAATAATGTCATGTAAACTACAAAATATCAAAACATATGACATTTTTGAGTACAAGCTCATTTTTATTTGAAAATAGCAAAAACATAATAGAAAATATCAAGGAGAATTTGTATTAAAATGCCACTGGATTTGATATTTGTCATCTGCAGTGATTTTTTTAAAGTGTTCAAATACTTTTATAAAATTGATTAGGGTCCAAAACACAATTTATGCTGGTATTCAGCAAGTTATTTTTTAAATATATATTTGAGTACCTAAACTAAATGTAAAAGGAGATGCTGATGAGATTAAATCTGATTAAGATATATTATTTGCAGATAATAAGTGATGTTTTTGTGTTGTATTATCCTTTGTTGATTGTCTAATTCATTTAAAACAAAGTCTTGTTCTTTCTTTGTCTTGTTTGTGTGCGATTAGACAACACTAAATCATCTTTCTTTCATTCTCTCTTGCTCATCATTAATGCATGATCTGCATGGCAGACTCTTTAATCTGTTGGCTTGTTGAGAGGCAGTTTTGATTTCCCTCTCGCTGTGTTTTCTGCTGATGATATTCACATGCCATGATTGATTGAAATTGAGAGATAATTAGTTCAAACAATCCCGGGCATAAAGAGGCTCTCTTCACATTTCAGGAATAAGCCTGTCCCTCTCCCTCCCCCATATTCCTGAACACCATGTCAGATTAAGATGGGTCTCAGTTTGAATCTAAGAAACACTACTTGAGCTGTTCAGTCATGAGATAACAGATGGCTGATATTATTTTTTATAGTGGAATTATTTTTTTTCTAACTCCCTTCAAAATTAGTGTTTTGAGAATTTATGTTGATTTTTTGAGAATATTTTTATCATGTTAATATAATAGTAATAGTAACAATTTAAAAATGTTTATTTTATGTTAATTTTATATTAAAAGGTTGCAGGTTGTTTATATTGCAGTTATAAAAAATATGTCCTGTATTGATATTTGACATCAAATAGTTGCACCGTCACTTAAATGTGACCCTAGTGAAAAAAAACATATACCAAAATGTATTTAAAATCCATTTATTTCATACTAAGTATACTACAAAACCATTAACATATTTACTAACATATTGCTTGAGACTTACTGATATAAATATAATTAAACGTAATTTAGAGTACTTCTTTATTGCACAAGGCACATTTCTTAATATTAAGCCTTATAATGTGTTTAATATCACTATTAGTTGTATGGTCTCTGTATAATATTAGTCTTTAAATGCAAGATATTTAAAGTATACTTGCAAAAGTACCACTTTAGCACAATCAAATACTCAAATACAGATACTTACGTTTATCTTTATAGTTGAACTTCAGGACTATTTCCGGATTACTAAAGTGCATTGAGTACACAATTAGTTGTTCCAATTTAGAAGACTTTAAGTATACCAATTTAGTATACCAATAGTATAATTGCAGGGTATTTATGTTAAGTACATAAATATGTAAATGTATTTGTAGTCTATACTTAGCAATACATTTTAGTATATTAATTTTTCACTAGGGGAACGTCACTTTAAACAAATAAAATTGTCTCCATGACTTCTGCCGTTCCAACATGAAGAAATGTACGCAAACAAATCATTCAGGGGTGCGTTTCCTGTACGACGACGTAACTCTGTGTTTAACTACCATAGTTGCATCATTGAAGAAATCAACTAGTCACGACTGTTTCCCAAAACCATATTGTCGCAAATTGGTCATTCAACCACGTTGGTTAATGATGTCACGGTGGAGTAATAACTACTTTTAATGAATCTGTTGAGATCAAATTAATGCTATATGTTTTGCTATAAATTATGGACATCTGAGGATTATTTCAAATTTTTCTCAGTTATTTTGCTCTATTTCCAGATTCGGTTACACTTTATTTTAAGATGTCATTGTTACAGTGTAATTATATATTTAAGTATTGAGTAAAATTAAGCAACTACATTTAGCCTACTTACTATAGGGTTAGGGTAGGATTAGGATTTGGTTGAGGGTTAATAGCATGTAATTAGGCATAATTTACTGTTATTACTATGATAATTACATGTAACATATGTAACAAGGACACAGTTTAAATAAAGTGTTACCCCAGATTCAATCATAGGCTCGTTCTTACGGTAGAGCACGTTAGCACATGCGCACTGTTCAAAAACGGTGCTTTAAATCTCTTGACAAACTAAAAGACGTAGCCCTAAATTACATTTGTATGTATTCTAAATAAAAGACAGATTGCTCTGAATGTCAGCTTGCTTATTTTTCTCAAGACAATGATTTAAGTCCACATGTCAGGCAAACAAGATGCTTCTAACGACAGGTCAAGAGCTGTCGTTCAAACCACACAACTTTGCGATGCTGTTTGCGAATGTTCGTTAGAACTATGGTTTCGTGAAACACCGATTCGTTGAACTATGCTGATAACGACTGAACTTGTGACCAAAGTTGGCTAACGATGCTTTTGGGAAACGCACCCCAGAATGGTTCTGTAAACTGGATCAACTAATTTAAAACAATGATGTCTTTAGGATTTATTTATTTATTTTTATTTTTTTGCTGTGGAAACCAGGGATATTTTTTCCATACAGAATCTCTTGACAGATTTGTTCCCTCATGCAACCACCAGGACTTTAAAAACACCTGTGTGCACAGCTCATCAGCCTTGTTTACTTTACCAGTCAATGTCACACAATGCAATTATATGAACGGAGTCAGCAGTGCCCGATGCTGAGATCAGAAAGAGCTGTGAGCAGAGATGACTCTGCATTGCATCCTGGGTGATCTTTCCTCAGAGCAGTCACCAGTGTGCCTCCCCTCATGACAGTTACATTTTATATCTCTATGCTAATGTGATGAGCCTTCGCTTGGCCAGGCTCATTAATCTCACGGATGAGTCTGCATGCTCTGGGCCTGGGCCACAAGTTAGACCACAGTGTGTGTCCCCTCCCCTCTCTGTTTAAAACCTGCTCCCTGAGGAGTCATGACAACACACTTCACTCATTCGCTCTTCCCTCTGTGCCACAGAGATGCTGGAGAATGCAAAGACTGCATACTGCATCAGTCCTCTGTTACAAAACAGGACTCACAACCTACTGACTACATAAGGGCCAGTTCACAGTGTTTGCTGAGCAAGGTCTAGAGATGCGTTTTTTCAAACTTATTTTTACATTTTTAGAATGATGTTTTGTGTCCAAGACGCTGCAAAAGACTAGAGATGCGAGCACAACGGTTAAAGGCATCAGTCTAGTGGATGTTTACATTGAAAAACACTGGAAAAGTAGCACGGTGGAATGGAAAAACGCGTTCTGTGTGAACTTATTTTAACTTGAGTGCCACGTTTTTAGAACACTGAGATGCTGCAAAAGATGCAATTTATTATCAATAATTTATTATCACACATTCACTTTTAAAAGAAATTTAAGCTTATTTGTATTCACACACTGTTCCCCTAAGGGAGACACACGCGGTTGGGGAGAATTAGCACTTTCCTGTATGTTACCTGCACGTTTGTTTAACAATACAAAGTATTCATTGAAGTCTCAGACTCGTGTGGACATTTGAATTATTTACAGAGCACAGGGACACTTACAACCAAATGAAAACTATCAGCAGCTCATAACATGACATCTCTTCACTAACTGAGAACACCTGGGCAAGCTGCAAAGACTGATTTTCTTTCATTAGTTCAATACAGTCTGGTTTGGACAAAGATGCTGCATTGTGTTTTCTCTTTTTCTCATTATCATGTTTTCTCTCTTTCTTTCCCCCCTCTCTCTTTCTTCTCCAAGTAAAGTAGATGAATAATTCATTTCATAATTCGTTCATTTAACCAACTTGATAACATTTCAAATTGAATGAAAGAAACTTCAGGGAGCAAATACAGGCCTTTGTGTATTTGACAAAGAAAGTTGATTTTCTCATTTGAGCAGGTTAAAAAAAAAAGCACCTCCAGAAAGATGTTTTAAAAAAACAGGAAACTGTGAGCCTTGAATAAGTACACCAGTAAGGGTGCCTTAAAATCACACACAGGGGGGAAGTTGAGTCCTATTATATTGGCAGCAATTTTTGCATTGTATGTTCAATAGGAAATGTGTTTTTGTTTCTGCCCCAGTGAGTCATTGTCTCTCTGAGTGGAGAAGTACATAATGTTAAATGTGATGCAGTAGGCCTACCATACGTGGTTCTTGAGGTTAATAAGAAAACTACTTCAGAGGGTAAAACTATTGGAAAGGAAAAAGCTTCCCTGTGGAAAAAATATAGGGCTATGCATTTGTTGAATTCACTTATGGCATTAATTACAGGAGTAGCCTTTTGAATTATAGTTGTATACGTAGTTGCTTCAGTTGCTTTACCCACAGCAACAGTTTAAAAGTGGCCCAAATCTGCAGGAAAACTGCAGACTTGGCAACACTGACATACACATGAAATATTGATCTGAGTCATCAAAAAAAAAGTATACTCTTACCTGTATATTTTCCTAAATATTCCATTAAGTAAAAAAAAGAAGCAAAAAAAAAACAAATACAAATCAAACAGTCGAAAACGAACACGAACAAAACGAACACGTCAATTTATGTAATATTAACAGTTTCATTACAAACGATAAATAAGACGTAAGATAACTATTTATGAATGGAAAAAAAAAGAGTGCGAGTCTGCGATTTGACACGAAAGATATACTGTAAACCCAGCTAATAAAAATATGTTAGGCCTAGCCTATACAAAATTTTTGCTAACGCTCCCACTAATATGAAAACATTATTTTTTGAACATTCAAAACGCCCAGTTTTTAAAACCCTATCGAACAAGATTAGTTATAAGAATGTTAAGTGAACATTCCATTTTACCATTCTTCAATCATTATGGGAAAGTTACTTTTAAATGTTCTCACGTTCTGAAATGTGAAAAAAAATTAGGCGAACATCCAACTAAAACGTTTCAGCCAGAATCGTTCCATGAATGATGTATAACGTTTTGAGAACATTATTAAAAACCAGATTACTTTGAACGAACATTCTAGTAATGGTACTGGAATAATGCTTGTTCATTACATAATTTGTTTACCCATGTTCTGAGAACGTTATCTCTTAGCGCCAGTGTGATTTGCAGCATTGCCATTGACGATGGCGAACATTAGGAAAAATATCTGACTGCCTGATGGCTCTTGAATAATCAGAATCGAATGTCCCAGAGAGGTACAAAATGGCTAAACTACAATAGAGCTTAAATAAAACAATCAAATAATTCCATGCAGAAATGGCATTCAGACTTTGATTTGGTTTTGGTTTCTTCTAATAGTTTTTCGCCTTTCTCACACAACACTCCTCGAATGGATGTATAGCCATATGAGATGATTCAGGGCTTACATCAGAATTTCTTACCAAATAAATTTACACAGGCCCCCATTTCAGGCCAGCCCACAAGTCTGGTCTGGCTCTCTTTTTCTGCTGGGAATAGAGCTCCGTTTTCTTTTATGCCAGTCCTGTCCATCTGAGGTAAGCAATACTCACACAATCTGCTGAAACACTCCCTCATCCAAGTAAGCATTAATATTAAACATTCAGCAACTTTGCAGGCATAAAAAAATAGCTGCATAACTATGACCGTACACTCATTTTCTCTCCCACCCTTACAGATCTTAAAAATGGTTCTTATATCTTGCTGTCACTGTAAGTGTCAAAACAAGGAATTAGTAACTCCCACATGCATCCGTTAAAGTTGCACACATCATTAATTTAGTCAAGGCTGTTGGGTAACTCTAAACCCAGGAGATAACTGGGACAGTTGAAGCAGAAAATCACCATCCAAACATGTATTTTGGATCTTTGGGATTGGTTTTTAAACAGTCTGTATTATTATTGCAGCACCTATACAGAATAAGATGATAACCATGAGATTGCTTTTGTCATATCATACCCCAAAAATGTGTATTTGTGTGATTGTGCAACACACACAAAAATGTATTATATCTTAAGGTCAGAGATGCCATGTCGGATTAGGATTAAAATTGCGTTCAGAAAAAAAAAAACCTAGACTAAATGTTCATGTTTGTCATCAGTTAGACTCAGTCCAATGTGATATTATATTGATATTTCCTAGTGATATTTTTTCAGTCAATTAATTTTGTGTGAATTTTAGTGGTGAAAGTATTTCAAGTATGTGAACTTGAGTGTAATGTTTAGTTTAATTTTTAGCAATGACCTTGAGATTGGTGTTACCTAAATCCTCAATCCTGAGCTCTAAAAAATGACAATAATGGCAACATTCCAGTGTGCTTAGGTAGATGGGCACACTGATGCAAGGGGTCAGAGGTTGTCTAGTAAGCAAGGCCATTTCTAGTCTCAGGCCGTAATCAAAAGCAGCCCTGTGTCCTGTGTGTATTAAAGGGATAGTTCACCCAAAATTGAAAATTCTGAAAATTAAAATAGTCCAAGTGACTTCAGTCGTTATTTTTGTAAAAAAGTTATTCTCGTCGCTTGATAAACTTAAGATTGAGCCACTGTAGTCACTTGGACTATTTTAACAATGTCTTTAATAACTTTTCGGGGCTGGCAAGTTTCAATCCCTTAGAAGCCTATGGAGGAGTGATCCAGCTCTCAGATTTAATAAAAAATATCTTAATTTGTGTTCCGAAGATGAACGAAAGTCTTACGGGGTTGGATCAACTTGAGGGTGAGTAATTACTGACAGAATTTTCATTTTTGGGTGAACTATCCCTTTAAAGAAAGATGTAGAGTTCCCTTTCGAGAACTTACACTTCGTATTGCTTAACTATACGCAGTAGGAAAACTCCTTTTCTCGAAAATATTGATGTCATTATTTTAAAATGCAGTGCAGCTGCACAGCAACTGCACGAACCTGTGGCGAGGCAGCTGAGACGCACAAACCAATCGGGTCGCTTTGCGCCAGAACCCGCCAGAATGGGCGTGGCTTGTGCCTATATAAGCAGACCATTTTGCCATAGAGTCAGACTTAATCTCCTTCAGGAACACCTTTTTCGCTGATCTCCGAGCCTTCGCTGTCGACGAGCCCCTGCAGCGGAACGAGCGACCTGATCAGCTGACGCGGCACCTTCAACTTTCATTAACCTGCGGCCATCCGGCGAAAGAGAAGCCTTATATCCTTTTTGGCTACTTCTGTGTGTTCGCCATCGCGACACTCTAGAAGTTGAAAGAGCAAACAGCGTTGTTTGAAATGCCGCGTTCCGGATGCACTTCATGCATAGCCTCTCTGCATGAAACTGACGGACACAGCGAGTGCGCCCCATACCTGGGCCTCGCCCACGCAGAGACTGCACTCAACAATGGCGGCTGCCCGCACTGCGAGAGCCTGCCCATCTCCATCCTGCACTCATGGCTAGCTCTCCTCTTGGACGGCGACCCCGCCCCTCGTTCCCCCGCCCTTCCTTCCCTCCTCGAGCCTCGACGGAAGAAGCGACGAGGTCAAAGGATGCCTGAACCGAGCAAGCCCACGCTGGCCCAGTCCCCGCGTGCCTCACTCTCTCGAGCGAGACCCCCTCACCAGTGCTTTTCTCACAAACAGATCTATGCCCCTCCTCTCAAGCGGAAAGACTCGTTTCGTTTAGCGCGTCTGAGGAAGATGGCAATGACAGCCTGTCTCTGGCTGCATCTAAGGGTGAAGATTGGCCGGGCTTGACAATTGACCCCGCCCCCCCACCTGCTTCCCCGATGTACACGACAAGCTGACCAAATAAACTTCAACCTCCGCAACGCTCTCGACTATCAATGGCGCTGAGGAAAAAGGCTACAACACGTTGCCGCCCCTAGAGGAAGCTGTGGCCGCGCATCTCTGCCCGCCCACCTCTGCCCGCCCACCTCTAGCGGATGAAGAACTAAGGCGGTGCACCCATCCAAGCCCTGCAGAACGACATCTGCCCTCGGCGGTCACGCTCACACCGCCGCCGGCCAAGCTGCATCGGCTTTGCACTATGGCAATACTTCAAGTGTTTCAGACCAAGCTCCTCCGCTCTATGGATGAGACTGGCCCGGACCCTGAGGCCTTTGGGGACTTGCGCAGCGCCACTGACTTGGCCCTGCGCGCCACAAAGACCACCGCCCAGGTGATCGGCAGAGGTATGGCCAGTTTGGTTGTGCTGGAGCGCCACATCTGGCTAAACCTTGGAGGACAAAGATCAATGGAGATCAAGGACGCGGACAGAACCACCTCCCTTGATGCCCCAATCTTGATGGCCCAGCGGTGAAGGGATTCTCTGAGCGCTTCACTGAGGTGCAAAAATCGTCAGAGGCCATGAGACATTTTCTGCCCAAACGCTCGAGTTCGGCTTCGGGACGCCGCAAGATAGTGCCGCACCCCGAGCCAGCCAAGCCCGCGCCGCCGACTTCTCAGCCCCGCCCAGCAGCTGAAGTTCACTGACGCCTAAAGCCTGCAGTGCACTACCCGTTCCTGGCGCGTCAGGGCCCCCGACCCAAGCTTGAGTTCGACCCTGAGCCTTGGAAGCCCTCTTAGTCGAATGACGGGGGAAAAGAGATGGTTTAAGTCTCACAGGCGGCCGGACCTCCTTCAAAGAAAGCTTGTGCACGTTTCTCAGTCCCCTCATCAGTTCAGGTACCTGGAAATGTTTTAACTGTAGTAAATGGGCCCGTTACAAAACACGCACCTCTACAAACAAATGCTGTTTTAATAGCGACCCAAATAAAGCGCAAAAAGAGCACTTTTCTGTTAACCCCCCTTATAACAGTCAATGGGCCCGCAGTAAGGCATGCACCACTGCAGAAAAACGCTGTTTTTACAGCAGCTCAAACAGAGCGAGAACTGAGTGTTTCCCTAACAGCCCCCCTCACAGTTCGTCCGGCTGGAAATGTTCACAAATCAGTCACCAGGCCCATTACAAAGCAGACGCTACTGATAACGAAAGCTGCCTTAATAGCAAACCCAAACACACTAGGAAAGAATATTTTTCTAGCTCCCAAAGTTTGGGCGATCGGGTTGCCGTGTAACGGGTTGGCCCCAGATTTCTAGCCACATGGGTCGAGGCCTGACCGGCCCTTAATGCATTGTGCTTCCTTCTGGAGCATCCGTGAATGTTTGCACCTTTTTTAATAGTCCTCAGTGTGAAAAAAATGGATCTCAAAATCATACACTGCTGGAAAGGGTTCAAATATGCAAAAGATGCTGGAAAACTGGAATTTGCTAGACCAAAAGGATTTTTCTTGAATTCAAAAAATAACGTCTTTTATGTAAAACATCTTATTCAGGACAGTACTAAATAAAAAATAACATGCATTATGTATGATCCCTCTTATTTTGTTAAAATAGTTAACATTTTGCAGATTCTGCAAGGTGTATGTAAACTTTTGAGTATAACAAGCCAACAGATAAAAGTTAGCTAAATATCATAAGGTCTGGTCCATATTGCAGCTTGTCACGGTCAAGAATCACCAGTTTAATCAAAGTTCTTTTTGCTTCTACATGCTGATTAGGGTGGGATTATTTAAGATTACTATTTAAGATTAATATACCACATCAGCTTGACAATGGCATAACAGCCTCATACAAAACTCTGAATAACTGCATATTATTCAGGACAGTTGGCAACTCTAGTATGCACTATGGTTGGTTACCCTGCATTCACCCAAAGCATACATGAAGCATACTGTACATTACTCTATGACAATGTAGAAATGTGCTTGAGTGAAAAAGTTATGCATGATGGAGCCCACCATGTGACAAGTGAAGTTGTTGTAACAGCAGAACAGAACCAGAGGGCAGGACACACTTTACAATTTATCTTAGTGAAACGACAAATGATCAGCCACAACACAGCATTTCCATAGCTTCATTATGCAGTGGATCCCTAGGCGTAATAATCATGATATCAAATGACAGGCTTTCTTTAGGCCGCCACTGAAGTTGTAAATAAAAATATGTTAATTTGGCTTGCGGTATTTAAGCGACCAAGTTCCAAACATCATTTGCTTGAGTTAATTTGTACAAGATCAGGGCATTTTGAGAACAGAGATAAGCCAGGGGAAGTACTAATGTTTGTGAATTAGCTAAGTAATGTATACCCATAAGCATTAGTTTCATCAGTTTATGAGAATGATGTTTTGCATAAATGTCAGTGAGTTTACTTAGGTTTTCATTCACCTGTCATTGTGTTTGATATGGAAGAAGTAAATATGATTGAGGTAAAGTAGTTTGAATGGAGTAAACTGTTTGTTTAATACCAATATTTATAGAATTTAATACATTTAATTATTTTTGCTTGCTTCTCTGAGCACATTCACTGAGATTTTGTACATGCAATTCCCCACACAACAACAAAATAATAATAATAAAAAAATGCTACTCTTGCACATTAATGAGGCAAAATCAAAAGCCAATGGCAATACACGACTACAGTTCTCTATACACAACTCTATATACAACACAGCTCTCAATACTGCCCACTAGCTGTGGTGGAGGAGTCCAGGCTGAGTACTAGCAAAACCGTTTCTCTGTGTTGATTTTATGTTTCACTGTGTTTTCAAGTTGGAGTGTTGGGCTCTCATTGCAAATACAAACTTTTCTTTTGCAAATGAATTAGGATTTTTTTATCTTATCAGAGGTGGGGATACATATTTTTCTGCTCAATGACAAATTGCCATTTGGCAAGTCTATCATTAAAAAAATGTATATCATCACACAATTTAATCTATTACATAATTTTCCAGCAAGGACTATAATGCAGTTGAGCGACTACTTTTACTACAAATAGTTGAAAACAGGGCATTATAATTTAAAGCATTTTAAACATAACATGTATTTGACATTGTATCCTCATGTATGTTTTTCATTTTATTGCACTTTTGTATGTCATAAGTAGACATATACTTTTTTATTTACTACTTATTTTTATATACAACTAGAAAGATTTTATATTTTTGTTGCGTTTTTATAGTTATGCTGTTTTTATTTAATAATTATATACTTATACTTTTTATATTAACATGCTTTTTATTCATTCAAAGTCTCATCAAGTTTATCCATTTTTGATTCAAGTAATTTCTAAATTCATAATATAGTGCTTAAGGGGGGTGTTTTGTAGTTAGTTTGAGGCGTTAAGGCAGATTCATGCTCCTGTTAGGAACATTATTTTATTTTATTTTATTTTATTATTTTCTACTGTCGATTATTTTACCTGGTTAATATTATTATGATTTTTTTTTTGGGGGGGAAGAACTGCCTGCTTAGCTTCTTGTGTGGAAAGCTTCTTTCTTGTTCTGTCTTAACAAAAATATCAAAATGCAATAAGAATAGCGGGCGTTTGCTAGAAACTAAATATTGTGCCCATTTGTGTCTGAGAGAGTGTGGAGCGCGCGCGTGTGTTGGGAAAGTGGGTGTCGCTGTGCACGCTGCTGGAGGAGCTTCACAGCGATGTGTCGAGGACTTTAAACACACTGTGTCATACATTGGTGGAAGGAGGGAGATCGCGCCGTACTGGATCGTATACTGCAACACTTCTGATGCAATGAGTCCGACCGTTCCCATTCTGATCCAATGTGTCTGACGATTCACTTTCCGCGCGCGATGCTCTGACTGCCGTGTGTTTATATGGAGACACCCTAAAAAACAGGCAACCGGGAAATGGTAACACATGAACCTCCTCACTGGAAGGAACATGGTTGAGAGGAGCAGTAAATTTCTGTTCATCGTTGTCGGCTCGGTTCTGTTCATGCTGATTTTGTATCAGTACGTGGCTCCGGGGATGATGAACTTCGGCTCGCCGCACGGGTACATGCTGGAAGACGATGCGGATCTCTTCCCGACTCCTGATCCACATTACGTGAAGAAATACTATTTCCCCATCAGGGATCTGGAGCGGAGCTTGGATTTTGAAATCAAAGGGGATGATGTGATCGTGTTCCTCCACATCCAGAAGACCGGTGGCACCACGTTCGGGAGACACCTGGTCCAGAATGTCAGGCTGGAGGTTCCGTGCGACTGTAGACCGGGACAGAAGAAGTGTACCTGTTACCGACCCAATAGGAAAGAGACCTGGCTCTTCTCTCGGTTCTCTACCGGTTGGAGTTGTGGCTTACATGCGGACTGGACCGAACTGACCAACTGCGTTCCGGGGGTTTTGAACAAAAAGGAGAGCCGGATGAAAAACCAAAGGTGATGCGTGTAGAATTTTTTTTTTTTTTTTTTTTGAGGGGGAAATATTGTCTGTGTCTCAACCCAGTGAGCAGTCTACCGATATTATTGGGACGGCTGCAGTCACTGTCTCAGTGGGGTTTGAGGCACAGCCAGCGTGTAGAAAAACTTTAGTGAGTCAAGAATACCACTTGCCCTCATCTGCAATATGCCAATGCGCAATACGTAACTAAACAACTGTATCCACAAATGGGTATACCAATATTTCACTTTTTATAGGGCTTTTCATACTGAACTTTGGTCGAAAACCCAAATAAGGCCAGTTTTAAGCCTGGGTAAAGAAACGTTTCACATTAAATTTAGTAAAGAGGGTTAGCACTGCATTGAGTTGTTAAACCCTGCACTACTTGCCATGCTAGAACTTAAACGGTTGTTCGGCAACAGACAACCATCGTAAACTGCCTTAGTGCTTGCCAATATCCACGAACTGACGTACGTCGCGTAAACTTTCATGAGATGTTGAGTTTAAGCTTCTTAAGTGAAACGGTTAAAATATCACAGAAAGTAGCACAGAAGACTTAAGGCAAGCACAGTGGGTCTAGGTGACATTTCTACGGACGGGCAAGTGGTTTTTAAAACAGGTCGCGTGCTGTTTCCACCCCATCAAACCAGTGTTGTATCATAACCGAAAAAGAAAGCTAACCCAAAGTTTATAAATGTACAGTAGAAGATATAGGAAACCTGACTACTCCGGGTACAGCATGAATAGCATGAAACAAGATAACCTAGGATTAAGTTTACCTGGGGTTAACAATGACCAGGGTGAACGGTTTCAAGTGTGCAAAGCCCACAATGTTATGAGTTTAGTTGCAATTTCTGTTGTTTTATGAGACTGGATGACAACCTTTCAAAAAATGAATATGGTAACCATAGTATTTTACTATATGTAAAAAATCAGTAGAGTAACTGTTACTACTGAAAATGACTTAATGAAACTCATTAGAAATCTGTCTGTGATTTAGTTCTGTCTTGGCTTTTACTTGGGTTACCACAGCTTCATTTTGTAGTTAGGGATTTTAGTTATTCGAACATTTTGTCAAATTTTTTTCTGTGTTAAAGTTTTGTGAAGTGAACATGGGTCCTATCCTATTATTTCAGGTGGAAGACAGGACTTGCTGTGTCAAATGTTTATGTCAGTTTCAATTTCTGCATGTTTGTGTTTTCTCCAATGATGGAGGTGGAAAATTACTGTGTTGTAAAACAGCCCCTTGTAAACACTGTGTGTACTGGCTGCCAGGATAGTGGTTACAGAACTCCCCACATCAGGACACTCTATAGCAGTCATGTCAGGAATAACTGGCCATTGGTAGTCAGTGTCAGCTTGTTGTATTCTGGATAAGAAATGTCAATTTGACTTTATTATCTTTCTCCACTTACATATGATGGTGACAGAAAACCATTGATTCCGTTTCAGTCTGTTTAAAAGGAGTTAGTTACTGTTTGTGGAGTATATTATGTTTACTTTAGCAACGATGTGAAATCCATCTCAGAGCCATGCACATAGACTGTTTTAGTTTTTAATAGGATTTTTGTGGATTAAATTATCTAAGCCCTGCAAAGTCAAATACATCAGATCAGATTTAGCAAGTAATCACCAGCCCGACTACTCTACCTAAAAGAACACAGTCTAGATCCAACATACCCTCGAGTGTAAAACATCCCTCGTATCACAGCGATGCCATTACTCTTGTTGCTTTTGGCAACCTTAGGAATGCAGCACTGATATGGATGCACATTCCTCTCCTTGATTAATCTCTCCTGTGATAAAGGCAGACAGACCACACCAGTGATGTTCTTCTCTAATTTATCACGCATGTACATGTTCGTTCTGTCTGTGAAATTAGCACAGGGTCAGTGGTAAAAGAGGTGAGAATTTTTGTCATTTCTCAATTTTAATATCTGCATTATTCTGATAATTAGATGGGAAATACTGTGCGTAGATAATTCGGATTTGATATGCTGCTTTGTTGCACAGATCTAAGCACTCTTTTTTTATATTAGTTACAGCGATTTTTCAAAGGACCAATGCAGGATGCATTGAAGGATTGAAACTTTGCACATTGCTTTTTCTCAAAGCTGTGAAACTAGCTAAATTAAAAAAGCTGAGAAAAGGGGTGTTGTTTATGACCCATGAAATCTTTTGTGGAGATTTTGAACAGCTGAGGTTTGCTGGGCTGTTTGTCTTTCTATAGGGCTTCATGATGTGTTTTTAGACTTGTTTTTCAAAAAGAAAATGTCAATGACAACTATCATAATGTATGCTCACATATATGACCTACAAGTTTATTATTTTGTTTTATTTTTTATATGACCTACAAGTAAAAACAAACAAACCTTTAAACTTTTTATTTTTTTTAGTTTTATTTTAGTTACCAGATTTCATAATTGCTCAATGCAGATGGTTGTTATTATCACAGTTATCAATTCAACCTGTTGCAGTGGTTGGACATTTCACAGGGATGTGCATTAAAGGTGCAGTAAGCAATTTCCGAGAAACGCTGTTGAAAGTGGATCTGTTGATAGTAACAGGATATTTTTAAGTGTCATTGTTTGTCTGGAGCTGCTGTGGTGCTGGCGACTAACATCCAGCTCTTTCTTGTATATATTTCTGCGTACCGTATGTTAATTTTTTGTTCTTCCTTATCGTTTGTTTGTTCCTAGCATTATTCTGCTTTACTTCAGCTATGATAAAGAGACATCCGCTCGTGCATTTTGGGTGTGGAGCAATGAAAGGGGAGGGGTGTGTTTTTTTGAATTGATTTAAAATATTTACATTGTTTCTCCGACATCGCTTACTACACCTTTTAAAAAATTGTTATGCTTTGTTGGTTGTTATAGTTAAAAGATCAGCAATGTGGCACTTCTTATTTCACATTTTTTACATTTCTGATTATTTTCTGAAATCTGTCATTTTTATATGACTGATTTGTTAATAAAGAAAGGTTCATAAGTCATTTGTTTGTGAATCACACTTTGTTGTTGGTTGTATTTGCTATCCTTTTAATTGCAGCCTGGCTCCCTAAATATAGATGTTGTCATGATGTTGACAATTAAATTTATTTGTCACATTTGTGAAATCCTTTTTATTCAAAAATATTCTGAGATGTGTACTTCACCTTTACGCTCTTCACTCTTAACTGCTTATTCTTGAGATTAGGAGGCACAGCACAGGGTTTAACACCTGTTGTCATTCCAGTGAGTTACAGTTCACGGAAGCCAGCGCCATTTCCACCAACAGGCAGGAAGCCATCTGACAGCTGTGCCAATCTGCATGCTTGTTAGACATGTTTAACGGGCTTGTTTACATTTAAATCTCTCTCGGCTCCTGAGACTTTGGGAGTGTTGCTCGCTCTCCTCTTCGTGAACATTAACATAGCGAAGTATGAGCTTTTAATTACACGTAGGTCTTATTCGGATTGTTGGTATTTCCAGTCACATTTTTCTAAATTGCATTCACGTCGTGCTGCTCCCCCGGGGACCTGGCGGACATGAGAGCGATGGGGGTATTTTAATTGCTTAACGAGATGTGTATCACCACATTCTCATTGAAGCTAGTTGGGAAGCCATCTGGCAAGTGGTGTGTGTTGCTCTCAGGCATGAAGCACAGGGGTTTCAGATTGACCAGTGAACGGAGACCAGAGGAGAGTGGCTTCTCGTGTGGGTGTGAGGTGTGAGAATGTTTCCCACAGCGAAAGGTGTGTGCAATCAGCCACCAGCGGTTGTGGTTTTTTTTCCTCCCCAGTGAACTACCAGGCATTGCCCCTGCTGCTCTAGACAGTATGTAATCTGTTTAATGAAGGGTCTGCATCTGCTCTTTGACCAATAGGCTTGATAAGAACTGTAGAAAGGGGGCCGCTGTCTGACAGACGCCCCTTAGTACGTTTAACAGTTCACCCCAAAAAGAAAATCTGTCATCGTCTACTTCTCCTCACGTTGCTCAACTAATTCTGGCAGATAATGATAATGATATGAAATATTTATGTTATGGCTGATCATTGATTTTAGAATTCTGTAATATTTTGTCTAAAGGAATAAAAAATAAAACACTAAAAAAATCATTCAGTTAAAAATGCTACAAACGAATTTAGGCATCATTACTTGAAATAAAATGATTTAAAAGAGGAAAAATATAAGTGCGAAAATAGGCTACAACGACTAGAAATCAAGATATTTCTTATTATTTGGTTATTTTTTTTATTTAAGCCAAGCTATAACATATTTTATTGGGTAGAAATTATGAGTGGGGTTAGGTGGGTGCTTCAAATATTGTTGTGGACGATAGGAAGGCATTGAAGCCACAAAGGTTGAGATCCACTAATGTACAGTATAAAAATTCATTTTAAGATTTGCTAAAGATTACATTTAACAGTGTAATGAAGGGTGTGTTCACATTTGGTTCGATTAAAATGAATTCTGGCACGATTGCTCTGTTAGTGCGGTTCATTTAAATAAGTGTGAACGATGCCATTCAAACTCTGGTGCGCACCAAAGACCGAGTATAAACGAACACTGTGTTCGAATGAAATATAAACGCAACATGGACCAAAGACATCTAAATGAACAAAAAACGGGACATGATGACACAAGATGCAACCCTAAAAAGGACAAAATGCTGAAGCATACCTGTTTTTTCTCGTCATAGTCGTGATGTTGCCCATCACAGTTCAGTACAGGCACCAGAACCGCGTCTCCTCGCAGCAGATCTTCGTTTGTGTGTGTGATGGAGGAATTCCTGCCGCTGTTTTGACTTCATTACACATTTTATAAGCACATTTGTCCCAGCTCTCAGCATAGTTTTGGATGTTCGGTAAGTTCCGTTGCGAAATATGTGTAATAAAAGTTGACCAATCAGGTTGTGAACATATCCTTATGCCTTCGGGTTCAGTATCTTTAGGTTTGGTGTTAAAATGCCAATGCCAATGCCAATGCTAAGCAGACCAGGACTAAACGTTTTTTTTTTTTTTTCGGGCCAAGCGAACCAAGCGAAATGAACTACAAATGTAAACACACCCGAAATGAATAGTGGTTTTGACAAAATAAATAAATTGGCCAATATATAGTGCATTCTTATTTTTTTAGCAGAACATCCAGGTTGCTCTTTTCCATATAGCAAAAAGTGGATGGTGACCACTGGCTATCAGGCTCCAAAAAGCTCTTTTCCTGCTTTTATACTAGCCGTAGTATACAATAGCTGTGAGAAACTGGTCAACTGAGATTTTGCTATTCATAACAGAATTCTCATTTACGGGTGAATTGTCTCTTTAAGTAATCTATTTGCGGTGATTTCCCATTTCTAGCCCTCATAGATGAAGATAGAGTCCCAGTTGGGGGGCAGCCTGGTTAGGAGACCTGGCGCAGTGATCAAGCAGACACAATTAACTTGAAATGACAAGGTGACGATGGGGTACCAGACCACATTGTCATGTTCCTTATACTAGACATTTATTGTGATTATTTTGGGGGAAAATAAAATTGCATGTTTTATTGGCATGCAGTTGTGAGCTGCAAAGAGTAATTTAAAAATGATCACATTAGGCCTATATGAGCTTGCCTTTAGATCATGGAGAGTGAAAGACCTGTATCCTCTGTAATTATTAAAACCGGCAAAATAGAAAGAAACAAATGAATCTGAAAGTAAACCAAAATGATTTGGAGTCCAGATGTATAAAGTTTTAGGATTTTGAACTATTTAAAAGCTATGGCATTAAATTAATTAGAAATTGGAATACTCAGATAGGTAAATTAAGTCATAATTTACTCATTTATTTACTTGTCTGTTTATATATACATATATCTTAACTTTTCCTAATTTTTCAGTTCAGCTTTTCATTTAATTTGTCATGTTGACGGTAACGAATGTATAACAATTTTTTGTTAATTTTTTATTTAAGCATTAGTGATCTTAGACTTGAGGACCCCGTTCTGAGTATATGTATTCTCCAAAGTGCCCAATCTCGCCCATGTGTGTTTGTGTGCATGTGTGTAAGTGATGAGAGAGGATTCTGGGACGTGTGCACCTACTGTCACTTTTTTCCCCCATGTCCTGTCTATTTAAAGATATTGCAGCAGATTTTGAGTCCAAGTCCAATAAACTTGCACATAAAAATCCTGCGGTACTGCTGTCAGTCTTTTCTTTTAATTTCGTATATATATATATATATATATACACTCATTTCTTCATCTCTCTCTCTCTCTCTCTCCCTCTCCCCATATCTCTTCATGTTCCTTCAGCAGTGTCAGTGTCTAATCAAACAGGCAAGATAATTTTCCACACTGTGGCTTTATGGATATGGGCCGCACACTTTACCCCAAGCGTGACTAGAACATTAGATAGAATGTCTTTTCATGGAAGATTTACTGTAATTTATAAAATGGCAGGCCCTTCTAATAGACAACTGCCATCTGTATTATGAATAACAACATTTATTTTAAAATATCAATATTTAATTTATTAAACCTCAAGCTTTCAGACCTGCTCGCTGTAGATTATAGCGCATGATGTGGGCGGGACATCATCACACTCACTGTCTGTATACATATACAGGTAATAATGCTATAGGCGATGTTAAAATGTATTCAAAATCTGTCTATAATTGGATTGATGGCCCAGTCTGATTGAAAAGTCTTCATGTAAACATCTTAGTCAATCCGACTTAGGTTGATCTGAATTAAATTCAGATTCAATAAAAATGGTTGGTGTAGACCTTAAATAATCTGATCAACAGGAAAAAAATGACCATGTAAACTTTTTTCTCAATTGGATTCAAAAATACCTTTCACACATGTGCTGTGCCATGATATATATGCTAGATAAGTTTTATGTCATACGAACATGCAGAAGTTTATTTTCGTCTCCTGTCTTACAGACTGGTCAGTGGATGAGACTAAATATATACTAAATTTTTGCTTAAAAATCTCTTCATAGATAAATGTCAGCTTTCTTTTTAGTTATGCTATCAAGGGAAAAACACAAATTATACTCGTGGTGGCTTTCTCTGGTTCTGAATGTGGCAACTGGCACTATGGATGCATTGAAGTTTTCTTTGGAATATGTTAATCTGATTGCAACATTTAGGGTTCATATGAACAGAACGGATTGGATTCATTCCTAATGACAAAAATTAGTGCGTGTAAACATACCTTGTGAAGTTTAGTCGGCTCCATATTTCCTCAAGGTAGAGTTTGGAAGTTGGTTACTTTGGCACAGTAGATGATCGGGTGAAACAAATGTGTGAAGCCCAAAGCACTATTGGCATATAGAAATAATCAGTAGCAAGTAGTGCTTGATATTTGATGATGTTCGTTACTACAGTCAGTTATTGAAGATTGTGTCCTCCACATTTGGTCGTGGGAATAAAGAGCCACACTGTGACTCTTATAGGTTTGGTACTTTGCTTAAGAGTGTGTGCTTGTTGGTGTAGGTTTGCCGCTCCACAAATTATAGTCTGATGTTGTTAGCAATTGTGTGATCTTTGTGGTTTGGAGGTCAGTAGCTTGGAGCTGATAAAATCCTCCAGCTCTCCGCGTGAACCGGGATTCTGGCTCTGGGAGCGTGAGCCAGATGGCTTGGCGGTCTCCAGATCTGCTTGGAGCAGAAAGCAGTGGTTCTGACGGGATAGTTTATGCCGGGCCAGTAAGAAAAAGAGCTTGGAGCCAGGCCTGATAGCAGTAGCCTGACCTCGATGTGTTAATCCCATCAGATCAGTGTGGATTAAATACAGGCTGCTCAAAGCCCGTTATGTGGTAATGTGGAATCTGTGCCCGCCCACCGTGAAATCACCATGTGCTTTCGGACGAATTGCTCTAAGAACATTTGATTTCTATGTTTGCCTCTTATCTGCATTTTCACTTCAAATTGTGATATAATTCATCTTTAAACTTGTATTCGCAATTAGATATTCTAGGTCTAAAGATGGGACACTAATCATTCGACTACTGACAAGATGCTTAACAAAGTTGACTGTTATACCCCTTTTTTATTTTAAATATGTTTAGCTACAAATAGCATGCTGTGTTTGTGCACTGTAAAATCCCCTCAGAAAAATTGGGCCTTTAAATTCATCCACGGTATAGTACTGTCGTAACATCCATGCACATTCAGTGTGAAATGTCTTAAATGTCTTTGGGACGTCATGTCTCATACTGTGTGGTGAGCTTCCCGCCATGAGTGTTGCGTTTTTAAGATGTCTTGTCAAGGTAAAAAAATCCAAGTAGAGTGTAATCTTACATGTGTAAAAATGCCGCTGGGCTTAAATCTTTGCTATTGTTTACGTTAACATTTATCGTTAACATTTTATCTTGTTAATGCATTAAATGTGACCACCTTAACATTTGCAGTATTAAAATAGCATTGCTTTGTGATACCATGCTGAGGTCAATCATAACAAAAAATAAATAATATATATAATATTTTATTATTTATTTTATTTATTTATATTTTTTCTCATTGTTTTTAAGATGCTATGCCAAGTTTTAAAAATGTGTCTTGAGATGCAGTCTGTTCTGTCACCGGCTTTGTCTACTATTTAACACAACTCATGTAAATGGCCACTAAGGAACATGTCCAAGTGGCTTCTGGTGAACTTGAATCCAGCCTAATTATACTGGGATTCCATAAGATCAATTATTCGATTAGTCAGTCAGTCAACCTACTGACTGAAACTGACTGAATACATGTAACTCTGCACATCCCTTGTAAGGGCATCCTAGCCAAAAATACCTTTTCACTTCATTACTATTATAGGATAAAAGACAGTTTTCATATCACTGGCTCTGATACTGAAAAGCTTCTTGTTTACCTCGTTCTTTGCTGATTATCTTGGCCCATTTCTGCTTGTTGTCTGTGGAGGTTTGGTAATTGCTCGACAGCGTTCAATAGTGTTTCTGTTAGATAAGCTGTTTTTTTCTTCCTTTTTCAAAGAACGTCTTGCGCTAAGAGGTGCTATCACTCACATTTCAGAGAGAGTGGTTTTTTTTGTCATCTGACATCTCAACTGTGTGAAGACAACGTGCTAACAGAGATTATAAGTGTGTGTGAACTGATCTAGGGCAGTTCAAGGGAAGGTTGTGATGGGCTGACAGTGTTTTAGGATCAGCATGCTAAATTAGCCAAGGACGCTGAGTTCTAGCAAACAAAGTGCTTACCTGGAGAAGCTTCCCCTCTTTGACTTTATGATCGTATGCTTACATGTGTAAAGATGTTACTGGCCTTAAGTCCTCTGCTGTTGTTCACAATAACATCTCTGTGTTTTACTCTCTAATAGCTTAGTATTAAAGTGTACATATATTTATATGACAAATTCTTTTTTATTTTATAGACATTTTTAAACCGTTGACTGCTAGACCATGACACAATTGGGCACTCTTTATCATTCTATATAGTCAGATCAGATCAGATGTTTTTTATTTTTTTGCATATCTATTGTTTTACTTCACAGCCAGTTCAGTTTCTCAACTTACTTGAATATTAATATGAATGAAACAAATGAAGTTCCCGGGCTGCTGTCTGATAATATAGATCCTGTGGCCCGTGAAGAGAAATGTGCCCTTGAGCTGGACCTAATGTCGGCACTGCATGATTGAGCGCTTCAGTGCCTCCTCTATCTCTAATGGCTTTTTAATAAACAAAGACTTGACCACCCTTCAGCCTGCCCTTTGTGTTTAGCATAAATGAATACATGAAGATGAACACAACTCCGCTGCTAATGCTAGAGTGAACGTGGATGCGCTGGTCTTTTTTTCTTTCTTTTTTTTCTCGATCCTGCTATCGCTTTTTTTATTTCTTTATCTTATGTCCTTGTTTACAAAAAATATTCTCTCTGGCCATTTCTGCTTTTCACTCATTCCTTTTTTTTTTTTGTATTCCTGTGTATTCTTGTTCTAATTTTTTTGACTTTCCAGTTTTGGCCAGTGTGGCTCCTGCCAAAACGTTGCTGGCGTTATGATGGACATTGGCTTTGAAGTCTTGTTGTGCGCCGCGCTGCCAGGTAAAGCCCTCGGCGATAGCACCAAATTGATTTCTGCATGCTGTGGACAAATTGCCACGCAATGACTAATTAGCAAACATTTTTATAATTCATAATTAGGGCCTCCACTCTCCCTGTGTGAGTTGGCTTGCTGCCGAGAGTTAATTTGCAAAACCACGAATTCTGCCTTGCAATCATAAAGACTCTCAACTTCCCTCAACCAATAGCTGAAGCAGGTGCGTCTTCACTATTTCTCAAAGACTTCCTTCTTCAGACCGTCTGATGTTAGGAGTCCGTTTTAGTGTTCATTTCAAAACTCTGGACAATCCCAGGCTGCCTCAGAAGCCTGTTCATGAAGTGTCAAGACAGCGTGTGAAAAACCACAATGGGCGAAAGTTTTACTGGTGAAAAACGTTTATATGAACTAGGCGTAATGAAACATTTTAATACTCATACTTAATTCTAAATGGTCAACTACAATTTCATAGCAGCACTGTATAACTGACTGGAAAACCCATTTCATCACATATGCATGTGTTCTCTGTAGTCTTTATAAGTACGATAATAAAACAATTTAAACTTAGATTTATATTTTATGTCCATTAATGTATTTATTTGATAAGCAGCCATGTAATGAGTGTGATTATGAATTAAAAACCGCTTTGGAGTGATACAAAAGATCCTGATCACCCTGTCTGGGTTTATTAGTGATAATGACCGGATTACGTTATCACTTCCGTAATAAATGTACTTTTTTTTAAAAGCAGAGCTGGAGCAGAACATTATAATTTCAGACTGTTATAACTCACAATTACTTTTACCTAATTTCACTTATACAAGTTAATTATCCACAGTACTATTGTATGTAATAATACTAGACTGTAAATGACTAAGTGCAAAACAACTGAACAGAAGTTTGTTAACAATGACTTTAGGCTCATGAGTTTTTCTCTCGTCTGTGCTATTTTATTCTTTAAAAGTACAGGTTAATGATTTTTAGTACAGTGCTTCCCACTTAACAAGCAGTCTTTTAATGAGCATTTGCATATGTAACCCAAGTTAAAATCTATTAATATATTATAATATAATGTATTATATAATATAGTGTATATATATATATATGTATATTTAATGTATTTGCGCGGAGTACGTGTGTGCCCGTGACCTAACGTAATCCCGGTCATCTGACTATGCTTGGCCAATCGCGTCCGGGAGCACGAGAGTTTAAGCAGGCCGTAGCGTCTTCCTCATTCAGAGGTGTGGGGAAGTCGATCGATGGCTGTGGACAGGTTTGTGTTTTACAAACTTTTCACTCTTTGTGATCGATTCATGCTTTCAAGTTAAGCATATTATTGTAACTCTTCAGAAACAACTTACTGGCTGTAGGGAATCCGTCGCCGCCATCAGGTTATGTTTAAAAGAGGAACTGGTAAGTAATCTGAATGAATGAGCTGTATGTTGGATGCTAATTGGTGGCACTGAACGTTGATATTAGCATTTCCTGCTTTAATCAAATGTTTTGAATCATTGTATGTCGTTGTGAAGTCTGTTATTTTTATTTGGTTTACAAATGGATTTGTTTACTTTGTATTAAGTGTGTTTATATGCACTATGGTAATTAGAGTATTGTAATGTTGGTTTATTTGTTTGAAGTTTGTGCGGGTAATGCAACTTCAATATTGTTTTTTGATTGTGTTGATTTAATATTGCATTTAATGTTTATTATTTGTAGGTTGTACATTTATGTATTATTTTGTAAGGATTTAGAGTTGGGTACACATGAGAATGATATTTAAGTGTGGATTTAGCTAAAAATGTAATGCAAACCTAGTTCTAATTCAGCTCTATTATTTACTGGTCCTGTTGTGTGCTATAGGCCAGGTTCTTTCTCTCTGATTGGAGATAAATGATGGCGAGCTGAATTACTATGGTTGGGAGCCGATCATCTGCGCAGCATCCACTGAACAGCCACTCTATTGGTCTGGTAGGAAGGTTGTCCGTAGCCTGTCCCCCACACACTTCTCCATAGACTAGCGCTTCAGTCCCTCAAGTATATCTTTTCCTTTGATGAACAATAACCTATGGATTAATCAACATAAACTTTCATAAAACCCTTGTGGGTTGTTGCGTGTGTCTCGAAGAACGTCAACATCGTGGGGATAATTTTTTTTCTTTTTGATCTTTCTTGTTTTGTATGTGGTATTTGTTGTAATCTTTATCATTGTATCTGACTTGAACAATAACCACAAAAGTGCACTTAACTATAACCAATTCAACTACAGTCTGTCAATATTTTGAGTTTTTGTCCATTTCTTTCATTATCTTTGGTTGTAATTGTTTGTTTAATTATTTTCCAATATATGGTACCAGTACCAAAATTAACTTCCTGTTTCTGTGTTGTTACTGACCACCAGCTCCTGTAGTCGAACTTTAGACTTTTATGATTTTGAATTAAATTTGATCTATTTAAGTTAGTCTAGCTAATATTGATTTTAGATTAATATTGGCTAGCAAGACCCAAGCACACGTTACATATAACTACACAACATTCATATAACAAGCTCCTTATTATAAACTAATGTTTTTAAAGTATTTTGTGCATCTTAGTGCCTTTGATCTTCTCACTTGTGTTCTATAAATTGTGATCCAATCCCAGTAAAAGATTTTGAAATTTAGCACACTTTATGGGGATTCGTTATTTTTATTTTTTTTTAAGGAACAAATGGTACCTGCAAAAAAGGGTGAAGCTTGTAGTCTTTTCTGAAATGTTTGAAACTCAAGATTTTGGGTAAAATATTGTGCATGCGAGGTGCATGCCTTTGTAATCTTTGGAAAATGGATTGATCCATTTTAAAGTTATCTCCCAGTGATATACTGATGCTCTTTGATAATGCTTAAAGAGTTCAAGTGCATCTATCATTTATGCATCTTGGTGGTGTATCGGATGAGTATCCATTGAACGTGCCAAATATCTAGGAGTTGTGGAAAGTTGTTTGATGGTGCAGTGGTGCAGACCATTTGACATCAGATTTTGTTTAACAGTGTGCAATGATGATGAGTATGAAATGTGCAAAAAGAGTCTAATGTCAGGTGCACACTGTGCGATTTTGGCCACGATTTGGCCGTCTGAGACATATTTTGCAAATCCTAAAATATTCCTCTGATCCTATTCTAAAATCTGAGGTCTTTGATCGTTAGTTTGACATGTTCACCAACAGCCGATTAATGAGCGTTGTGCTCAAATTTGACCTCAGACGAAATTCTGGCAGTGTCAGAAGATTTGACTCTCAGTCCAGCAGTGTGACTTCTACGACTACAGTCAAATGGTCTTTGTTTTTCAAGACAAGCCATGACCAAAATTAACGATAGAGATTTCTTTGTAGCCACCATTTCAATCCCGCGTGTAATGCAGCTCACTGTCACTGAACGTGTCATTGATTGATGATGTAAAACTCCAGACAAGTTTTCGGGCATGCATCCGTTGTTAACGCGTCCTGACTGCCATACATTCTGACATTCATGACAACGAGATCTTAGTGTGACATGGCTTACAGCGATGATCATGTTCGTACAGTCTGACAAGCAACAATCGTAAAGCACTATTATAAATCGCACAGTGTGCACCCGACTTTAAGAGTTGTTCGGATGGTATTCCTTTTTTTTTAAACTATATGTTTGAGTTATTTGAGACTATTAAGGTCAGATGTCTGTAATTGAACTAACTGATTTGGATGGGATTGGTATCTTTGTAGAAATTACCAAGTTGCAGCATCTATTGTCAAGATATGGGTGTTATAGTACATGATGTGTTTTAGATGCGAGGATATATAGGGTAAATAATTAAATTACAATATTATCTATAATTAAGAGAAGGCATTAATTATGGATGCTTCTACAATGGCCATTTTGAGCAGTTCATGATCATACTTTCATTTTTTAGATGGGATGCCATGCATGCTGTTGTTTTACCCAGAAAATCGGCTTTAAGGAAGGTGCACACGACAGCATTTGCTTTACTTATGCCATTCAATGAAGGTCAAATTAAATTAGTGGAGTTAGCCGGAAAAATAATAGACTGTTTGCTTCATAAGTCCCCTTCCCCTGTGCTTTTCCTCCTCATCTACCGACCACCAAAAGCAAACCCATCATTTATTACTGAGATATCAAATCTCCTCACAACTTTCTGCACATCCTCCGCTGACGTTATAATTTTAGGTGATATGAACATCCACGTTGACACCCCCTCCTGCCGTTTTGCAGCTGAATTTCTTCAACTACTGGACTGCTTTAACTTAAAACAACTAGTTGGTGTCCCCACACACCAGGGGGCATACGTTGGACCTGGTCATTACAAACTCTGCCTCTCTCACCAACTTGCAGGTGTATGAACTAGGTGTGTCTGATCATAAGGCTATTTCTATGGATCTGCTATACCCATCTAGCCTCTCCAAGCCAAAGCGGAATATCTGTTTCAGAAACCTAAAAAATATAAATCCAGAACTCTTTGCAGCAGACTTTCAGCATCTTTCCACACAATTTTCGTCAGCCGACGAAGCAGTGGACTACTATAACAGTCATCTGAGCAGTCTCCTGGACCTTCATGCCCCTGTCAAAACAAGAACAGTCACCTTCACCCGCTCAGCACCATGGTTCACAGATGGGCTTCGTAGGATGAAGGCAGCAGGGCGGGTCCTTGAGCGCCGTTTCAGAGCCTCTGGCCTCACTGTCCATAAACAAATTTACCGGGAGCAACAACAAAAATATGCACAGTCCCTCTCAGAGGCAAGGTCACAGTTTTACTCTGATGCCATCAGGAACAACCCTGGAAACTCCAAGCAGCTTTTTTCCACTCTAAACCACCTTCTCAAACCAAAATCTCCACCACTTACTGCCAGTACAGAAGAGCAGTGCAATAAATTCATGGATTTTTTCACATCAAAAATTACACATATTCGCTCTGCCCTTTCTGGTCCTCCCTCCCAAACTGCTTCCCCAACATTTACTATGGTCCAACCACTAAACTGCTTTCCTGAGGTTTCATTAGAAGAGGTGCAGAACATCATCAGGAAGATGAAATCCTCCACCTGTCCCTTGGACCCTCTCCCAACCTCCCTGGTAAAAACCCATACCACTGTTCTGAGTCCCCTGATCACCACTGCCATAAATCATTCCCTCCAAACTGGTCACGTTCCCCCTGCCTTAAAAAATGCCATTATCACACCTTTGCTCAAAAAACCCACTCTTGATCCAGAAGTCCTATCAAACTATAGGCCCATTTCCAATCTCCCCTTCTTATCAAAAGTACTTGAGAAAGCAGTTTCCACTCACCTTCAGGACCATCTCAAACAAAACAACCTCTTTGAAAAATTCCAGTCAGGTTTCCGCTCTGCTCACAGCACTGAGACTGCCCTCGTCAGAGTCACAAACGACCTCCTCATATCATCCGAGGCTGGTTTTCCCTC
Organism: Gila orcuttii; assembly: GCA_026230005.1. Taxonomy (NCBI): domain Eukaryota; kingdom Metazoa; phylum Chordata; class Actinopteri; order Cypriniformes; family Leuciscidae; genus Gila; species Gila orcuttii. Next base: position 13,049,752 of record JAPDVR010000008.1, read on the forward strand.
CCTCCTTATCCTCCTGGACCTTTCTGCTGCATTTGATACTGTCGACCATGGCATTCTTTTAAACCGGCTCCACCTCACTACTGGACTAAATGACACTGCCCTCAGTTGGTTCAGATCATACCTCACAAACCGGACAGAATACATTTCCCTGGGCAAATCCAAATCAAATCAACACACAGTTACTTGCGGTGTCTCTCAGGGGTCAGTCCTTGGCCCCATCCTCTTCATCCTCTACCTCACCCCCCTTGGCCAAATCATAAGCAATCACAAAATTTCATTCCACTGCTATGCAGATGACACACAGCTCTATGTAAATGCCACAGCTGCAACCCCACCCTCACAGTCATCTTCATCAAAACTCTCCGCCTGTCTGGAGGAGATAAAGGAATGGATGGAGCAAAATTTTCTAAAATTAAATAGCTCCAAAACCGAAGCCATACTGGTCGGCACTCCTCACCAGACCAAATCACCATCCATAACCAGCATCACCTTCTCTGGGACCAACATCCCCCTCTCATCAATAGTTACAAATCTTGGTGTAAAAATTGACGCACAACTCACTTTTGAAGCCCATATAAATCACCTATGCAAGACCTCTTTCTACCACCTCCGTAACATCTCCAAACTGCGCCCCATTCTCTCCTTCTCAGATGCTGAAAAGCTGGTTCATGCCTGTATCTCATCTAGACTGGACTACTGCAACGCAATTCTCATTGGGATTCCTGGAAAAAGTCTGCAGAGGCTTCAGTACATCCAAAACTCTGCAGCTAGGATCCTGATGAGAGTGCGGAAACATGAGCACATTACCCCCATTCTCCACTCACTCCACTGGCTTCCCATCTCCACAAGGATTGAGTACAAGGTTTCCCTCCTCACACATCAATGCATCCATGGACATGCCCCCTCCTACCTCAAAGAACTTATCAATCCACAAAACACATCCCGTTCCCTACGTTCCACTCACTCAAACCTCCTCCACATACCCAGAACCAGACTCAGGACTATGGGAGATAGGGCCTTTTGTGCTGCTGCCCCAAAACTGTGGAATTCCCTCCCTGACAACTTGAGGGCACCTCAATCCACTGTATGTTTTAAAAAAGGCCTTAAGACATTTCTTTTTAGCAAAGCTTTTGGTCCCCTTTAGAAGATTTTTTTAACCTGTAGCACTTTGAGATCCTCTGATGAAAAGTGCTTTATAAATAAAATGTATTATTATTATTATTATTATTATTATAATTTCAACATGACATGCGAAATCCCAACAGGATAAAAATCCCCATGCGTGTCTCGTGTGAGTAGGGCTTAAGACTCCCTTTCCCCGTGTCCTGTACCGCCCCACTCTAGAGAGCACTGAACTGGGGAGGAAAGTTTATTTGTGGGGGCCGTATTATGGCACATGATGTTCTTGTATTATGCGTTTTTCTGCTGATACGGCCATGCTGTCGACAACTCCAGTGAGCTGGCAGCTCAGTGCGGCGTTATCTTCTAAAGTAAGAGCGAGAGAGAGAGGGAGCAGAGGCTTGATTTATTGCCTCTGCAGAGGAGAGAGCGAGAGAGGAGGGGTGAAGAGTGAGAAAGAGAAGCGAGATTCTTCCTATGAGTCTCCGGAGTTGAGTGAGACAGGTTGGAGTTTGAGCCGAGTGAAAGAGAAATCCAAATGAATGAAGAGGTGCTGATTTTTTTCTCCCTCATCTGCAGGAGACTTTTCCCAAACTTCTCTGCTTCTCCACATCCTCCGATTCTTCTGTGTCCCTCTCCTGGGAACCTGTTATAGACCTCATCTGACCGCTGTTCAACAAAAGCCTCTCTGGAATTACCCAGCATGCTTCACGGTCTGCAGAGAGTTCTGCCTTGATGCTTTTCTGGTGGTTGAGGGAGAGAACCCCTCCCGCTGTGTTATTAAGCCCTGTTTGAGGCCAAACTCAGCCTTGAGAATTCCAAGATGGCTTGTGTGCAGCTTTTCCCACTTTATTCCTGTATGTTTGTTTGCAAAGAGAAATTGCATAACGCCTCATAAATTTGTACAATCAGTTACACATTAGCAATGTCTGACTGGGATAGTCTAAGCAAATAAACTTCAGTAAATCATTCATCGAGTAAAATAGTTGATTCCAGCATAACTCTAACAGAAACGGACTATGGTGTTTATATTTCAGTCTTCAATAAAACGAAGTTTTCTATTTACAATAGAAAAAAAATTCAACCCATTTATCAGTTTAATACAGTCGAAAATTGTTTAAAGTAATGCACAAAGGAAGTTTATTGACCAAGATATTCGAGGCAACACCCCCAAACCTTGCAAAGTCCTATACTTTTTCGTAGGTTCAACATTTAATTTGGCTGTTTTGATCTATATGATGTTGAATGTTTGATGATCGCGAAACATGAAAACATGGATTGCTGAAAAAATTCTGTCAATGGCGAGGAAGCTTTGTGTCATAAAAGAAACAAAAATTCTGTCAATGGCAGGTGAAGAGTTAAACATCAATGCAACTGCCACAGTTCTTTTTGAGTCATTCACACAAAAGTCATTCACTCAGACTCAGATTGTTTATTTTCATTTTGAACAGATTTGTTCACAAGAAGTGTCTGTTTCCTGAACATTAGAGATGCCATACTCCCACTTGAGTGAGTTTACAGATCTGTATTGACACAAAGCGGCTTTATGTTTCAGAATGTTTATTTAATGAACTATACATATGAAGTGCATCAATCTTTTCCAGCTCACATCTGTGCCCGGTTGGGCCGTCAGTCGTCCCGTGTCAGTGGCCCTATAGGAGGCAGCCCACAAAACCCCTTTTCTCTCTCTGTCTCTCTGAGAGCAGCAGGAGGGAGATGGGATCTCTGCTAATGTGAGGCCTCTTAAAAACAAGCTCCCAGGTCTCTTGTGTTTTCCAAAGAAAGATTTACATTCTTTTGCATGGAAAAGTGGGGTCATTGTTGGTTAAAACGACCTCACTCTGCGTCTACAGCAAGCTGAGATTGGAATTCTGATGAACTTGTATAAATCGTGCAACTTTAGCTTTGTATTCTTTATTGCTGTCTTATTTGCACACCCTGTTGCATGTGCAATTTTTTTTCAGTGAGGGGAGGGGAGGGGGGGAGGGGGGAGGGGGGAGGGGGGGGGGGGGGGGCATTTGCTTCCGAATGAGTTTGTGAAGTAGTAAGGATTATCTTTAATGTTTGGGGGATGTGTTAAAGGGTCACCGGAAATCATCTTACTCATCCTCGTGCCATTCACAAATTTTAAGACTTTTTCTTCTGTTAAAAGCAAAAGGAGATGTTTTCCAGAATGTGTGGGCTGCTCTTTTCCATACAACAAAAGTTGATGTTAATTAAGTCATATTTATATCATTTTTATTTATTTATTGTTTTTGATTTATAGGATGAATATTGATGATTTGTTCTTTATTAATACATTTACATTTAATTTGAAATATGTAATTAAAGATTCCCCTCCAAAATGGACCTTGTTGGAGTCAGTGTTTTTGGTATTATGTAAATAATATTATAGTATTCATTCATAATTTGGATTAGCTTTTTTTTATTTTATATATATTTTTTTACCTTTTATTTTTTTCAGTTTTCATATACATTCACATTTTACATTTATTCATTTAGCTGATGCTTTTCTCCAAAGCGACTTACAATTGCTATATTTCAGAGGTCGCACGCCTCTGGAGCAACTAGGGGTTAAGTGTCTTGTTCAGGGACACATTGGTGTCTCACAGTGGATTCGAACACGGGTCTCTCACACCAAAGGCATGTGTCTTATCCACTGCGCCATCACCACATCAATATAAACTTTATATTGCGGATTTAGGTTTTAGTAATTTTGTGTGCTTTATCATTTTTATTAGTTTTGTATTTTTATTTCAGCTATACTGTAGTAATCTTAGTACTTCAGCTTCAAATTTTTTCAGTTAGTTGCCAAGGCATCATTTCTAATTTTCGTTTAGGTTTAAATTTTTTCCATCTAATATTTATATTTATTTTATTTCAGCTTCATTTCAATAACCAAAAACAATTTTAATAGTTTTAGTTTTAAGTTAATAACAGCACTGGTAACAGCACTTCTCATGCAGAAGACACTTGTTCAAATCTAGGTTTCGACATTTCCTAGTCCCATTCCTTCTCTTTTTCCCCCCAGTAATTGCCTGTCCCTGTCAATAAAAGTGGTGAAAAGCCCAATAAGTACATAAAAATGGGTCCTATGTGGTGAAAGCCCTTGTGATTCACTCTGTTGGGTTTAAAGTGACTCCAGTGATAGACTGAGTACTCACTGCTCCACAGCCTTTATTTGAGGGCTGACATTTCAGCAGACGTTGATACTCTCCATATCAGTGCTTAAACATGATGGATGACTCACAAGAGCTTTGTTGACTTGTTAGTAGATCAAACGACAGCTTCTGGTAAAACGACTGAAGATCACAGTCATGGAATCATTGGCCAGGCGTTTCGGCATGAATTCGCTCTTGAAAGATGAGGTCGGAGCATTGACTATACGTTTAACTGTCACGTTCTAGAACGTATTTAACACTTTTTGTTGTGTGTGTGTTCTGAGTTTTTTTTCTGATCTGCTTACCTGGTCAAATTCTTCCCAAAAACGCTGTTTGAAAGTGTTCTTTCTGTACTTTTCTTTACACTGTTATGTTGGGCTAGATTTAGTGTGCTGTGATTTGTTGATTGAGGTTCTCAAACTCATTTTTACATCGCAGATTTTTGCATATGAGAGAGGATTTCTACCATCAGAGTTTAACACTTGAGTAGTGTTAAACTGCTTTCTAATATGGACTTGAGTTATTATCCATGTTGGATGCAGCATAAGAAATAAGTTCATTTTTACATATCAAAGGTGCCGTATTTCCCCCCTGAAGTCCACTTATAATGTTTTATTATTATAACCTATAATAGCAGCCTAGTTTTCATAAATGTCCCATAAGAATTGTGACTTACTGTCCTGAAAAGTCATGGAAAATCATATAAGTCAAGAAACCTAATTTCAATTCTTTTCGTTGTTATGCTCAGCTATACAGTATTTTGTTTGTTAGAAATGGGTCTTTGTAGAGTACAAACTCATTTTTTCCCCCCAGTTGTTCATGATTGTTGGATAAGGATTTTTAAAAATTATTGCAAAGAGAAATATCCAAATGATGAAATATTGTAGAGCTGAGCATAGCAAGAAAAACCTGAAACTATTGTTATAAAAAGTTTTGAATGAAGATTTTATGAATTTCCGTCATTTACCATTTTCCTGAAGCTTACAACTGAGCTCTCAGCAAACAGGGACAATCCTCTTGGTTTTAAACTTGCAGGTTTATTTGCTGATTTACTTAAACAATTTGCACCAGTTAATGTGATTTGCTTGTGCACAGGAAGTGAAACCTGTGCCATCACATTTTGTACAGAGGAGAGAGTGAATTAATGAGTAAAAGAGAGAGAAAGTGACTCTGACTATTAGAAACTGAGTAAGACGGAGGGATGAAGTGAATAATGCAAGGAGAGGTGAGGGTGATGTGGGGCGGGGGGATATTCCGTCATAATCCAGCTGTTGTCGTGACATGAATCAGGTGACCTTTGGCTGTCAGCATCTCAGTCCATTACAGGAGATGATTTGCCATCAATGAGAGAAGAGAAATGCGGGAGGTTGCAAAGGAAGCAGAAAAAAAAACGTATATCCACTGACAGAAAGCCATAATGTAAGGGAGGGAGATGGAAGGAGGAGTAAATGAAGAGTGAGTGTATGAAAGAGTGAAGGAGTGCAAGTACTTGGCAAGAGTACAATGAGATGTAATTTTTTTTTGCTTTCTGTTTGTATGGTGATGGTGATGTGTTGAAAGGATTTGTCTGCCTGCCATGAGTGGGAGCGTCCCCTGTGGTTTCCTGTTGTCTGGATAATTTTTTTATTTTTTACACACTTCACAAGTCCCTCCTGATGTCCACATCACTGAGACCGCTAGGATTTCACCTGAATTTTGTATCCTTTGTGAGATGTGTGCAATCAGACTGAAATTTGTGTTTTTGTTAAGGACTGTAGCTGGAATCAAACAGGCCGTGTGAAACCGCCTCCCCCCTTGCTTGACAAGCGTGCTAATTGAATTGTGGGAAAATGCTAATCGTGGACATGTAAGGGAATGTTGGAATCTTTCTCTGCTGACTTTGCAATGGATTCTTGCAAACATAAGTGCTGTTGACGGTTGTTTAGATGCGATTTATCGATGCTGTTTTTATGCAATTCGTGATCTAACCAGTCAAGACGTACACATCAGATCATCAGATTTGTCACAGTGCTAGTTGTGTGGTAAAGTGGTCAATTTACAGGCTTTCCTGTAGCTCAAACAGTAGAGCGTTGGCGCTATCAACGCCAAGGTTATGGGTTCGATTCCCAGGGAAAGCAAGAACTGACAAAATGTAAAATTTGTATCTTGAATGCAATGTAAGTCGCTTTGGATAAAAGCGTCTGCCAAATGCAGAAATGTAAATGCATCCATCTATCCATCATTAGACTTTTTCTATTTTGAGATATTCTAAAATGTAATTTTTCCTTTGAGGGTAAAGCTGATTTTTCTGCATCGATACTTCAGTCTTCAGTGTCATTCTAATATAAGTTTTCCAATTTTACTTGAGTGTAACGTTTCTTATTTTCACTGTTGAAAACAGGTGTGTTACTCCCCCCACCCCCACCCCCACCCCCCCAAGATATTTTCAAGAAAACAGCAGTTATTTCAAATAGAAATCTTTTGTAACATTATAAATGTCTTTACTGTCACTTGCTAATTGCTAAACAACTTCTGAGAAGTAGTATGCCTATATATTTTAGATTTATTATATAAAACATTTTTATCTGTAATTTTGTTAACGAACTAACAGTCCTGTAGTTGTTGCAAGCCTGTTGCGTCATCTTGCCTGGCCTAGCCTGGTTACGACAAGGTGTCAGTCTTACATGACGTGATTGTGACTTTGAACAAGCGGTGTGAAGTTCTTGACCTTGGCTAAGGTGGTCCTGACGCTTAATAGCGGAGTTCTACTCTACAAGCAGATGCTACTGAAGAGAGAGAGAAGAAAAGGTGTCTGACAGAAGAAGACGACTATGGCGAAGTGTTTCTCAGCGATACGCCGTGTCCGCCCTCACAGTCACTTAGCATTTTGACAGAGCAACTCGAGCTTTTCAAGCTCCAAGACTCTAAAGTGCACTTAACAGCTTACTATAACAACGTGTTTTTTGCCGTGCACTCGAGGCCTGCTCCGAAGAGCACTTCTTCCGACTTGTAGGGTCGAAGATGATGTGCTTCTCTTTCTCTTTTACTCTCTCTCCACCGTGTTTGTTTTCACGTCGTCATCAGTCACTTCACATCTGATTGACAAGCGTGCAGAATCATCTGGAGACGGCTAATGCACATTCCGTGTTTCGCAGAACATTTGAACCGCTGAAAGTGCATTGGGTAAAATTTACCGTTGAAATGCTATCTGACTTGTTTTGCTTATTAGATTTAGACGTAATGTGTTGTAATAGACTTGAGTATTTGTTTTCACACAGCTTGCCGTTTTTTGATCCTTATGCATATAATAGGTATTTTATATGATTTATAGTAGCATTGTTGGAGCATTTATTCAGGCATTTAAAATGTAGCATGGGGAAGTTTACTAGCATAAATTACAGCCACTCAAAATGTCTGAGTGAGTTGTTTTACACTCTAATGTTTTAAAGCTTCCTGCGACCCGAGGAAGTGATGCGTCAGGAAGTAAAGGGCTGCTATCAGGAAGAGATCAGATCTCTATCTGCGATAGGACAGTGATTGGGCTCAAATTATGTCATGTGATCTTCAACTTCATCCTCCGAGGGATATTTCTTCATATGCAGGTGCCCTTTGTTAAAGGTCGTTGAGCCATTGTGCAATCAGGGATCAGGGCTTCACCAACAGTGTTTGTTTCTTCCCTTGTGCGCCACTGACGCTTATTTTAATGATGCAAAACAATTGCAAATGTTTAGCTTGGGGTTGTTTGTTGTTGTATAGTTGAGTCTCACTGTCTTTATCTAATTTTTATCCCTTGTGTAGGAAAGAAAATCACAAACGAGATCTCTGCAACATCTTAGTTGTTTCTCTTGCTCAGCAATAAGATTAGATGGGGAGCAAATTTAAAAGGTTTAAATTTGTGCTTGCTTCTCTTCTCATATATTTTTATTTTGAGCTTCCCCAAGAGGGAGTTTTAATACTCAAATATTGCTCATATCTCTGGAGACTTAACTCCATTTGCAGGTATGTTTTAAGTATCACCTCAGATGCTTAATACGATTCCCTAGTACATGTATTAACTTTTTTTGTCATCCAAACCCCTTTGAACTAAAATATTTACTTGAAGTAACCCCTGGGATTTTAAGTTAACATTTCAATAATTTATCCACAAACTCCTTTCATGTTTCTCTGATGTCATTAATGGTCATATGACATGCGTGTAAATAAATAAAATGTGTTTTTTTTTATAGTTTTTATTGCTGAAAAGATTTTTGTTTAATGTTTTTGAAAAAAGACCTGTGATGGCAGTGCTGAATTTTCAGCGTCCATTACTCCAGGTTTCAGAGTCATATGATCCTTCAGAAATCATTCTAATATGTTGAATTGGTGCTCAACAAACTTTATTATCAATTATCAAAACTTTTTATTAGTATTGAAAACAGTTGTCCTTCTTAATGTTTTTTTTTTTTTTTTGTGGTACCCCCCCCCCCAATTTCATAAATAGAAAGTATTAAAAACAACATTTATTTTAAATAGAAATAATTTGTAATATTATAAATGTCTTTACTTCCACTTTTGATTGATTTAATGAATCCCTGTTGAATAAAAGTAATAATTTATTTAAAAATCTTACTGACTCTTTGTAATCGTAATGTACATTTTTATGATTTAATTAATTATTAGCTTTTCAACTCACAAACCCTATGTAGTTCCCTCACAAACCTCCAGGGGTTCACGAACCCCAGTTTGTGAAACCCTTCCTTAGTAGAAATAAACAAAGGAAGTCGTTTTTGACAGATTAAAAGTATAGAGATGTTAAAATAATGTGGACTCCATAGACCAGCCACCAGTTTCTAAACCATATAAAGACTGTGTCTTATGAGACAAGAGGTAATCAGTCTTACTTTTTCAGACCGATCTATCTTTTTATGTTACTGACTTAAAAAAATAGGACCAGTCTTGAAGAAAAAAATGAAATGACTAACTTTTAAGCAGAGTCTTAAACTGGCCCATAGGGCATTTGATCTTGTGAGAATTTAAATTTGAATCTCAGACACCAAAATCAGCAATCAAAAGTCAAAGATATACCATCCATATTTAACTCTAAAGCTCTATTTTGTTACTGTGTGTCAAAAAGTCTCATTCATGTCTAAGTGTATTTCTCCCAAAGAATTTTAGGAGAAACTTATAAGACTAAGTTTGAATGACACACTGTGAACTCCATTAAGCGTCTGAACAATGAAAGAGCAACCTTGGAGCAATACATTTTCCTCTGGGTTCTTCTGAATGAAACCCTGGCGATGGCTTTGCGTGAAACAAGCAGCTAATAAAAAGAAGAGTGTGATGATTGTGCTGGAGTCCTCAGCGCTCCGGGGCCGCTATCTTCTCATCCATCCGTCTTAACTCTGCTGCTCATGGTGCTCGGAATGGAATTCTCTCCCTCCCTCTGCCCTTTTGGAGGGCTAGCATGTGTGAAAAATTGTTAAGCAGCTCTCTCCTCTGTTTTTCCCCTTCTCTCCCTCTCTCTGTCCTTTGTGCTTGAGCAGGCATGTTCCAAACTCTTGACATCAAAAGAAGGCGTAACTCATCAGTCTCTCACCAGGGAAACTCTTTTCACCGGGCAGCAGAAAGGGGAACACGAGCGAAACGGGATCTGTTCGGGGGCCGTGAGGAGCCATGGGGGTGATTTGTGTTTGAGGGGGGCGGAAGGGAGTTGTGGGAGTTGAGTTGTGCGGTAGCCCGTCTACACTGGGCTGCTGGAAACATAAACACAGGCTCATAATCAAGCCGCTGAACACACAAACACACATGGCCCTCATTCGTCAGGTTTTGTTCTAGGCATATGTGCCCTCGCGTCTGTCTTTCCCTATATTAACTCTTCTGATATAGTCTCCTCTGAACTTTTACCTTAAGCACTCCACTTCTGCTATTAGTCCTCATTTTCCTCCATTGTGTACTTTAAAAAAAAGAAGTTTCATTCATTCATTCATTCAATCATTCATTCATTCCCAAGATTTTTAATTTATTGTTTTTATTTTAAAACTTATGTATTACTGTTCAAATATAACATGCTGAATTGGAGCTCAAGAAACATTTTTATCAATATTCAAAACTTATTATCAGTGATGAAACAGTTGTTCTGCTTAATGTTTTTTTTTTTTTTTTTTTTGTGGGAACCATTTCCTCCCCACAATTTCATAAATGGAAAGTCCTTAAATGGAAATCCTTTGTAACATTATAAATGTTTTACTTGCACTTTTGATTCATTTAATGCATCCCTGTTGAATAAAAGTATTAATTTATTACACAGACCACTAAGTTTTCAGGTTTTTTTTCAGTTTTAAAATGCTTTATTGGCACGATAAATATTCATACATTTATATCGCCAATTCACAGCTAAACCACATTTAGATAAAACAGTGTTTATAACGGTTTACATAAAGTGCATTAATTTAAAAAAGAGGGAAAAACAACACAATATACAGTGTTTTATTGACAAGGTCCAATAGTCATGTTTATATAGGACAAATATGATTGAGATTCACTCTCTCAGATTATTCAGTCATTTACTCAATTGCTTATTTCTTCTTTCACTTCGCTCACTGTTTTATTCACTCATTTACACCCAGCATGTTTCCTTCCGTTCTTTAAAATGACTTTCTCTCGGCCTCTCAGCCAGGCGTCCTGTAGTGTGAAATGGGTCCGTCAGTAGAATTAGCATAGCTTTTCTGCAGCAGATTGTATAACATAACTTAGGCAAAAGGCTCCATATGGATCCCTGTTCACTCTCTGGCCCTGCCCACTGACTAATACTACTCTCACCAAGCCTGAGTGCTGCATTAACATAATTAAAGTGGCCACACACACACACACACACACACACTCCTTTAGCCTTGGCCTCTGTTCAACTACCCTGCTTTGATTCAGGCTGTAAAAGATGTCAATATGGCAACTTGGTGTTCTATTTGATTAGAGTAGTTCACGTTTGTTATTGTCATTAGAGATTTTTATCTCTGACCCCAAACAGACGGTTGCTGTTTGATATGTCAATTCAACAAAGGGTTGTAAACGTTCACTCGCCGTGTGAGATAAACCCTGTAGACCCTGTTATATCATTCTATTGTTTGCTCTTAGATGAAATGGCAGTGTAATTATTCACTTTTTGCTGTGTGGTAGGATGTTATCTAGTTATCATGGATGGTTTCATGACATGCCAGCCCACATGTTGACTCAAGAACTACACAATACTACATTTAAATTATCCTCAATAATGTAAGTGACTATAATGTACAGAACGTAGTAGGGGTGTTAACGATTAATCGACGAGTGATTAATTGTCGATAATACATTTAATCGATAACATTTATCGATCATCGATTAAGCAGGTTCATGGACGTGCGTGCTGCTCAACCGCGAAACATGTAAAGCGAGCATGCCGGAGTTATGTTTGGGACCATTTTACACCATCATGACTATAAGTTTGCATGTGCATTCGCAGCCTTTTGTTTTGTGCAAATGTATGTTGTAATATTGTGTTTATTTTGTGTAGGCCTATCTATATCTGATTAATCTCATATAGGATGCATTTGGTTAAAAATGTATGTAATAAAGTGTACGGTGATCCGCTTCAGCGCGCGCAGCTCAAACGGCAATGCACGACTAATAATGACTATTGGGACTGTCATATTACATAACATTATAAAGAGAACAATATTGTAATAAAACACTGAATTATTTTGGTTTAGTTGCTGTGTCGCGTTGCTCCAGGAAGAGCGCGTCCACAATATGAGTCTTTATGAATGGCACGTAACTTAGTACAAATTCACTTATGCATTCTCGTAATTTTGAAATAACGCGCTAGCAAAGTGCTCCAGTTTAGCCTACCGGTATTCATTCATCGCATGCAGCTCAAACAGCAATGCACGGCTAATAATAACGATGATTGGGACTCATATTACGAAACATGAGAACACCATTTTATTAATCATTGTGAATTCATTGGGTTTAGTTGCTGTTTTCAGCGCGTTGTTCCAGGAAGAGCACGTCCACGACAGTCACACATTCTGACAAGCATGCATCTGAGACGCCGTTGGTGACACATTATATCAGTCGTTATTTGATAATTCAATAATTAATTTAATTAAATGATCAATCACATCGAAACATTTTACAATCCTACTAGCCCTTTATTTAGATTAAAAACCATTCTCATTCATTTGGTGAGGAACATGTAGTTTTGAGCAGCATTTGCAGACCCTGCCATGCTGTTGGCCATATGCCACTGCAGTAGACGCATATTGCAGTATTAAGGCTAACGATTAATCGATTAATTGATCGTTAATTTAAATGACGATCGATCATGGGAATTTGTGAAAATTGACATCCCTAGAACGTAGACATGGACCCTAAGTAATACATGTTTGTCAATGGCAGCTGTTTACAATATTACATTTCCCCCTTTTAATCTTCAGTTTGTGGTTATGGCATTGAATTTGCAGTAAATTGTTGTACAGTAAGTTAAATTGTCTTGCATTTTTTGCTTTTGTTGAATTGCATTTCGTTTGATTATTGAGGCAATTGCAGCAATTAGATAAAATACATTTTATTATGAGTGCATATTTTTGATATTGTCTTAACCTCTTTTACTTTGTCTTAGACTTTTTGAATGTCTTACAGAATGTCAGAAATCAATGATTGCAAGTGTAATTCGCTCAACTTTTTTGATGCATCACATGAGTTTACCCCTCTAACCTCTTAGTGGCTCCTAGTTTTTTTAAAACTCCCTACATATGGTTTTACATATGGTGTGTGAAAGCTGTTGACTCTTCTGTCAGATGTAGTTTAAGTAAAGAGTATCTCAGTTCTAAGGTTTGGGATCTCTAACCAGATGAGATGATGTCAGGTTATGTCAGTGTCATTATTTATCGTTATTTTTGTAACTTCTCTCAAAAAATCTCATACCTTAGAAAAAATGTACTTTACTGTTCTGTAAGACATTACTCTACACTCGTGGTGCACTGTAAATCATTTCACTATATAAAAAGAGCTAAATAATTTAAAATTGCAGTTACGTTGTCATTTAATAAGTCATGAAATTACCAAAAAGTACCAATAAATTGCATTACTGGTATATCATGTTTAAGCAAAGTTGTTTTATTAACAGTTCATGTTAGTAACCTTAACCCAAAATACCACTTTATTTTTACTTTGTTTAATGACTGCTATTTAATAGCCTTACCTTATGCTGTATCAGTGTAATCAGTGTTAGTGATATACTTACAATTATGTGTATGAATGTTTATTTCTCAAAAATGGTTGAGAGTATAATGTTTTTTTTTATATACAGTAAATACTTTTTATTCTATTTGAACTTTCTATTCATGAAAGTATTCTATGTATAACAGTTTCCACAAAAATATTAAGCCGCACCACTCGTTTTAACATGTTAAAAAAATTATACTGACCTACTGTAGTGTACGTCATTTTTTTTGTTTAAACTTTTAATAATAAGCCGTACATCTCGAATCCATCTTCCAAACCGTGTTTTTGTCTTATCTTGAATCGCTACGATACTAATTTAGACTGAGCGGGATGACAACCGCTGTGGAGTATGTGCAGTACCTGCATGACTTTGTCATATACATAAATAGAGAGAAGTATCTCCGGCTACAATATTCTTCCACCAAATACATGCAGTTTTGTTTATTAACCCAGAGAGCACCAAAAGTTACATATTGTACCTTTAAATCATGCAAAGTACAGTTTCATGACCAGTAATAAATATTTATGGACATTCAATTTTCTAAATTCTGGCTATTCTAGAATATAAGGACAGGTTTCTGATTGACTCATTGAAGGGAACAATGGTTTAGCAATGGTTCAACCATGTCTTTAGGATCAGTAACCAAGATGATGTCTCTTCCTCTCTTTTGCTCACCTCGCTGTCAACTCACTCTGCCCCTCTCGCTCTTCCTCTGATGAGCACAGTATTGTGTTGGCTGCGTTTGATTTGTGGAACTGTGCAAACAGTCGCAGATCACAACATGTTCACCAACTAGACTTCACCCCCTCCCATCTCCTCCTCTGTTTATCCTGCTTTTCTTTCACCCCCGTTTACCCCGGGGAGACAAAGGGGCGAACATGGTCTGTTTCTTCATCTAATCCCCACCTGGAGTCTTTGTCTGAGACCCCATTTCAAACACACACACACACACACACACACACACACACACACACACACACACACACACACACACACACACACACACACACACACACACACACACACACACACACACACACACACACACACAATGTACTTTTGTCTCTTTTTGCATATGTCTTTTCTCTGACTACATGTTATGTGTCATCTTGTGTTATTTGCAACCACTTTATGAGCATGCATATGTCAAGAATGGGCTCCTTATCTTGCAGGGAATCAGTTTAATACCACTGGTTGTTTTCCCACTGCAGCTGGAGTCTATATCCTCTCATATATTGAGAGAGAAAGAGGCCAAATGAAAGAGTTTAACCTTGGTTTAGATGGAAACAGGATGATGCTTTCTAGACAGCCTCCCACTGATGATACCTTTAAATGGAGTCGAGTAGGTTGACATCTCCTCTTTTTGCTTTATTTAGAAAGGACATTGAGAGCTGGCTTTTAAATATCTGCTTTGCCTCTCATATGACAAATTACAGGAAAATGTTTTAAGTGCAAGTTTTTTTTTTTTAGTTCATAAACAGGCTGGAAACAGGATGTGGTGTATAATAGGGCTAGCAGTTTAACTTAACCTTACATGGGGCACTAGTTATGTAGGAGTTCTCTCACGTCTGTATCAAACCACCTTTTTACTATCTCTGACAAACGACAAGCGAGAGACTTGTCGACCATATCAGTATGCAAAAATTTCAGATTCGATTTGAGCTTCGGATGTGTTGAAGTATTTGAACTTCTGCAGCTAGACTGTATGTGAATGGTTGTTAGAATTTGTTTGATTTAATTTAAAGGTGCTCTAAGCGATGTCACGCATTTTTAAGGCCAAAACATTTTTTGTCACATACAGCAAACATCTCCTCACTATCCGCTAGCTGCCTGTCCCCTGAACTCACTGTAGAAAAACGCAGTCTCTGCAGACACCCCAGGCTCCACAAACGGCAACAAAAACTGGGCTAACCCGCACCACGAAACATAACAAACTGTTCCAGCCAATAACCGACAAGAGGGATTTGAGGGTGGGGTTTGGGTGCGCGGATGAGGAGGAGGGAGGGTCTAGCTAGCCTACGTTTTGTTTGACAATACTTTAAACGTCAACAAGAAGTGACGTCACCCGACATTGCTTGGAGCACCTTTAATTACATTTTTTATTTTATCTTTTAATCTTTTTATATATTTTTAAAAGTCTATTTTAATTTATTGTAATTATGATTTTAACTTTTATATATATATATATATATATATATATATATTTTATTCTGTTTCTTTTTTACTACTACTGACTGGTATTTGCATGATAAACCATTACCCATATATATTGTGTAAACTAGGGATTATAAACTCAGATTGTATCTCATCTGATTTGGAGAATAATCCCGTTCCTTTAGACTAAAGGTTTCTCATCAGGTGTGTGATTCACCTTCAAACATTCGAGAACAGGGTGCACAAAGCCTGGTTAATCTAATCCTCCGCTTATTGCGCTTCGGTGACGGTTCCACACCGACCCACGGTGCTTAAATATGAATACAAGCATTCTTCCTCCCTAGCACACCGTTATCATCGCTGTCATTCTCAGGGGCACGGCGAGCTCACGGTATTGTCACACACTTTCAATTTCAATTAAAGTGGGTGCACAGGGATAAGGAGAGTACCCACAAGGGGAGAGAATAAATACCTGTTAAAACGCTATGCGTGTTTCGAATGCGTGCTGCGGATTGATAAAAGATTAAAAGTGCTGAGAGTGATAGGGAGTTTGTCTGCACTTTTATCTGCAGAAAATATTTAACTAATTCATGCCTCACATCCTTCTTCCCTGGTTTCTTTCTCTTTCATAAAAAGAGTTTTTTTTTTAGTGTTTCAGCAGGCATTGGCTTCTTTTTCGGTAATGAAAAGATGACCCAAAGAAGATTTCTTGACAATCTTTTGGGTGTTTCTCAGGGCATCGGATGGCCCATGATAAAAGTTGGGTAATGCAAATAAAACAAATCCCAAATATTGAACCCCCTGTTAGTATGATCTTTGATGATCTAACAGCAGATAACATTTGCAGAATTGCTTGTGTAATTCAAGTGAAAAGTCAAATGTTGTCAAATTGTGGACCTATTTCATCTTTTTGGCTTCTTTGCACTTTTTTTAATAGGCACAATATAAGGCTGGGTGATATTGCAAACAAAAATCATTATTTTGACTTTTATAATATGGTCTATGTATTGTATTCTCTGGCATGTTAAAACGGTTTCAGAGGAACAAAAAAATATTTTCCCAAAAAGTTGCATTTTTGCCACTGAGATTTTGAATAGTCATTTTTAATGGTTTATTTACTAATTTGTAGGATTGCCCCCTAATAGTCGACCAAACTTTAGTCGATGAGAAGAAGGTTATTCGCAAAAAAAAAAAAAAAAAAACTCCACAGGAAGTGGCGAAGTCTGTCCGTGAAGGACATATCCTCAACACAGCTGGTCCATGTGTTAATTCTAGTGTGTCGGGCAGGAAATCCAAATGTTGGCCTGTTAATCATCAACTTCAAATATGACTTATCATTTGAAACGTGCAAGTAGTAGCATAATGTTTGCTACTTTACACAGCCACTCAAACTTAACCAGGATAAATGTGCGCTATTATTAAGCACATATAAGTGTTTTTGTGGAGTATGGAAGCTACCGCACTTACTGCATGACGTTTAACTTTCAAAGTTCCAGAGCGATCACTTCCTTTTTTCTCTGATAACAGCGGAAAGAACTTAAAATACTCCGTCATTTTTGGTCATACAGATAAGAGTAAGAAAACACACTACTTTAATTTGTGTACACTCACAATAACAACAAAACTTTATGCTTTTGTAGTATATAGAAAATAAACTTCTTTCTGGAGTGTGTTACAAAAATGAAACCAAACTCAGTATATATTTGCCTCAAAGGCATCAGAAATATTTCTATAGACATATTGAAATCTAAAACAAACAGTCATACTGCAGATATGACCAGTCAACTTCTTTGCAGCTGAAAATGACTCAGAAATCAATAGTTTAGTAATAAATTGTTAAAATGTTCAGTCTCCTTGCTGCTTTTTCCGACACATTCATAATCATTACTTTTGCCGGTGTGCTGCGGCAAGCTCTGTGTTTAATTATATTTCAAACCAATATTATGGTTTGGTTTTTATCTTTAATGTAGAACAATGTTAACAATGTTACATATAATATTCTTTCTCAGTCCTGAAACTCTAACCATTTTCCGATTTAATTAATTTAATGATGAATTTGATTAATAGAAAGCATAACAGTCGACTTGAAAAATCTTTAGTCAGGGACAGCACTACAAATTTGTAATAGTGATTTTTAAAGAGATTTTTTTCCATCTAAATCAGTGGTCTTCACTATTTTTTTCATGAGAGCCGCACTGATAGGACAAAGTCAGTAGGAGAGCCATTTTTACAGGAAAGTATAACAAGTTACATCCAGTCATAAATACCATGTCTGTTTATTAATCTGTCACCCCTGAACATACAATATGCAATGCAATAAATACCTTTTTTTAATGATTTACCAGTCAAATTTGTAACTGAGACAAGATGATTTCCCTAAATGACAAAAAAAGCAGGATTTCCAGAATATATTCATCCCAGAATGACATTAAGTTATTTTTTTCTACATTATTAGCCCATCATGTATCTAATCATCCAAGAGCACATGCGGCGTTAAGAGCTGGAAATACCGCCATAACTGGCAACTCCGCAGAGACTGGATATGTTCACATGCACAACTTTTGTTTCAATCGGTCTGAATTCATTCTGATTAATTAATCTGAATGTATTGTAGTTTACATGAATGCTTAACATCGTGATATGATGCATGATCGGGGTGATGTGTACGTTTATAAGTCAAAATATTCAAATCGGAATAGGTTTTTTGACATTCGCACACTGCACAAATATTCAAAGTTTCCCGCTGTTGTTGCGTAATAACCATTTTCCTACATTGGTTCTTTATTTGTTTTAAACAGCAGACTTAATATTTATCAAATTCTGGTCATAATTTGGAGACTATGATGAACCGTTATGCCGTGCTGTTTGTATATTTCACGCAGTAAAAATGCCCAAAATCAATCGTCTGTGGATGAGAATCTGAAACAAGGACTGGTGAGCTGTTGTCTTGCTTCACTTCACAGATACTGAGTGAAAGGAGAATTATAGAACGACGGGACACTCGTTTATACGACACTTTCATCAGAAGAACAGCGCGTTCAGCGCGACATACGGCGTCCTTTCAGTTTTGGTTTTCAATCGATCAAGTGTTTACATGTTCTCTCGATAAACCACCCCTTTCAATCCGATCGAAATTATTTGAAAATAGAGCTGACACTTTGAGTTTTTAACGGGTTATGTTATAGTCCTACTTCGTTTTTAATGTTTTTATGAAATACCTGTAGTGACTGCTTGATAATTTCACTGTATTATTTACCGCCATGCGAGCCACAAATGAAAGCTTGGCGAGCCGCATGAGGCTCGCGAGCCGCGCAATGAGTAACACTGATCTAAATGAACACATTGACATTAGACATTTTGATTTATTTGTACCAATGTAAACATAAAAAGCAATATTTACATGCAGTTTTTTTGTACATTTTAATGAAAAATTCATCACAAGGACATACATGAACCTTTTTGCATGAAACCATTGAATCAGAGTTTTGATTTGATTGCAATGGATAGTTTGAAGTGATGTACAAAAATGAATCAAACAACTGACTGTTTAGAGAGGACAGGAAATGATTTGGAGGAGAAGGGGAAATGGGAAATCCGTACTCAACATCTAATGGTCATTCTGCACTTATATTGGTTTTTATAAAGGCCATCTTATTAAGTGTTTTAGTCCCCGCATTGAATTTTAGGAGATGCAGAAAGTGAATACTAGTAAAGAAAAAAAAATGAAGTGGTTCTGAAATTGTTTCGGCAAACCACTTCCTTGAGCTTGATTAGCAATAGCTAGCGGCTACGGGGAATTGATTTTTCTACAGAGAGAATTGAAAAGCTGTATATTTGTGTGTCTGTGAATGTTTAGCTTTTGTGTTTGCAAATGCAAAGTTTGTTTTTTTACTTCAAACTCTCAGATGAATAACTGACAGGTTAATGCGCACAAAAACTCGATTGCTGACAGACCCTTTTTTTTTGCTTGTTATTCATTAACACCTATACAGTAGTACACTTGTGTGTGTTTGTGGACATTGCCATGTTTGCCAACAGCATCATGAGCTTCTCACTGGCAGATCTGGATAGATCTACAATGTTTTGTGACACTGTTTTACATGTTATCGGGTACACATTGGCCTCTCTTTAGTCTCTTTTGCTTTTTCTGGTGTTCTTGCATGTTTAGATGCTAAATTGCCACATTATTTTTGACACTGCCAAATGGAGCTTAGTTTTCATCTCTTCACCAGAAGGCGATTTGTCTTCACAATGGAAATTGCATTTATACCTAAAATCAACTCCACATTAAAGACGGCTTATGTCTTCCAAGCCTTTAGTGAAGGACCAGAATGTGTATGTGCCCTTTAAGATGAAAACAAAAAGAAATATGTCTCCTATTGATTAAGGTAAAACATTCAGTTTAAATAGAAATCGTCTTTCAAGATAACGACTCTCTCGAAGGCCTTGTGTAAATCTTTTTTCTTCTCACGTTGAAGGTATTGATTAAGTCATCATAGCGTTATGGGTGGCTGGGTAATTCAACTTGTGGCAAGAGGTTTCTTTGACAATTTGTAATGGCTAAAAAGAGAACACATGCCAAAAAGATGAGTTCAGCTGATACATGTGATGGTTTAACTTGCGAAAGTTGTTGAAGGGACAGACAAACTGCATTTGAGACCTTGTGTGTGAGTGTCTGAAGCTTGAACTTCAAAAGATCTGTTGGTGGATTTACTGCACTGCCGTTGCTCTCTTTCCTTTTAGACTTGCTTCGCAGTTTCTGAGGTTCAATGGAAAGGGTCAGACTGTATGGACTCTACAGGGAAGCGGCTTGAGGAAACTTAGGTGAACAAAGTCCTCATTAGCACCATTAATATACCTTGCAATGGTTCCATTGCAGCCTTTCTGGCTCCTCATTAGTTGATTTTAACCTTTAACAGTGACCCATTATGGATCATTGTTGAACCCAGGATTAGGTGACTTATAACGGAACCAGGAAACGATGATTTAAAAGAAGCCAGAGGCCTCTGCACCAATTTAAGAGCTTTCTTAAACTAGAGCCGAGGACCGTTGCTTGGAGACATAACTTTATAATGAGGAGCTGAGCTCTTGATTGATTACTTGTCTTTGTGATGGCTTGGCTGTGATTATGTTCAAGGTAGTGCAGCAAACCTTTTGGTCAGATTGCATTATTGTGGTGAATACTTCATTAGTGATGGTCGTTGGTTACATTGTTTGGTTTGCATGAAGTCATCTAAAGAGTGGTTAAGTTACAGTAGTTTCTCACTTTATTTAGGCTCAGGAAGAATCAAGGAGACTGTTCAAGAATCCCAACAGAATGCTGTTTAATCTTTGCAGGTGAAGTCTTTTGCTTTACAATCACCACAATTAAAAATGATATAAAAAACGATATGTTTAATTAGCTGATAATGTAGCAGTCCTTCAAGTGCTGTTATATAACTAGTTGTGGTTGGCGTGGGCAGATAATGAGCGCCTCATGTTTCTTCACGGTATTAAAGTCGGTTTAACTCTGGAAACATGAAGATATAAGCTGCAGTGGTGTCAGAAGTCAAATACCACATTGAAGATTTTTTTCATTTAAAATTGAACAAAGATTTTTTTTTTCTTTCTTTTTTAGTTACAATTATAGTTATCAAATAACATTATTTATAGAGTGCAACAGGGCTAAAGGCGCAGCGGGGTAAAAAGGCACATTTGACTTTATTCTCCTTCAAACTAGATGGCACAAAAATTCTTCTTAAAAAACGCTTTTGATGAGGCACGTGGAAATTTGGCTGATCCTTGATGCTTTGCGGACAGCAACACAAAGTTGATTCTGTGATAATTTTATCTAATATTTAATGTTTTTTAAAAAAGTTTAGATTTATGTAGCAAAAGAGATTTGATAAAATTATTGACTATATAGACAGGTCTTCTTAATGATTTTCAGGTTTGTTCAAGGTAAATAAAGCAACAGTTTTTCAATAACAGATGAATTATGTAAAAGTATGGTATTTGGGATAAAAGTCGATCCTTCTGTTGGGGCGAAAGGCACAATAATTAACATGAAAATAAATAGCTGGATGACTTTTCCATTTGTTGACATGACATGGAAGTATTGGAATGAAGTATTCACCACAATAATTCAGATGTTACAGTTGTCCACCTTAGAGATAATCACCATATTTATAATGAAACAATTATAATTAAATATAATATTACAAGACATTAATATTATTAATCATATCATATAATAAAATATCAAATTTATTGTTACTACTGTAAAGTTATATTAAATTATTACAGGAGTGCCTACAGTTCTTTCAGAATCTTTACTTTAAAAAAAAAATGTTTCTGTATTTTTAAGATGAACATTTTAATATATATATATATATATATATATATATATATATATATATATATATATATATATATATATATATATATATATATATATATACATATATACATTTGTTTGTTTGTTTGTGTATTTATTCATTTTATTGATTTGATTGATTGATTGATTGATCCATGATGGATGGATGGACAACATGAGATGGACAATAGATTTGAATTGTGAAGTTGTAGATTTTTTTTTATAAAAGATTTTGTTGTATTTACACAAGGCAATTGGGAGTTATAAAGTCAGAATTGCTCAATGTAAACTTGCAATATAAACTTGAGATATATAAACTCGCAATTGTAAGAAAAAAATAATAATTGTGAGTTTATTTCGAGCAATTCTGACTTTATATCTCGCAATTCAGAATTGTAAGATAAAAAGTTGCAATTGTCTTTTAAATTGTATTATTCCGTGACGGAAACAAGCTTCCATAGGATTGTGAATTAGACTGAAGGGAGTGTCATGGAGGTGAAGAGTTCATGCACTGGCCATTAGAAGCTCTTCACTGCTCTTCACTCTGTCTAATTGATTGGAGAGCTGCTTGTCCAGCACTCAGGAGCTCCATTTGACTCTCACAGAAAGAGGAGGAGGGGGTTTGCTTAGTGAGTGAGTTAAAAGGGGGTCGTAAGGTTGAGGGGTCACAACTTGTGTCTCCTTGGTTGCGCTCCATCTCCTCACTATGGTTTTGTGCTGTAAATAGATAGATTGATCTATTTTAGGGTCTCGTATTTTGATTGTACATATGGAAAAGGACTGTACTGAAGTAAAACTGGCGAAGTGTTTAGAGGAAGTGACCTTGCTCTCTTCAATCTCTGGGATAAGATGTTTGTGTTTGTTCAGAAATAGCCCCCCCCCCCACCTGTTAACTCTCGAAAGTCTTCGTTTTTTTTACTTCCCCTTATTGTCTAGTTCATTTCTTTGAATTTGAATACATTTGTTGTCATAACAACAAGTGAAAAGAAGCTGAATAAAAAAATGCTGTTACAATTTTTTCTCTCATTAAAATCCGACTGAATTCAGTGTCGCTCCTGATAATCATAAAGAAATGTTTGCGTTTAGTCTTTTCTTTACTTGTGTCCGATGTGTGTCTTTTTTTCATCGTCTTTACGAAATGACTAACTAAAGAAATGGTAATATGTGGTGACTGTTTTGAAAGCACAGCACAATGAATGTGACACCAAATAACTCACCAAATAACTCACCAAATAACTGTCAAGTTCAATTTTAGACATGCAATGCAAACAATATAACTTGGTATAGATGTTTAACTGTCTCTTGTGAGGTTGGCATCATACGGAGGATTTTAAGCGAGTTTTGGCTCCTTAAATCCCTTTGCGGCGTCTAAAGAAAAGGACATCAGCACTGGAGGCCTAGGACAGTCCTGAGTGTCTTATCTCAGATTAAATACCCCGGGTGGGTTGTGTCCTGTAGAAAACTCCTGCCCCTGGATGTGGTAGGGGGAGATCAAGGAGCGTTTTATAATCAACATGAGTGGCAGTTTGTAGGTGGACATTGTTTACTGAATTAACAGGGCTGAGTCTATAGTCAGGCATGTGTGTGTAATAGGTCCATGGCGCTGTCTTTATCATGGTCTTTTTTTTTTTCCTCCTTTTTTTTTTGAAGAAGAAAGTGCTGGATATTCTGCTGAGTTTATCCAAATGCAGTGCCAGCTGGTGTGGGCACTCTGAAGATGCCCTCTGGTGAAGATCACACACACACACACACACACACACACACACACACACACACACTGATGGATGAGAGATCGCTCCTTCACTGCTGATGCTTCATTTCCAGATTGTAATTATGATATCCGCTTAACAAAGCCTCCCTGCCTCTCTTCCTCCCTCTCTTCTCCGTCTCTTCCTCCTTCCCGCTCTATCTCTCTAAGATGTTATCATTAAAAATCTCTTCTCTCTCTTTCTCTTTTCTCTCTGACATATTCTCTTCTTTTCTCATCTCTTCTTAATTTTTCTCGCATAGCCTTGTCTTTTCTTTACTGGTCTATTTGCCTGTTCTCTTCTTGTCTTGGCTCATCTTTTCTTGTTACGTATCTTCTCATCTTGTCCCTTCTCTTTAAACCTTGTTTTTTCTTGTTTCGCTTCTTTTCTCAATTTTTCTGTCCTCATCTATTCTCACATCTTCTGACCTCATCTCATCTATTCCCATCTGTTCTTATCTACACCTCTTCTTTTATCATCCAATTTTTGTTTTTCTACTCCTCTTGCTTCATCTCTTCTCATAACTGTTTGTTGCCTTGTGTTTTCTCTTCTCTTCACTTCTCTTCTCTTCTAGTCTCGTCTCTTCTCTTCTCGTCTTTTCACGTCTCTTCTCGTCTCTTCTCTTCTCGTCTCTTCTCTTCTCGTTTTTTTTTTTACCATTTCTTCACATCTCTTCTTGCCCTTTCTCATTTAGTCTCATAAGTTCTCATCTAGAGTCTCTTCTCGTCTTGTGACTCTTCTGTGCTTGTCTTTTATCACATTTTCTCGTTCAGTTTAGTCTTTTTTTTTTAGTTTTTGTTTTTGAAGTGTTTATAATAATACACCTATAGTGCACAATCACTTCTTCATTACCACAGGTACCATAGAGGTGAGAAGGGAAGTGAAACCGGTTTCATCTTGTTGGTCATCGTTTATTTTGCATGCAATGTCTTCCTTGTACAAACTAGCCAACACTGTTGTTCTTCTTTTCTACTCTCCTTCTATTGATGCATCTCCTGCTCTTTTATTCGCTTTCATTTTCTCTGTGCCCTTTATTTCCTGTATTATGCTCCATCTGCGCGCTTTTGTCCTATTCTCCCTGTCTCTCATCTCATATTTCTCTCTTTATCTTTATCTTGCCTTCCCTTTGCTCTCTCTTTCCCTCCATCTGCCGTCTTGCAGCATATCTGAGAGCTGGCGAGCGTTCTGAAGGTTCTCCGCTGGGGGGAAGGCTTTCTGGAAAGCAACAAAAGGATTTAAAAATAAGTTTGGTCTTTTCCTTATTTTAATGAGCCCCTGAATATTTGGCAGCCAGATAGCCTTCTGCACTTTGCATGTCTGCATTTGTGTATGCGTTGTATTTTTGTACATGAATATGCTCTAAGTTCAGTTTGTTTCAGAGCAGAAATAATTCTTAAAGTACATAATTTATCAGTGTTTTGTGTGGTGGCGGATGGATGCAAGATGAAAAGGCATCATAAACCATCCCCCTCGTGTAACCTCATTGCTTTTGTATGAAAGTAATCATAATTTTAGCTTTGTTGAGTGGATTAATTTTAATTGGTTGGATTAGAATGTTGTCTATAAGTAGAGTGACTCTTTTTATTTTGTATTATTTAATGTGATTGTCTTTGAAGTTTTGGACAGTGTGTTCATATCCTTATAGTATAGAAATCGTTTGTTTATTGCATTCAGAAATGCAGTTTCTTTGTATGACTTTGTTTAGGTACAGGGAATGTTTTTCCAAAGAAAACTTAGCCAAATACCTTCTTCAAATACTTTTTTTTCCCCCATTGACATCACTTCAGTCTTT
The DNA here is from genome assembly GCA_026230005.1 of Gila orcuttii. Classification (NCBI taxonomy): domain Eukaryota; kingdom Metazoa; phylum Chordata; class Actinopteri; order Cypriniformes; family Leuciscidae; genus Gila; species Gila orcuttii. Next base: position 13,075,298 of record JAPDVR010000008.1, read on the forward strand.
GCATTCAGTCTGTAGGATGTCTAATTGTGCATTTCTTCTATTTCCATTTAGATTACCTTTGCCATCCTCGAAGGCTTTAAAAACACAAATGATTTAATAACACTGTTAAATATAGTTTAACTTTAGCATAAGTGTTTCATATATTTAGACAGAAAATATAGAATTATTAATATCAACTATTTATCATACCCATAACATAAAATTAATAGTTTTGCAAGTATTGGCAAGTGCATCCCTTCTGGTTGATATTAAAATTGGCATAACAAATAAAATAAATACATTTTGTGTATGTTTCTTGCATTGTCCCAAACTTCCTAACTGTAATGTTTTTTTTTTTTGTTTTTTTTTATGTTAATTGATTTTTTTTGTGGAAGGGTTGCTCAGAAGAATCTAAAAATACTTTGTCTTGTATTGATCATATTTTTCTAATCATGTCTGTCTTGATGATTAAACTTGCAGCACGAGCTATTTCTGCCCGCAGATAGCTTTGCACTTTAACTTATGAGAAAAGTTCTTATCCTCTTGTTGATCCTGGTCAAGAGCATTACCAAACACATCAAATGAGAAATGGGGGAAGGGCCATGCCCCCGAAATCCGTTTCTGTTCCATCTGTTTGGGCATTGAGCAAAATGAGTGCTTAGATCATCTGAACCGACTGTATCAATAGGAAGGGAAGATATACAGGTCAAGATAAAAAGACTGAGAGAAGAGAAAGAGAGAAGGTGATTGAGATGAGAGAGGAAGAGCAGGTATTGCTTACTGTGCGTGTGCCTGTGAGATTAACATTATTACATTGGATTCCTATTTAACACAGATATAATGCATATTCTTTGCCAATGACAGTGTAAACTATAAGATACATTTAACAACACTGAATATATTTTGCATTATTATTGTAAATATATTTTGTATACCTTGAATGTGTTTGAATATTTCACCAGTATCAGCACTGGGACTTTTCACTGTTTGTATCACTGCGCTTGTCTGTGTTTGCGCAACTTGCATCATTAAGCCAGAAGGTGACGACAAGTGACTGTCTTTATGAGTGAACAATTGAACCATTAAATGAACAGATTAGTCCAAAAACATTGATTAATTTAGGAAAGAATTAGAAACAAGTAGCTGAAACTGATCTTTGATGCTCATACCAATTGCTCATATGCCTCTGGACACAGGAGGATGCAAAATATCCTTTCTTATCATTTCTTATTTAAGGCCATTCCCGTTTCGAATATGTTATTTGTTTATTGTCAACAATAAGCATGAACATTCTGCATTTCCATTTTGTAGTGTGGATCATTCATTGCAACATTTAAACTGATTCTCATGTTTCAGAATGTTATCTGCTTGACAAATAATTTATGCTACTGCCCACTGACATGTGCTTTTAAAGCGACTGTTATCCATTTAATTGACCTTCAAACACCTTAAAATGCATATGTGTAGATTTTTCTCAGGGGGGCAACGGGGCATGCCCCCGAACCCCTCTAGCAAGATCACATTTGGGACCTCAGTATTTATAAAACTCTGCTACGGCCCTGACTGTGACAACACAAATTAGCAACACTTAAAAAAAACCTTACAAATCACAAACAGCAGCTGCACAGAGTGCTGATTGTCGCTAACCGCTTGCAGAAAAATTATGCATTTTGAACATTCAGCACTGTTTTTTTTTTTCTTGCTGTTTTTTCTCCCTCTGCGTGAGTGGACTATGTAATTGGATGTTGTGATGGGTGATGAACAGAATGGAGTGCACAGTAGGTGTAATCTGAGGTTATTTGTGGTCAAACGTTAGATTGAAGAACTCGCAGTTAGCCTCTGCACCCTCATAATCTGTCCTCAATCCTGTTAGCATCGCGTAAATTGTTATCCTGTGAAGGACGTCCAAATTACAGGTCATGGATTTCAGAGACTTGCACACTCTCACATCAAACAACATTTTACCCATGATTCAAAGTTTTGTCAGAGAATTGTAATAAATATTTAGAATAAATAGTTTAGCTTATTGTGAGCACATGCTGAAATGATATAAATGATTTTATAGACCAATGTATTTATTTTATTTTATTATTTTATTTTTGACAGTGAGGGAAAAGTAGAAAAGTTGTTCAACACTTCTTTAAAACAGTTTGCATTTGAATTTGAACAGTTCAGTTTGCTGCTATCAAGCTACTTTGAATAAGCGGAAATTATATTTTTGATTTGTTTCCGATTTTGACCACTGATTCCCACACTTATGTGTTATTTCATAATTTTGATGACTTTACACCTTATTTTTCTTAAATGTGTAAAATATTATCAATATAGAAATAATTGGTGTTCAAACATTGCTAAAATTTCAGGATGTCTATATCATGTATAGATAGAAATATTACACTTAAAAGGGAGATTCAAAGATTTCAAAGATGTTTCCCCACTGTAGCAATTGCTGAGAAGTTTAAGAAACTTGCCACAACCTTCCTGAACTAAAGATTCCTGAGGCCCACCTCATATTATTCATTTTGAGTTACACACAAAACCAGGATTTAAAATGCAAAATTTGCCCTCATTGCCTTGTTTAAAGCAAATTACAGCAGTTATATCCTCATGCCTTGAGGCCGAGAGTGGCATATGGGCAAGACTTTACTGCTCACATCTCAGGTACAGATCAGAAGAAAGAGCTCTTCAAAGTACTTGACTTTCTTTTGCAAAAAATGTCTGTGCTTTTTTCAATAATCCCTTTTCTTTAATGTGCTATAGCCTGAAAATCAGAGATGAGGGACGGAAGGAAGGAGGCGTAGAGAGGGTCTCTGGGGTCATTTTCACCTCTTTGTGCTGTGTTGTTTGGAGCTCACATGCCAGGGCCTGCTTTGACTTGCACAGTGCTGTTTGTTTTCTTAACTCCATGGGCTCCCTGTAGTTCAGAATGCCTCAGTTCCTCTGAATCTGTGTGTGAACAGTCAGTCTATGATTTTATACTCATGTTGGAGGCTCTTCCCCTTGTGGTTCCTGTAGATGCAGGGTTTATTTGGGTTGTAAAAAAGTACAAAAAATGTACAATATCACATTTGATCCAATATATCCATCAACCAATACCAATATCGGATACTGTGCCGATATGTATATCAGACTGCACAATTAATTGAAATTAAACTGAAATGCAATATGGCTGTGATCAAATCGCAAATGCTGTGATTTAATTAGTGTGTGTTTTAGAGTGTGTATTAGAAATAAATAATGGCAGCTTAAAATTTGGTAATTTTACACCCATTTTCCTACAAAATGGAAACTATTCTCGTTCTGGAGCCAGAGTCAGTTCTCGACCAGGCAAACTGGTGCCTGTCGTGAATCGGCCGTGTGTTTCAACAGGCTTGAGGAACGAATTGTGACGTAACTCTGTTACGTGTTGTTTACCTGACTTTAACCTGTCTAAAATCAAGCAGTGCACATTCTGGAGTTTGTGCAGGCAGTACAGCACTTCTGTTTTGCTGTTCACAGTACTGGGAGTGATTCTAGTGTACCTGCAGCTTGCATAAACTCTCGGTACTATCATCTGTCCTTTTTGGAAATATATATACTTATATAGAGTAATGTAGTGCAACGTTATTACATTGCTCAACGAGACTGCCATAGACAGCGACAACATTTCTCCACTCTATGGCTCCGTTGAGCAAAGTTTTTAGGACCGACCTTTCCAGCCCAGAACCCCCTTTTCTGCAGTGTAAATGCACGGAACGGTTATTTATTTTTATATATATATATATATATATATATATATATATATATATATATATATATACTCGTATTAAAATAATCACATAACTTTTGGCAGGTGGCTAAAATGACGTGAATTTCACACAAAAACGACGGCTGATGGGACCACAAGGAAAAAAAGCCCAGTCTCGAGCCCTTCTCTAGAGACTATCCTATCAGTGCACAAGCTGTGACTTTAAAGGCAACAGACAGGGGAAAAAGTCCATTTCACACTCTCTAGGGCCCTCCACAACATCAGCCACTTGCAAAACATCTACTATTACATAATGAAATAATTGCGATTTATATATTGCTTGCAAAAAATGTTGTTTCGTCAGAATGCGCGGCTATTATGCACTGATTGAAACTATCATGCGGACCGGTAATGGCCTATCACACACCAAGTGCCTCAGTCATTGTAACCTCTGCTGTCGGCCCAGCCGTCCTCTCCTCTACTGTAATTGCATTTCTAACTGACTGCTTTTAGCTTAGAGGATCCTGCTCGTTTTTCCTCCTTCATCTTGGGTTCCGTAACAGCTCTGTACAATTAGTCTGGGCCGGCGTTTAGCAAAGAGCTACGGCTCGGCTGAACCGTGAGTCCATGTAATTGCATTTGGCAGGAGGGGCAGCCCAACCGGCTTGATTTCACACCTTGCAGACGCAAGTCCATTTACATGCAAACAGCTTCAAATTACAGCTGTGGGGAGCAGCCAGGGGACCGTTCGGCCCACCCCGGCCCCTCGCGCGACTGGTTTAGCCAAACGGAGTGTGATTGAATGAAGGAAATCAGCCTATTACCCAGCCACACTCCCTCATTAATGACAGCTTAAGGTGAAAGCTTAACGGTAATGGCACAGAAAGTGTTTGCTTGTCATAAAAAGGACTCTGTTATTATTGTCACATTCAATTGTCTGCTCAGATATCGCCAGGCATCCTGTCGGCGCGCTCGAAGCGGAGTCAGGAAACAGCCATGTGGAAAATGAAGTTGCTAAGTGCCATCACCTTCGAGATCTCTGCAGTTTTTAGAAGGTTTCACAACAGATGTGATACATTATGACAGATTTACTGTGAATGGATTGAGATAATGTAATCGGCTTACAGTGTATTACTAGATTAATAAGCATTTCCATACTTATGCATGTTAATAATTACAAAGGTGTCAAAAAGACAAAGGAACGTAACTATATATGAACTCTTAGAGAAACCGAGTCATTTAAGGCTGCGGTCTGCATGTGTAGTAACAATCCCATACGTATATTGCTTTTTCTGTTCATTTAATTCTTAATTGGTTTCAGGACGTTGGTCACAAAGTGTGTGGTTACATTTGGTGCCATATTTTTAATAGTTCTCTCTCTCTGAGTCAGAGTCAGTAAATCTTTATTGGCATGACTTTAAAAGGTTTCAACAAGAAAATCAATCATTCAAATTCCTACATGGCGTGGATGTATAAAGCAGGTTGAAGTAAAAGAAAGCTAAATAGAATTTAAGATGCATAATTTATTAATTGTTCTGAAAAGAAATAATCTCTCTGCTTCTAGAAAGACTTCCCTTTTCAGATGCCAGTTTGGGACAAAATGAAGAGACTTTTTCAAAAAAAAAAAAAAAAAAAAAAAATTGCATTCACTTAGTCACATTTTATTATTATTAAATACAGAAATGTTGTAAAATACTATTTATAAATATTGTAAACATGTACTTTAGTTCCTCTCACTCAAAAAAAAATAATTTAAATTTAATGTTATTTAGAACAGAACAGGAATGAAAAATATAAGTACATAATTACAGTGGCATTCATTATAAACAACATTTAATATAAACGCCAAGCCTAAACAAATTAGTTTAAAGTGAATCTGAAACTACTGGTGTGTGGGAAAAGCACTGTATAAATGAACTTGGGCTCACATGCCTCTCTCATTCAGCATGAATCCAAATGTGTGCGCTTTGCACATGTTTTGTGTGCTTTTTGTTAATTGCATTATAAGTCACTTTAGAAGATAAGTTGCAGCACATTTCAGATGATAAAAACAATCTGATTTATATTCCAGAAAATACAATATATAATTCTGTTACATTGCACTCTCTTTACCTATTTTTAAAATAAAACGAAAAACGAATAAAACTACATCGTGCTGCTGTCTTGGCAGTGTATAATTGTTAACACTGTTGGTTATGTCTTAATGTAAACAATGTAAAAACAGACAGGCAAAAAAATGGGTATGTCAGGTCAGATCAATTTATTAGGCTTTACTGTGTAAATGCAGCTATGTATACACAGATGACATTGATTGTATTTTACATACAGCCCCTCAGGCTACAGGAATAACATGCTACATAGATGGCAGATACATACTGTAGCTAGCAGTTGTGCTAGCTGTGTGACCTTATCCGAAATAATTTTCATTTTCTTTTTCTGTTTTCTCGCTCCCTTTCTCGCTCACTGCGCACTTCAAAAGGAGTGAGAAGGTCACAGCCCAGCGGTAGCTGTTGTTAATATATCAGCCCCTGTGTTTTTGACTGTAATTATGCAGTAAACTCCTAGAGGTCTGGCTGAAGTATGTGTATATAGGGCTCTGGGCCAAACACAGAGGGGGAAAGGAGATATTTTCCCTCTTTTGGAGTCTGTTTCAGAACTATTTTAGCTCTGAGGCTACACTTATTGGGGTTCTGTTCTCTTTATTGTGTGAAATTTAGTGCCACCCACGTTAAGATGAGCGGTTTATGTTTTTGTAATAGCTGTTTTGCTTGGTTTTGTGTGCAGATGACCTGTAACTGTTTCTGAGATTTATGGGGTGGAGCTGGAGGATAAAGTATTGACCTGGTTTGAACAGGAAACTCTGTTCTCTGGTGTTTATGAGAATACAATCCGTCTTTGTTTGCTGCAAAATAACAACAAAGGAATAACACAAACCTGGCTTGAGGTTTGTAGCTCACATATGGAAGACATAATACTACTTCCAGTTCATGGACTGAGATTGGCACCACAGTGACCCAGTCTGTATCCCACACCAGTGGCGGTGCATAGTTATTAGGGATTCTTTTGATATTCTTAGAGAGGAGCTCATAGACCTACACGGAATTCAGCAAGAAGCTTTCTGCAAAATTCAAACTGCTTTCTTTCACAAGGTTATACACATCCCTTGCTCCTAGATTGTTCATTTTCAAAAAAACTATATTTTACTTAATTTGATGACCTCAACTACTTTAGAAATCTCAGATTATGGATAGTTAGGAATAGTTCACCCAAAAATGAAAATTCTGTCATCATTTATTCACTCTCATGTCAGTCCAAATCTTTATAGGAGCGGTCACATTTACCATTGCTTAGCAAAATTTTGTATTCTAAATTCAGTCATTTCAATAGGAATCTGCATGATTTGGAGTATTGCATAAGATCAAAGAATGTCCCCGAATAGATTTTGCATTGGGTTCAAATTGGCAAGCAAATTCTCTACATTGACAAACAGAGCTGCTCGGTTGGAAAGTGACCACTGTGTGAGCCATCTCTATACTTTTGACAAAGAACAATGAACCTTTTCACTTTTTAATTTTTTTTTTTTTTTTGCCCACACAATTCCGCTGAATTTTGCTAATGTGACCCCTTATTACTTCTCCAGAACACAAAAGAATATATTTTGAAGAATTTTTTTGAAACAGTTCAATGTTTCAAAAACAGGTCCAAACACAGGACTGAACCCTGTTGACTTTCATATAGAGAAAAAACAAACAAACTTACATTTTCCAAATATATTCTTTTATGTTGCAGGAGGTTATAATGACAAGAGAGTGAGTAAATGATGAATTTGTGAATTTTTAAGTTGGGGTGAACAATCCATTTAACACATTAAAAGTAAAGTGTATAATAAGTGCCAACAGAAATGATAAAAATGGGATTACAAAAATAAGTTTCCCGAAAATCTCCACTCATCAAGCAAACAGTCCCATCCCAAATTTGCACCAACAATATTTATATGTTGGACTGTTCAAATAAACATATCTGTGTCTCTGGCAAAAATCAACCTATCTTTATTTGTGAATTGATGACTTATTGTGGTCTCTGTACATTGATTAAGAGTAGTAGAAAGTATTTTGACATATAGTTTATTATATGCATCACTTTTCAGTCTACCCACCCCACCCAAATGTTAAAAATGGTGTAGCTCTTCTCCGTGTGTGTGCGGTGTCGGAGCGGTGATGGGCATCACGCTGTCCTGCTGCCTGTCATGAGAGAGGGCAGACAGTTGTGCTCTGCTGAGCTCAGAGTCGTGTATGAGAATTCACGCGCTGACAGAGACAGATGACAGCTGAAAGGAAGCAGCCTGCTGGAAGAACACCTCCATATCTCACACTGCCTCGCCTAGACCACCCCTTTAGAATCCCCCTACATCATCACTCTCACTTTCGCTCTATTACTCTTATACTGTTATTGCTTCGCATGCAGTATTGCCAAAGCATCAGCATGCATAGAAAAAACTGAAACGCAGAAAAGGGAGAATATTTATTATTTTTCAATAAAATATTCAATACAATATTATTTGGTATTGAGAAAGGGTCCGTTATTCCTGATTTCGACTTCAGTGAAAGTTAGCTACATTATTACACCATTAGATGGCAGCCAAGACTTCGAGTGAGTCAGTAGCAAAGACTTTTATATTGACAGAAACTGAAACAAGGTTGTAAACAATAAGATGTAACTTAAAAAATGCATTGACTAGCGCTGTCATGGGAAATCCCCTTAAAGGGATACTCCACTTTTTTTGGGAAATAGGCTAATTTTACAACTCCCCCAAAGTTAAACTGTTGAGTTTTACTGTTTTTGAATCCATTCAGCCGATCTCCGGTTCTGGCGGTACCACTTTTAGCATAGCTTCGCATACGTCATTGAAGTGGACAAGACCATTAGCATTTCTCAAAAAAAAAATGACCAAAGTGTTTTGATATTTTTCCTATTTAAAACTTGACTCTTCTGTAGTTACATCGCGCAATGATATGACGCAGCGCCTGAAAATAGGCTACCTTCCGTCAACTGCGCAGTGTCATATCATTACCCCTGCTGCACTCATGGTACGGCAGTAAAGTTTCTTGATTATTACGCAGGTGTGAGAGTATAGTTCCAAGCCATATCAGCCTAGAAAATCGCAACTTTACATTTTCCGTCGGTCTTAGTGCACGATGTAACTACAGAAGAGTCAAGTTTTAAATAGGAAAAATATCGAAACACTTTGGTCCTTTTTTTTTTTTGAGAAATGCTAATGGTCTTGTCCACTTCAATGATGTATGCTAAGCTATGCTAAAAGTGGTACCGCCAGAACCGGAGATCGGCTGAATGGATTCAAAAACGGTAAAACTCAACAGTTTAACTCTGGGGGAGTTGTAAAATGAGCCTATTTCCCAAAAAAGTGGAGTGTCCCTTTAACTGTTAAAAGGACAAAGACATAGATATCGCTTTTCTCAGCGGACATTCAAACTGATTTTGTGATTATTAATGTAAAATTGACCAGAAGAGTATCAGCTAAATGCAGGGAATGCAACTTGCTTAGTCAAACTCTCTCTCTCATAATACTGTACTCTGCATAATACAAAAAGTTTCAGTGAAGCTCTAAAGTGACATTTTAGAATTAGTAACGCAGGCTTGGGCTCAACTGTTAAACTGTCAAATTGAGTTTTGAATCCGTGGCAGAAGGAAGTAGTTCCACATAAAAGAGGGCTTTTAAAGACTAAATGTATTTACACACTTGTGCCGTCGAACTGTTGTATAAACACAATATCACACTATTAGCCGTGCTTTGCCTATGGCCGAATCACAGCCGTGCTTATATAGAGCAATATTGCACAGGTACTTGTGTGATATATTATTATATTATATTATATTATATTATATTATATTATATTATATTATTATACCAAGTAAAATAATACCTTTTTAAAAATTTCTCACTCGCTCGCTCACTCACTCACTCCCTCACACACTCACTCACTCACTCACTATCAGCCTACTTTTCCGCCTTCAATCTGGGAGAAGTGTTGCATTTGATGAAATTTTCTTTTGTTCTTTATTACCTTTTCATTGCAGTACATTCATGATTCATACTCCTTTACGTTGTCTTTTATCGCAGCCGTGGCTCATTGTTGCACTGTACATCAAGTTGTTTTAAACCACATGGCATATTTTAACTGTCTGTCTTCTTTCTCTTCTCTTTTATGTTATGCTGTCCTGCCCACCCGTGATCTTGACCCTATGCTGACTCACAGGTAAGCCTCTCCATCCTTGTTTCATTAAATGTCTCTGTCGCATGAAGTCTGAATTCCATGTCCTTGTCTCGTCTGAGCTTACTGATTCCACCCACATCTTTCTGGAACTTTTTGAAAGCCACACAACTTTACAACTCTCCATGATTTGAAAGGATAACCTTAGTTGATGGGATCATCAAAACAGAACTTGGGCTTGTGGGCTTGTCTGGTCTGAGTTTTTGGCATACTGAGGACATTTTCCCTACATACGTGTCTTATGCCCGAGTTATAAAGGCCTGTATTTTGTGTATTTGGGATCGAGAAATATGTGCTGAAAGAGGAAAAGGAATTTAGGAAATAAAGTAATGGTATGTGCTTTTATCAGCATGATGAGCTTTCGGTATGCTGTGGGTTGGGGTTACTGTACATTGAGGTTTAGCTTGGGCCAAATAACATATGAGGTCAGGGACAGTGGCTGACTTCAACGTTGCTGTATTAATCTGTACATTATGGGGAAAGTCTGAAGAACGAGAAATGAATAAGTTATGTAATGAAGGTTATGTAAGTGTAATTGTGTAATTGAATATTTCTGAGATAACCTAGCAGCACAGCGACATGACAGATTCCTTTGCTTCACCCAACCCCATGAGTTTGCTCTGCTCTAGGGCTGGGCGATATAGCTAAATCATATTACTTTTCACACATGACATATTATTTTTATCAATGCTTTCAACACATTTTAATGACATATAATAATGATCTGCATTGGCTTAAAATACTCTTTCTCTCCCTATACATGTATATATTGTGCGGATGTATTTATGTATATGTACATTTATATGTACAATCATAATTTTATGTATTTATTTACTTCTTTATTTGATTCATATTTGAGTGATAATGCAAATAAATCATCAAGTCAGTGCTTTGAACCAATTTACTGTAACTGACAGTTCATTATAGTAAATATTCCACAGATGTATCAACCAGCCCTATTATCTATTAGAACCTGGAATCTTGACATTGTTTTTTTATTTTTTTATTTGTGGAAGTCTGTTATCTGTTCATTTAACCAGGCACTTTTCTATTCTTTGCTTTGCCGTGTTTGTGTGTGTGTGTGTGTGTGTGTGTGTATGTGTGTGATAGTGTGAAAGAGGGAATAGGGGTCATAACAGCACCCCTCAGCAGTATCTCATTGCATAGGTGAATCTGATAAGTATGACAGAATGCTGGAGAGGAGAGAGGGGTTTGAACAATGAGGAGAGGAGAGCTGTGGGGCTGAAGGGAAGGATCTTTCCAGAGTGTTTTACTGTTTATCATTAGGGACGGACAAAGCTGTTGTAACCAAAAATGTATAAAATATTATGAAATTAATTACATAATGACAAATAATACAATTAATCACATAAATCAATATACATCTTATTGCAAATTTGTCAAACCTAGAATAGGTGACAACGGGAACCTTTGAAAAACTAAACTCTCCACCTCTGTCATAGCAGAGTTTCAAATAGTAGTATTGTTTTGATCAAAAATAGTTTTAGCTATAAAAATACATATATCACAAACAATTTCAGGCCATTTTCCTCCAATTTTCTCTTGTACCTATTTGATACAAGCTTTATCCAATTTTTGGTATCTAACTGAGGCTTTTCCATCGGTGAAAAGACAAGCATTACAGGCTTTCCCCCCGCTACTCCTCTTATTAAAAATGATTTGTGTCCTTGTGGGTAACTTTACTTTTTTCCAAGCAGCTCCCTGTGCTGCTGTTCTGTCTGTCTATCCTCCGTGCTCCAATCTCGTTTTTGCTGCTATCTTGAGTCTTTGCACCTGCTGGAAGCCAAGGTTTTTGTTTTACCTCTTAAACATTGCAACATTTAACAATATATATATATATATATATATATATATATATATATATATATATATATATATATATATATATTATTATTATTCTTTTTTTGTTTATTTGTGTCTTTTAATTGTGCTGCATTAAATTACTGTTTTAGACACTGTAAATGAGAATGCAGTGGCGTCCAAAATCTGAGTCTAAACCACATTAAAATCATTGACCTAAAATTACTAATAAAAATTTGTGACATCGACCATGAACCTCTTGTTCTTGCTTCCATTGAAAATAAATAAATACAAATAAACATATATATATAAATTCTTCACTAAAATAATTCACAATTTGATATAATCTGATTAATTTCGAATAATTTCTAAATTAATTTCAAACCTTTGGATCCCCTTTTTTATTTTTTACTTCTAGTTCATTACTGTTTTTCGTGGTATACCTGTTGAAATTTTTCTACAGAAGTTTTGTAAGTTAATCACAGTTCATTCCCTCTCCTGAACTGATTAAACCAGTTAAACCATTTAATGTTAAGCCAATTACAAAGTTTGGTCTTCAACATAGCTTATTTAACAGTGATCCAGTTACACTGTTCTGTCTGTTGCGTCATTAATGGACTGCAGACTGATATTGTTTGAGTATGTGTTTGTTCAGTAATGATGTCTTGAGTGTAATCCCTCCCTTGGGTGGCACTCTGTGCTCAGCAGGGGTGAACTAGTCAAACAAGGGAATCCCACTGATGTTGGCTTAACTGTCAACCAACTCCTCCCTTCACCATGTGTCCCACTGCTTTCTTATTCCCACCCTGTGACTACTAGGAAACATGATAAAGATGCTGTGAATTCTCCAGTGTGATTCCCTTCTCAGCACAGTTAATTGCGGCAGTCCCGTATATTCCCAGATGCTCAGACACATTGTTGTGGCAGTGCAGGTATTCAGCTTCAGGATGTGTCCACCTCCTTCTGCTGCCTCTGCCAGTATGCTTTTCTTACACACTTTGTTTTTTTCATGTTCTCTTCCTGTTCGTCTTCACTCAAGTTTACTGTGACATTGTAAGAAAACCAGATTAAAAAAAGTCACAAACTTTAATTTTCATTGAATTGGCCTCACCCACACGAAGTTGAATTGAAATTTAAATATTCCATTCATCCATGAGGCCGTGCATTTGTCTATCTGCCTATCTATCATTCTGTCTTACCATCGTTCTATATATCGTTCTGGCTATATGTCTATCATTCTGTCTGTCTGTCTATCCATTATTATGTCTGTTGTTTTGCCTGTCTGCCTATCATTCTGTCTGTCTAACTATTGTTCTGTCTAACCATCGTTATGTTTGTGTGTCTATGAAATCTGTCCATCTGAATATTGTTGTCTATTCATCCTTCTGCCGGTCTTATCATACTGTCTGTCTGTCTGTCCATCATTCTCTCTATCTTTCAGTCTGTCCATCCATCATTTAGTCTATTGTTCTGTCTGTCTGTCTCTCTTTCGGTCTGTTTTTCATTCGGTCTATCTAGCTATCATTTTGTCTGTCCTCCTGTCTGTCTGTCTGTCTGATTGTTTATCTGTCTATCTATCATTCTGTCAATCATTCTATCACTCTGTCTATCATTCTGTCTATAGTTTTTTTCCTGTCATGTAATGACATCCTGTAATTGACCCTTCGCTAAGCCCCGCCCTCCCTAGTTACTGTTGCTATGCCAGTCAAGCTTTCGCGCCTGGCACGTCTATTACAGTGTGTATGCACCGGTATCAGACATTCCCAATGAGATAATTAGTAGTTTTTGGCGAACATGTGAAATATCTGAGAGAGCAAGACAAAAGGGACTGCAGTATGCATTCGAGGGATATATCCACGACATAATATGCAACCGATTAGAGAATAATTTCATAAAAATTGAAGCAAAAGCCTAGTCCCAGCGCAAGCAGCAGCGCCTCATACGCTGACCATTCAAATGGGAAACGCACAAATTGAGGAACAGCTATGTTCGTGCACAGCAGGGTTAGTGAAATGTGAAAATAATCTAATAATTATAAATCAAACAGTTTATCCATAAATCTTGTGGAATAACACCGGGATTGGGTTAAAGTTAACCTTACTCAGTCAGGGGTAATCCGTCGATTAACAAAATGCTGAAATATATTTTAAAGTATGTCAGTGAGCCTCCGTCTTGTCTTTAATCGTCTTATTTTACGTTAAAATATATGCATTATGAACAAAGAACCGTCATTATTTCCAACTTCCAAGCAATAGGTGTTTTTGTTAATCCTGTGGACATGTAGTTGTGAATGGGGTCTCCCACACTGCTTGATCCACGCCCATCATTTCTCCAATTGGCTTTTAGATTTTCGGGAAGGAAAAAAATTCCACTCCCCCGTCCAAACTTTTAGGATACCGGGTATCAGATTTGGACAATCCATACGCACAACGCTTCGGCATGTTTCCCTCGCTCGAAAGCTTGCCAGACCTCCCGCGCCTAGTTATGGTTGCTAAGACACGATTGACCAGTGGCGGTTTTCGGGCGTGGCTTAGCGAAGGGTCAATTACGCTAATTATGAATGAATTGCAATAATGCAACACTGTGCATGTGGATGGCGGTGCACATAGACTATTACTTTAGAAAATCTTGACCTTTGAAAACCCTGTACTTATATCAATTCCCTCCTCACATTCATTGTCTTCCCGTCTCCCCCCTTTTTTTGTGTGCGTATGTTTTTATAAAACATCAAATGCTAGATTGACACAGTTGGTGTGTGAGGTGAAAGCTCAGAGAAAACCCTTTAGTAGAGCTGAATCTAAGAGACATTTTGCATGAGAACGAATTACCTGTATTTGCACTGTTATTGTCTCAGGTATACATAAAACTTGTTTGATCTCTCTTTCTCTCTGAGATCCTTAGGGAAACTATTTAGCATTTGTACAGATTGTGTACTTTGATGAAAACATGGATTTGGATTAGTCTGATGAGCAACTTTAATGGTAGGAAGGGAAAATTGCAAAATTAGTTTGATGTATTTTTTCTGGGTGTTGAATACAATACCCTCTATTGGGAAGGAAACATGTACCTGTCCTGGCGTGTATATACCTCATTATATTTGAGCATGTACGTGAGCTAAAGAGAGGCATATTGTGTCCGTTAACTCTTATGTGTATTTAGCAGTGTGTGAAAAGGACTGAGTCTGTTGCAGCAACAGCTGGTGTGCAAACAGATGAATGTTTAATTGAGATCCAGTCGAGAGGTAAGAAGAGATTGCCAACATCTACCCCACCCGATCGGAGCAATACCCAGCCAGGAGCTGAACAGCTGTGGAGCTCATTACTGTATGTGTGTATGTGTTTGTGTTCATTCCCATTTGCAACTATAGCTTAAAGCACTTTAAGTGTGTGTGTGTGTGTGTGTGTGTGTGTGTGTGTGTGTGTGTGTGTGTGTGTGTGTGTGTGTGTGTGTGTGTGTGTGTGTGTGTGTGTGTGTGAGAACAGGTGTTAGCAGTTTCATCGCTCATCTTTTCCAGAGGATTTCAGCTTTGTTAAATTACTGCCCTACTAGTCTCGGCATCAGACCGCACAACCATGGACTATTCATGGGCTGTCTGATGAGATCTAGATGCTGTCTTTGATCTGATTAGTTGGCCAAAACTGTCAGCTAGTGATGGCTGCTGGTCTTTCAAAGAGGGGAAGCTCATTTTCGGCCTACATCATAAAAATTGTTAATTTATTTATACTTATATATATATATATATTAGGGTTGTGCCGATAGACGATAGTATCGAGATTTCGCCGATGGCAGATGACTTTGACGATATCAACACGATAATTGGCTCGTTTTACCATGAACGTATTAAATTATTATTAGTAGGCCTAGTAGTATTATTATAAAGCTAGTATTGTTATTAAATTAATATTAGGAACTACAATAGGCCTAAATTTGCCTTGCCTAAATTCATAACGACATCACCGCATAGCCTAACACTTGCGACAACACCGACACGCGCTTATGAGGACTCCTCTAAGAAAATGTTTTTAAAACAGAATAAAAAACGAGGCCTATACATCCCACATCAAAACTGAATTGCAAGGTGATCCATTCACGAATTGTCAAGAGTGCTTGTTTTAACAGACGCATTAGATCTTATACAGATCCAAGAGTACGGCATCGTTGTTCATCAATATTTGGTTTCCATAGCACATTAACAAAATGTTTAATAACACTAATAACACTAAAAACAATACAATTAAATATTTATAATAATAATATCACTAAAATTATATAGGCCAGTCTTTAGTTCACGAACACAGCACAACTCTGCCATCTATAAAAATCAAAAGCAGCTTCAAACACTTGTTTAACAATAAATATTCTTCAAATTTTTTCACTGTCATCATATAGGTCCACAAGAGAAATATTAAGCCTATAAATTAAGATAGTCGCTATACCGTTATATCCATCGTCGTCTGTGAGAGAACGCGGCGTTAATGCAGCAACAGATGCTGAAAGCTCAGTCCGTTTCTACTTTCACTTTCAGAGAATGAGTGCGTTTACATGCACGTTCTAGCACGATTATTCTGAATAAACTGACAATGCATTTGGTCATGTAAACGCATTAACCTGTTTTCCTTTATCGGAGTCAAGTCAAAAGTTTAAGTATTCCGATCGACTCAGCTAGATTTCTGCACCTTATTTCTCCCGGCATTTTAAACACAAGAACCCGCGTTCTTTGGGCTTATTGAAGTGCGCGTAGGCTATGTGAAGTGCATCCAGACAGAGAGAGCACTGGTGGGAGGACATATATTGCAAACTCTGACTCTTTCTTGACCTTAGAAATTATTAAAACGTGTTTTCATCTCGTGCAGAAGTACAGTCAAAATGCTGCATCTGTAACGGCATGAGAGGATCATGTGTAAATAGCAAAAAAAAAAAAATATTCTGGTATAAAATGAAGTAATAAAACAAGCAAATTAATGAGTAAATAATCAAGTTAATAATCAAATAAGTAAGCCCCGCCCCCTCACGATAATATCGTGTATCGCCGATCTCACAGGCTGACGATAGGACGATATGAAAATGGAGCATATCGCCCAACACTAATATATATATATATATATATATATATTAGGGCTGTCAGTTAAACGCGTTATTAACGGCGTTAACGCAAAACCATTTTAACGCGATTAATTTTTTTATCGTGAGATTAACGGTCTTTTTGGCCTAGCAAACTTTGTATTTTTTTTTCACATGCTTTTGCAACAGGACGCGGCATGCGCGGCGCTGCGCTATGAAACCCATTCATTTCAAGGGCTTGCGCCGTGCGAGGACGTTTTGTTGCTTCGTCGACCAAAACGCAAGTGGATCTAGCTAGACCGGAAACAAAACAACAGGCACGCGCACACACTTGTTTGGGCTTGCGAGCCGGCCAAATAGGTTAAAGTTACGTTTTGAGTGGATGACGAGCGCAAGACGCCGAAATGGATGCCAATAAGATTCTGAATGGAAAGTTTACTTTTAAAAAGTTGCCAAATGGTTCCATTGACTAGACCAAAGTGATCTGTGTGTTTTGTCGTTATGAACTGAGCTATCATCATCGCAGCACGTCCAGTCTGAAATACCACTTGATGATAGCCAAGCACACACACACAGCTGATGCGAATTCTCCGCCCCCTCATCAATATCAGTACCTCGTCAGTATTTCTTTCACCCTTTTATTGATGGACAGTGTTACATTGTGTTACAAAGAAATTATTTGCTCCAAGTGAGAATGTTAGTGTGAAATTGAACACAGTATTGCCAATGTTGTTTTCAATAAAAAAAAAATGTGCACAAAGCAAGCAATCCACTTTTTTCATGTTGATAAAAGCAAAGAACTAAAAGAAATCAAGAGACATTTAGAATAGATAAAAATGTGCGATTAATCGCGAGTTAACTATGACATTAATGCGATTAATCGCGATTAAATATTTTAATCGTTTGACAGCACTAATATATATATATATAAGTATAAATAATATGTATATATATAGGACAGAGCTCGAATAGCTTCAGCATCAGCGACTTTTTATAGTACAAAATGGCTGTCAATCAAAAGGAGATGCAGTGTTTGGACAGACTCTCCAATCATCACGCAGAAGCCCGGCGTCCAGGCCAGCCCACTCCTCCATTCACCCCAGAGATGCTGAGCGTCCGTGGGCGGGACATAATCACAGCATTTATCCAATGACCGTCTAGTTTCGAAGCACTGAAAAAAACTGTTCAAGGCAGCCCCATTGAAGTCAATAGAGATGCACTGTGCCCCATGGAAATGCACTGTGACGCTCCGGGAATGTATGAGAAGGAAATCGAGTCAGCCGACCTGCTATATGTAGCTAATTCTGAACGAACTCGTCTTCGAGATTAACGTGTTCTAACGCATTTTTAGTCAATAAAATGTTAACACAATAGTACATATTTGACCATACATTTTTTGACATTATAGGGGAAGCCGAGCTTCCCTTGGAGTCTTAAAGAAATCCCCACTGCTGTCAGTGTCCTAGTTGCTAGTTTTCAGTCATAAGCTTCATTTACAAAGTTATTGGTGAATCAGAAAGATATTTGTCTGGATAGATGGATGGATGAACGGACAGACAGATAGATAATTAGATAGATGGATAGATAGATGGGTTGATGGATGTATCTGCAAGATGGATGGATGGACAGACAGATGGATGGATGGATGGATGGACGGACGGACATGTGGATAGATGGACAGACAGAAAGATGGACAGACAGATAGATAGATAGATACATCTGTTACGTCCGTTTATGCCCGTTTTTAGATTTGCATGCCCCAATAGTCATTTAAACATGAACTGTGATTGGTCGATTTACATCAGATGTAAAACACAGTCCAGAGCTGTGCTAAACAGTCATCAAGGCAGAACATGGCCCTACAGAGCTGGTTCAATCATGCTTGTTATTCCACATCTGTGATGAGACCAAAGCACTCAGCACATCCTCAGGCTAGATGTACAGAATTTAATCGGCAGAAAGGAGAATGGCAGCAATGATTGACAGATTGAGGGGAATGCATACACATTCACGTATCATACCACTCTACTAACACAATGCTCATGCTTATTTCATTGACTACTACTGCATTTACATTAGATAAAGGGATAGAGGGTGACTGGGAATGAATGTGAAGAGACAGAATTGTTGACAGAATAGCCCGATGAAGTTTAGTGGAAGAAGCGGAGAAGGATCAGGTATTTTATTTTATTTTATTCTTTATTTTATTTTATTTTATTTTATATTATACCTTGTTTTAATCAGTATTTGTATTTTAGTCTGTTCCTTACACAAAGCTGTCAAATTCAGAAGACCCAAAACGTGAGAGCTTCAGTGGCATGGACTACTTTTATTGTAATTTCATGAGGCTGCTTTTCATTTTAGAGTTTGATGGAAGAAAGATAGTCATACAGAGTTGGACCAATGACAGAATGATGACAGAATTTTAAGGGTAAATTTTCCCTTTAACTACTACTTGTTTGAAGATGAATCGATTGAAAGAAAATATTGTTAGTTCCAGGCCTAATTCAGACCCTGTTTAGTTGTTTTACACTTAAATCTTTGACCTCTGACATGATTCAGCAGATCTTATACACAGAAAGATCATTTAAATGATGGACAGTCTCCTCATTATTGGCTTGTTGCGCATTTTGTCGATAGATGTTTCTGCATGTAGGCGTGCACGCGCGTGTGTGCATTTTTAAACAAGTATGACAATGAGGATCATCCCTGAGGCGGCGTCATTAGCTCTGCCCAAGCCCCTCTCTCCCCCATCCATTCAGGTTAACGTCACTCTTGAAGCTTGTGACAGCTCCCCAGGCACCCATCTTAGGAAGGCTAGACTGTGCGTTCGAGGATGCAGCTTCGAATAAAAGCATCTTGCCTTTGAGCCTCAGCAGTGTGTTAATAGTTAATGTCCTGACGGCCTCCACCCTGCCTGAAATATTCAGCGGAAAATTAAATAATCATGAACGCTGATGGAATGAAACCTGCTAATTTGACTAACCCAATTTTTTTCTGCAGAGCAAACAGTCCACGATTACGGGTCGTATGTACAGATCAAATGCAGTATTGATGGGTCACATCGTTAAAAGAATATTGTCACAATTTTAAAAGCGGTGGGTTGGTGGAATTTGCATATGTTTATTTAAATCGCAGTCTGCACCATACAGTGATATTGCTTTTCTTTCGATATGTTGTGCAGCCCTACTTTAACCTTCTTAATTCTCTCTACTCTCTCTCTCTCTTGTGAAAAAAAATCTTCATGCCACATCAGCTATCTGCGGTTGTCCATTACTTTTTATAAGCGTCCAATGGGCGTCTCAGATCCACAGGCACCGCGCCACCTTCTCATTCCGAATGTGTGTGAGACCATGTGTAGAGAGAGATCTGCTTTGTACTTTTCCTCCTAAAAAAAGAAAGGATGGGGATGAATGGATGAGGGAGAAGATATGAGGGCTTGCTGACAGCTTAGCAGGGTCAGTATCACGACGGCAGACATCACTGCCCCTCAGAGCCTGTGAGCCTCTCGGCTATCTCACAAGAACAAAGAATGCTCAGCCATGTTGGCTCATGAGATCATTTTACAGACCAGAAACGAAGATAAAACTTACGATAAGTTGGTGTTAACGGGAAAACAGGATTTCTAAATGGGTTTGAATTATTTTAATCAGGATTTTAGCCGATTAAACCAGCTTTCCATTTACTGTACCAACTCAAAACATGTTGACAATTGGGATTTGAGTATATTTTAGTTATAATGTCCTTTTTGCTTATATGAAATAAATTCTGTCTCTGCTCATGCTGAACTATTCAAATCAGAAACTCGTGTTTTTGGGCAATTCATTAAAATAACTAGATCATAAAATTAATTTATTTCAGGAATCAGGCTACACAGATCGCCCTGTTTGTTCTTCATGCACAAAAAAGGACTGGCAAATAAGATTCATTTATTTTTTAGCAATCGGCCCACACATGTCAAATTGAATGTTTTTGATTAAATAAAAAAAAAAATCGGTTCATAGGAGAGAACCCTTCTATAAAAGTAATTTGTTTAGGAACTGCCCCACACTGATCAATATGTTTGATCTATTAAAAAGAACCGGTTCATAAGAGTCATTGTCTTTTTACCAACTGACCCACACTGGTTGTGCTCTTGTGTTTTTGATTGTCTAAAAAGATCTGGTTCCTAAGGCCCTGTTTACCACTGGTATTAAAATGCGTTTTGATCGTTCAGATCACAAAGGGACGACGCTAAATGCTGGTGTAAACTGGGTCTAAAACGTTTTGATCTTGTCCACATTCGACCACTTCCGGAGGTATTTGAAAACGCATTCAACCGGATTGTTTTTTTAAATGTAGACGCTCATGTGGTTGAATGTGTTCGAACAGCCACAGAAGACCGCCTGCTCTCCACCTACTGACTTAATGTGTAAACATTATGGGAAGCGCGATAGCCAGACAGGACTTAAACTTTACTGAAGATCCTAGTTTGGTTGTAAAATGCACCAAGCACGATGTTCTCTCGCCATTCCTGATTTGTAACACACACTCACAGTGTTCGGCATGGTCTTGCGGCTATCAGAGCTGATGCTCTCCGTATGTTTTTACGTCGTCTCCGGCCGCGTTCAAATGTAAATTGATCGAGCTAATTTTGTCCATTAGATTGAAAGATCTGAAAAAAAACCATACATTTACCTGCCCATAGACCCTTCCCTCGAAGAAATCAGGACAGTAGTTGAAAGTAGACAAAATAGATGGATTAAAACACCAAGTTTAAACTGGCATGTGTCTGCCTTGTCTACGTCTCATATTTATAAGAGTAATTTCTCTAGCAATTGGCCCACACTGGTCATGCTGTATTTATTTGATTCACTAAGAAGAACCTGTTCATCCGACCTGAATACCTTAATACTGAATCAATGCAGACCAGAACTGAATCTGCAATTGGGCTTTTGTCCATTTCACCCACAACCTTTACCTCTATTGTGCTGTCAATACCTGCATTGGATGAGATTTATAATCATAAAGCTAGCTGTCATGGGGCTAGTTATTCATCTGTATAGCTGTTAACCTTTAGCCACTGTAGGAACTGAAGATTCACTGCCTTCATGGAACACACACACACCTACACACTTGTATGTGGTTTACGGGGACTCTCCATAGGCGTAAGGGTTTTTATACTGTACAAACTGTATATTTTGTCCCCTTACACTAACACTACCCCTAAACTACCTACTAGTTTTTTTACTTTAAAAAAACTCCCCACAATTTAGGTTTATGAGGACACTAGACGTGTTACTTTTTAATACCCATGTCATTATACACATTTGTGTCCTCATAAACCATATATACTAGAATACACACTTACACAGAGACTTATATGGTGGTGGTAGGCTTCTCTGCTTCTCGAGAGACTTCCATCGAGAGAAAGAGAAGAAAAAAAATAGAGACAATCGGTGTTGGATGAGTTGAGAAACTTTCTGAATTTGCATTAACAGTTACTGACTACGACTTGTTTTTGTTTCGTCCTTGTATATATCAACTTTTTTGCTCTCTTTTATGAACCTTCTTCCACCTCCCTTGATGGCTGTTGTTTTCTCCTCTTGTCCCAGTCAAGGGAGACTCATTGTGACTTCAATTACCAGGGGCTCTGGGTATCTGTCTCAGGTAGACAGGGGCTGAATTGGAAGTGGTGTCAGCTTCTTCATTAAACATTAATCACGGAGGGTCCCTCAGCAGAGCTTCTGAAATGGCAAAACTAATAAACACTCTGTCGTGGGAAAGACATGAGCACTTATGGGGGTCCCTTCACAGAGACGTGATAAACGCCTGGCAGAGGAGTTCTCTTCTCTTCTCTTCTCTTCTCTTCTCTTCTCTTCTCTTCTCTTCTCTTCTCTTCTCTTCTCTTCTCATACCATTTAGTCTCTTATCTCACCTCTTCTCTTCTTGCCTCATCTTGTTTCTTTTTCATTTGACCTCTTTTTTCTAAATCTCACCTCTCCTTTCATCCCATCTCCTTACATCTCATCTTGTGTCTCACCTTGTGTCTTATTGTCTCATTCTCTTTTCCTTTCTCCTTAAATCTCATTTTAGGGGCTTTCGCACCGGGTAGTTGTAGGACCAGGGTGGTTCCCTTAGGAACTTTTTCCTGGCTGGATTCGCACCGCCAAGAGGAACTCTGAAGTGGCGTAAGCCGCGCTTGTTGTTTTGACTTTTATTTTGACGATGCGGCGGACCTTTATTTTGACGGCGATGAGAGCGCCAGAGCCTGAGCAAACAAACAGTGCTTGCATTATCCTTGTTCATTCGTCTAACAGTCCTGTCTAATACTTATTTAGATATAACTGTTATACATAGAAAGTAGACCGTATATGAAAAGGTATTAGTGTATGCCGTGTGGTTGATGTTCAGTGTTGCTAGCTGAGCAGAAATACATAATCATATTTGGCTGGGTCCCCTCAGAGTTGTGTTGGATTTTCTCCTTAGCGTAAAGGTTAAAAGGGCCATCTATCTCTGTTTTCCATGTCCGTAGAGTTAGTTTGTGGAGTAAATATATAGGCTATAATCTGTGTGTTTACACAACTTTTTAAACAAAAATGGCGGATACTGGTGTTTTGCGTGCGTTCGGCCAATCAGCGTACACAAATGTCACTGGTAGTTCCTATAGTGCTGGTTTAGACCCTACTCTGAAGTAGGAGCTAAATTAGTTCCTCCAAAAGGAGTTCCTAGAACTAAAATCGTTTCTAGTTGCTGCGGGGCGAACAGTCCAAAATCCGTGTGCTTCCGCCAATAGTTCTAGGAACTATGAAAAGGTTCCTCTGTTGCAAAAAGCCCCTTATGTCTCATCTCTTTGTCTGATAAAAGCTTAGGTCTGATACACTCAGAGCTTTATTTGTATTGGTCCTGGTTTTGTTATGCAGAGATATTTATTCGCCTTCATAATTCCATGTGCATATGAGAGGATGAGATTACCTCATATCTGGCATCATGCATGTTATTTCACAAATTCATTAATTATTCACTCTGACTGCCTGTGGTGCGGCAGCTGTGTTGAAATGCAGACCAGGGGTCTGTTCGAGTTAAAGAGTTGTGCCGGTCTGACAGGCTCACTGGTTTTATGGGTCTGTTATTATTATTATTATCGTGAGACGCTGGCAGATGTATTGAGACTGAAAGGGAAGAAGCCTCCACGGCGAGGGTGTTCCGGCCCCCGGTCAGTCTCTGCATGCACATTCCAGGGCGGTGTGCTGGAGGTATCCTGGAGAAAACTGAGGAGATGAATTTCCCAGTTCCAAAGGACAGGTGTCAGACAGATGCATGCTGGGATAGATCTCACACTTATCATGCCCAGAACATTTCACCCAGAAATGAGACACACCTGGGCTCTTAACTCTCACTGTGCGTGAGTACATCTGTCTGTTTGTCGGATAGATGAGTGTGGCATGTGTATGTTAGTGTGCAAAGACATATAAAGTACCAAAGAGAACATATCTGCCATCTCTTTCCATTTGTCTGGGCTGTACGATGTCTGGCATCTTTATGTCCAGCAGCAGGTGCCACAGGAGAGGGCAGAAAGTCACGTCCACGTAATTGACTGGGACTACGGAATGGCTTCCTGCTGGGTTTGGACTTGAAATACAAAGCAGATGTTGCCTGGAAGAATTCACAAGACAGTTATTCCAGAATGTATACATTCCTCTGCTGTTCAGCCAGCTCGGAACATTCCTCCCAAAACCAGGCGAACAGGAAATGAAATAGATGCAGAGGGGATGGATGTAGTAATTCCAAGTGGAAATTCTCAAGGAGTTGGGTTTGGACTCTTATAGTACATGCACTAAGTCCTAGACGTCTGTTCAATGCGTGTGTTTTCACCTGGAAGATGATATTTTGTAAATATAACCGTTAGCTAATCTGTTAAAGTAACAACAGGTAACTTTTGCTCTCGGGGTCCCCCTACAGTTGGGAAACAGTATTGTCCTCTACTACTGACGTAAACTCTGTCATCGTGCATTTGTTGACAACCATGATAGCCCTGAACACTGTAGGAGGAGGTCACATGCAGGTGTTCTGCTTGCGTCGCGTGTGAAATGTCTTCATCCCAGGTACAGTGGCATATATTTCAGCATGTCATATGAATATAATTTCATGGATTTTATTTTTTTTCTAACGACAAATGATCGCGATGATCACGTTTACAAGCCAGTGTCATTATAGTAGCCTAGTCTGTTGGTTACCGTTTTACTGAATCTATATGATACTTCAATGCAATGTTTGAGTGGTAGATAATAACCATATATCGTCAATATTATAATATCAAGCTACCATAAATAAATCTGCAAATTTTACAAATCGATTTGCATTATAGCTTGAGGCAAGACAAATAATTATTACCTGATTCATGAAGATAAACGGAGGATAAGATAGCTTTCGTAACATAGTCAGGCAGACAAAAACACACCCCAGACTACGGGGTGTCATTGGTTGTTGCGTTAAATGTTACCCAGATACAATAGTGCTATTTTCTGATTGGCTAACAACACCAGACGAACAACACCAGAGGAGACGTGCTTGAATTCATGCCTGTTCCACAGTGAGAGCGGCGCGGCCAGAGTTTTGGGCGCTGCGGCATATTAAATATATTACAAATAGTTTTTCAGCGTGAGAAATACAATGTGTGGTGGGAGAGCGTGACAAAAGACCGAAATGAGTGACTGTCACGCTCAATGCGTGACACTTGACAGCCCTGCGATTTTAAGGAAGTGGGGGTGGTGGTGGAAGTGACGTATATGCCGTAAAGCAGTCGAGTTTTGTAGTTCTCTTTGTTCGCCGGTTACTACCCGAAACCCGAAGTTTAAAAGTACGATTAAAAATGCTACAGACCCCGTCAGGCTATGGCAGACGTGTCATTCAACCTATTGTAAGTCGATGTACCATCACAAGAGACTTGGAAATATATTATGAAGGTTGAAAAGCTACCTAGTGTTACTTTAAAGTGTTCCCTGTTGGATCTTAGAACGACATTCAACAGATGTTTTCATGACATTTATGATATACTTTAACACGATTTTGAAAGAACACTGTTATGCTTTCTAGATGAAGTGCTCCTTTACAGATGTCTCGGCAATGTGCATGTGCTTACTGGTTAGCATTGGTCTTCTCTAATCTCGTACCAAAAGGCATTTCTCTTCTTATGTCAGAAGATAAAACTATTGAAACTTGGCAGCGACTTGAATAAAAAGATTTTAGTCAACTTTTTCTTTGAAGTCAATTCCCTTGAGGCATTTCAACCGGAAATCCAGCCCAACTCCACGGGCTCAAAGCTAAAGCGGTTAGAAAGAGCAGAAACATTCTATTATCATGTCTCTGAGGGGCTGTACGGTGTGTGTCTAGCAGTGAGAAATCCCATGAGTCTCTCTGTCATCAGGTGTTTCTCTGCTGGAGATCACTGAAGTTTGTCCAATCCACTTTTTACTAATTAAGATTCTATTAATGACTGGTCTTTTCATGGTTGCTTTGCTGAGGTGCAGCTCAAGCCTGTTCTTCAAAACCCTAACTATAAATAATAAACTTTGATACTTAACACATATTAGGTTTTTTTTTCTATGAACATTTATAGCTCAAATCAGTCTGTTTGTTGAGGAGAGGTATGCTATCATTTTTTTTTTTACTTTTATACTTTTAAAAACAACTTGAATTGCATTCAATGTATACATTTTTATTATATCATGCATTGCCTGGGATTCAAACCCATAATCTACTGATTGAGTTACAGGAATGCAACCAGAATATCCAGGAGAATTGAGGGTTCGGTTCTTTTGGCTTAGGCCGACGAACAACCACCTAGCAACCTTCCAAAGCACCTTAACAACTGCCCCAAACACCCTAGCAACACAGTAAACAGCAGGAACACATTAGTATGCCTAGGCAATCACCAATAATTGTCTTGAGTAAAAGAAAAATAAATAAATTTGCTTTTATTATTTCTGTGCACTCTTTTTAATTTTATCTACATGATAACTTGGGAATTGGTTAAAAAAGCAAGAACAAAGTGTGTTTACTTAGTAATTTTCACATAAGAGCTAATTCTTTTTGTTAGAAGTTTAAATTATAGAAAGAAATATTTCTTGTCTTTTTTTCTTTTTTTTTCAAGGCTGAATCCACATAGCAAAGGGATTCAAATGCAAGCATTAAATTCAATGTTTACTACTCATCTAATCTATTTTTCCTTATTTCTGCTGCTATGCTTTTTTTGGTCCCTAATGGCTTTGTTGTGTAACTTTACGGGTCATAAAATTGCATTTTATGTATTTGAGTTGAAAAAGGAAAAGCCAATGCCTGGGTGTGTTCACCGTGACATTACGTTATCACCGTTGCGCGCTGTAATGAGCACTTCTTTTGTCTAGATGTGACAGACAGTTTAATGATTTCTGAGGGGAGGCAGTGGGCAGGCTTGCGCCTTCAGTCTCTGAAACATTACACCTTCCCTTTAGATGTCTCCGCCGTGGCCTTGACAGCCAGATAAGTGCCGGCGGCTGCTTTTAGGCTCCGTCTCAGCCGTTACCACTTGGTACATTAACCTGCATGTAGGTGGAGAGGTTGGTTGGAATAATGAACTGCCGACTCTTGGCTGATTTTCCTAGTTCACCTCAACCCTTCGGGAAACTTGTGTTGATTCATGTTTTGTCAAACACTCTCACAGATATTAGAACACAGATTCGTAATTTTAGAGAGAGCAATTTTTGTGTCTCAGGTTTATTTCCTCCAAGAACAAAATAGAAATACTTTTGAAATGGAGGCGAAGGCTTCATATTCATGTCCTTTCTCATCCTCCCTTAATGAAAGTCTGGTATACTGCACCGAGCTAAAGCTCTTCTTTGTGATGCCTTGATGCAGTAATTAGGAGAGATGTTAAATGCTGTTTGGGACGGAGAGAGGTGTTCGGTGCGCTCATACACCCCATCCTCTGCTGATTAGAGACCCGCCAAACAAAGCTCTTTTGTCTTTTTCAGGGCAGCGTTCTGGCTCATAGTTGATCTGGGGTTGTTGAAACATCCTGTGGAATATATAATTTCGCTCTAACTGACTAGGGAGATGCACAAAGCGGGGCAAGAGTAACGTGTCAGTCACATCAGCTGAGAATTCTGGGAAGGGGATCTGAAATTGAAAGCATCCTTTTAAATGCTTCTCAATGATTGATGGTTTGTCACATCGTTTCACAGTGAGTGGATCTAAATTAGTCTGCTTGCTTGTCTGTTAAAGGGATAATTCATGCAAGAATGAAAACCCTAAATTAAATTACTGTTTGTTTTTTTGGAAGATTGTCTGTTTTTTTACACAGTGAAAGCTTATAGTGACAGTAAATAACATGCAAAATGCAGTACAATTATCATTTTTAAATGTTTTAATATTTATTAAAAAAATATTTCATAAAATAATTTGAAATATTTTTTGGGAACTTGAACTTGAAAAAACAAATACTTTATAATTATATTATAAAGAAAACATTTGAATAAAAAAAGAAAGTGAACACTGTAACCAAGTAAAATTAGACACAGAGTACACACGTTTTTATCCAAACATTTTTTTATCCGACTGTTACAATGCACATAAAAAAGGCCAAATATTGACATAATATTAACTGTATTCCAGGAATAGAAGAAAATAGGTTATTCACAAGCAAGAATTTTGGTGTCACTGATGACAAATTGCTCTCTGTAAAGTGTATGATTGAATACTTTCAGTCAATAACAGGCACAATTTGGCCAGTTCCTCACAGAAAGCTAATATATTAAATGGCTTTAGAAGTCTTGAAATATAGTGCACAAGTCATATGGATTCTTTTTATACTTCTTTGTGTTCATTTATATGCTTTTTGGCCGCCTCTGCGGCCATGGGAAAGTACATACTGTATAGTGCTCTTGAGTATGTAGTAAAATAATACAAGCAGTGTTGCAACTTGCAACATATCATATCATGATATTGTCTCTTGATACAATAGACTCCCATTGTGCACTGTTTGTGTCTACTATCATCCTAAGACAGCTGTGCGTCATTAACACAGCAAAGTGCATCTTTCACCTTGAGTTTCTCAAATGGCACATGCAAAATATTCTAACCAGAAACGTAAGTGAATTAGTGTGTGTTTTTGCGATACTGCAGGGTATGACACATAAATACGTCTCACTTTGTATCTCTGGTCTTGAATTGTATTGCCTATTTCCGGCAGTAATAGCCAATCTTCTCTGTAAATGCTCATTGTCAAATGACAAACAGCATAAGGGGGTTTTTCTCCAGCCCTTCCAATGATTTTATCTGGAAGATATTTTATCTGCTGGCTCTTCTTGCCGGTTTTTCTGTGTACTACATTAGCTTTTTCCCCCACAGTCTGTGTGGAAACGAGGGAAGGGAGAGAGAGACCACCTGCTCCAGGATCTCTGCTGTGGCACATGTGAGCCTGATTCTCTCGTTGTGTCATTCTTGAGGAAAGTTTTGTTTTATTTATCAAAATATTGTCTCTCAGCTGACTATAAATGAATAAATTACATTGTCGGGCACAGATGTTTCTGCTTATGTCTTGGCAAAGCAGTCGGCTTTCATTATTGTTCAATTTGAATTTTGGTGTTTTTCCTGGAAGCATTTTTGATTGCTTACTGACTAGAGCTTTGCAGATCCATAAGATGTTTTGATAAGCTGTTTTTCCACTTAATTTTATGTGTATGTGTGTGTTCTGATTTGGAAGGAGAAAACTGACTCTGAGATTCATCATATTCTGTAAACAAACACATCAAACGTAAAGTTGTGTAAGAAAGAAAGTTTGGAAAAACGACATTGCTCTCTTGAAAGTACTTTTAACACATTTCAGGCTTTGCAAAATCAAACAATGATCCAATCATAGACTTTTTCATAGCATTCATAGCATTTTAAACCCAAACAGCAACTTTTGGCAGTGTATGTGTGTGTGTGTGTATATATATATATATATATATATATATATATATATATATATATATATATATATATATATAAATATATAAATATAAATATATAAATATATATATATATATATATATATATATATATATATATATGTATGTATATGTATATATATATATATATATATATATATATATATATATATATATATATATATATATATATATATATATATATATATATATATATATGTATATATATATATATATATATATGTATGTATGTATATATATATGTACATGTGTGTATATATATGTGTATATATATATATATATGTATGTATATGTATATATATATATATATATGTATGTATGTATATATATATGTACATGTGTGTATATATATGTATATATGTATGTATAGCCTATATATTTATATCTTATGACAGACATCACTGTCTTCCCCTGCCAGTGATTGTCTTCTGCCCGGTGTTCATTTGCATGAAGTTGGCATTTCTCAACTTTATGACTGTTTCATAGCCATTCACTCTGCTCCAGTAGACATGTACAGTTACAATAGAAGGAAGCAGGTCAAGTGTCTAGAAGGTTTAATAGCATAAATGTTAAGCTTGTATTTTTGTTAAAGCGCCTGTTTATTATTTGAGCTAAATCATCCTTCTAAAGATAATTTTCTAGCCAGATGAGCTTCTGTTTTGGTGTTAATGCAACTTAATTCCTGTCAGTGGATTTTGGTACATATCTGGTATCCTTGTACGTATCATGTGGATGTTTACTTGCGTTTTGTGGTTATGAAATTGACATTTGATTGGATTTAACTTTCCACAGACAGGGTCATTAAGCAATTATTTATACCTTTGTAAACACTGTATATTTATATGCTTTTATTTCCTGGATCTTGTACTTCAGTGGTAATTGCCTTATTGTATTTAAGATTTCTGCTTAAAGTCTAAAAATTTTTATGTGGTAACCATGATCGACGTTATGCCACAGATGCTGTCAATAGACCTTAACTGTTTTGAACCTGGGACACTCCTTTATGAAATAATTTAATATTGTGCTGTTAATTAAGATATTGATTAATATGTAAGCAGTGAAATCAATCCTGGAGGGATGCAGGCAGTGAAGCGTCTCTCACTGTCTGACTGGTATACTATAGACTGCAGCTGGCAGTAAACATGACTCCACCACACAAATGTGGAGGAGGAGGTAGAGCTCTGCTGCGGTTATTCACCTCTGTTGTTAGTCTCATCTGAGCGGCTCAGCACATTTGTGGATGGTGACCACAGTGCTAATGGTCTGAGGTCTGAGGCCGGGACGTATGTCAGCACTGAAGTATTACTCGGCATTCGCCTGAATTAAAATTTTAATTTGAGTTCAATTAAAAACTATTGTAATTCAAAGAAACTTGTGTAACTTTAATTTTTAACTAGGAAAGCAAACTATGTCAATGCAAACTTTAATTGTTTGGCAAAAAAAGAACAAAGCCTTGTTTGAAAAGTGTTGAAATAAGTGTACATACCCTTGAAGTTTGAACTTTTATAGACTAATAATCAAACAATCAAATTATGAGCAATAGCACTAACATACAAATGAAATAAACAGTGATTTTCATGTTTTCAAGTAGGTCTAACAATAGTTTTCAGGTACAGAATAATCAAATAGCACTGCATTCTTCACTGTAAAAATGAAATAGATTAATCCTTATTAAAGTTACAAAAGTGACTCAGTCAAGAGCAGTGAGTGAATTTTTTTTCCCTTTGTTTTCTGATTAACTTTAAAAACAAAGACAGCAGCAGTTTTATTAGGTTGCTGTTACTTTTAAGAGCTGCACGGATCCAATATAGTGTTACATATGTGTATAACTGTTTACGTTCACTTAAGACATAACCGACTAGGTTTACGAGGATACTCACCAGTACAGGCATTTTGACAATCTTGTGTGAATATATCCATTCAAGCACAAGCATACAAGAGAAAGAGAAATGCTTTCTTAGTATGTTAATTCCAACATTTACTAATTTATTCTTCAAATCAAAAGTTGCTAATATTATTTAAAGGGATACTCCACCAGTTTTTCTTATTAAACTATGTTATTCCCTTAACTAAGACGAGTTGATACATACCTCTCTCGTCTCAGTGCGTGCACTATATCGCTCTGTATTGCCGCAAAACTATGTTAGCTCTTAGCTTAGCCCATGCATTAAATATGGGCCAAGCAGAGAAGCGACCAAACACTTCCACGTTTTCCCTATGTAAACACAGTTACTAGAGTAGTGTAACTTGACCTGGGCTGGTGACACAAAATAAACCGTTGCGCTTTTCTAAGCGTTTAAAATTGATGACTATATTGTATGGCGGAATACCATAACAAGTGCTTTTGAGCACTTCGACTTGGCGCAATAATATCTTCACTCGTGAAAAGTCCTCTTACCGGCTCCCGCTTCTTCTCCCCCTCCCTCTGACATTTCCGTCAATACAACCAACCTGACTTTTACTACCTGTGCTATTAGCAAACTGCAGATCATTTGCAATGGCGGACTTTGTAGATGATTATGACTTCTTTGTAGCAGACCCAGAGCCATATCTGTTTGAACCCGAGTACACGGAGGAGGAATTAGCTCTTATGGACCGTGAGAGGCAAGAAAGATATGATCCAGAACAGACCGGAGCTGGCGAAAGACCGGTGCATGTCACGTTGGTTGTATTGACGGAAATGTCAGAGGGAGGGGGAGAGGAAGCGGGAGCCGGTAAGAGGACTTTTCACGAGTGAAGATATTATTGCGCCAAGTCGAAGTGCTCAAAAGCACTTGTTATGGTATTCCGCCATACAATATAGTCATCAATTTTAAACGCTTAGAAAAGCGCAACGGTTTATTTTGTGTCACCAGCCCAGGTCAAGTTACACTACTCGAGTAACTGTGTTTACATAGGAAAAACGTGGAAGTTTTTGGTCGCTTCTCTGCTTGGCCCAGATTTAATACATGGGCTAAGCTAAGTGCTAACATAGTTTTGCGGCAATACAGAGCGATATAGTGCACGCACTGAGACGAGAGAGGTATGTATCAACTCGTCTTAGTTAAGGGAATAACATAGTTTAATAAGAAAAACTGGTGGAGTATCCCTTTAATGGACCTGAGTTAACATGAACTAACAATGAACAGGTTGTATTTTTATTAACTAAGGTTAACAAAGATGACTAAATAAAGTATCAAATATATTGCTCATTGTCAGTTAATTTTAGTTTATGCATTAACTAATGTTAACTTGTTGTGAAGTGTTTTTATTTTTATATAGGTTTTTTTTTTTATAAATTAAAGGTGCCGTATGTGATTTTCTGCAGAAACATTTTTTGTTATGCTGGTTTAAAGTCTCCTCATATCCTGATTGCAATCACTCTGTTAAGCGGTCTAAATGTATTTTTATAAATATATGTTGTCTGTGGAAGGCATAGGAACATAAAATGTTTGTTCAATCGTTGCGTTCGGTCCAAAAGGTCCTATAGTGTTCCCTGTCGGTCAATGTGTTTGCATACCACTGCGCAGGCTGTTCACGCAGACATAAGAAGTCATCGGCGCGTTCATGTACGTTGTGCAGACAGAGCTAGAATGCCAGGCAAACAGCAACAACCTAACTTTCCTTCTAAACCGACAACAATTGGCACTGGCAAAGGATCTACGATCTATATATCTTCATCGGAGCCAAGCAGACTCTCATCGTGGAAACCCTGTCATGCAAGAAATATTATTACACACTGACAAACTTGCATCTAATTCTGTTTTTAAGAACTTGTCTACGTTTGGTATTGTTGTGTTACTAACTGTACTATAACGTTTTCTCACCGGTGAATGACACATGATATTGGTATTGCAGCAACGTTGTCTCCGGTCTACTTGGCTGTGCGCATTCATGCTTTCAGGAGGCGTGGCTTTGGAAGGCGATTTGCAGGGGAAGGTGGGACGTACGCTTTTAGTGCTATCAGGCTAAAGTTAGCATTTTCCCAGATGTCCTACAGCACCTTTAACATTTAATGAATTCCACTTCATCTCATTCCAGCTTATCTTCTGGTGTGGTGTGGCCAAATCATTAAAAGTTCCAACTCATGCATTGAAAGGCATTTTTAAATTCTTAATTTTGTCCAACACTGCTCTGTGTTAGATTGATATGTGTTGTGAAACATAGTATATGAATATATATATTAAAATTGAATTTATTGAATTGAATTTATTATCTATAAAGTTGTTGTTTTTTCAGTAATTTTGAAACACCTGCAAAGATGTTAACCTTTACAACCTTGGGTTTTTGCAACATGTTCTTTCTTGTTAAATAGAATCTACAGGCAAGTACTTTCACAGACAGGGAATGTCATTGGAAGGTCATTTGTATGGATTACTGATTGTTTTCCATTTGTCGCAACAGTGTTGCCGTGGAAACAAACTTTTTGGCTTGAGAGAATGTGATACGATGCTTTACTCTCTCTCAGCCGCTCAGGTACAGGCGAGAGTAGCGAGAGCCCGTCACAAATAATGACTTCACTCATTTGCAGGACCTCTCAGATCGCCTCAACCTCCTCCGTCACATCGCTGGGTTCTTTGTTAAGATGAGTCAAAAGAAGGTTATTTTAGAGGGAGGATTTTTCTGTTCCTAAGAGTGAGGAAAGACCGGTAATGGGAATGGCACTCGTGCTTCAGGCAAGCACTCTGCATATCTTTTTTATACCTTGTGAGCTGCTACTGCAGCAATCTCCAGACGACTAACATCTCTTAAAATCAAACACACATCTGTCTCTGTCTCATTCAGTCATGGACCAAACCCTCCAAACGCTCTGAAGGAAAGTGCATCTCCAAATGTCCCAACCTAAGGAAACTTTCAGCTCTTGAGTGCTCTTGAGAAGGATAGTTGGTGAATTCAGACCCTGTCCTAGTTTGAGAGCTCCAGCGAGGGAAGGAGCCGCAGGCGTACACGGAGAGCCCCGGTAACGTGCATGGAGTCCTAATTGTGATGTCTACCTCAGATGCCCGCGTACATGAATAACCTCCACTCTCTGGTTGCCACAACCGTTCAAATCAGCTCCTTGACATAGTGCCGCCATTTACATACATGGATTTGAGGGTTTTTTCTGCTTTAGAGGATGTGAGAGTTCGAAAAAACCCTCTGACTTTAGACTTTGAAAAGATCTCTGGCCTTCGTGCATTTGATCTCGAATTTTCCTTTTTTTTTATGCAGACGCTATTCCCGGGATGAGCGCAGAAACCTCTCCTCATCCACGGTCTGCCATGAAAGTTTGATTAGACTGTATTTTCATACTCTGAGGAGTGTCGAATCCCTAACTCCTCTTATCCTCTGCACTTTTTTTCATAACCCGGAAACTTGTGGCCAAACAAAGATGTCAGCAGTGGCCGGGGTTAGCGAGAACGAATCGACTTTGGGTTTTCTCCTCCGGTTATCTGTCTTTCTCTTCCAATGCTGCTCTCTAAAGACATTCAGCTCTACCCGCTATGCCTCGAGTCACAGATTCTACTCGTTCCCGCTCAGCTCTTTGCATTCGCTCTCTCTCTCACTCTCTCAAATTTTTCCATCATCTTCCTTGTCCTGTATTTCTCCCTCAAGCATTGTCCCACTATGAATATAAATAAGGCAGAGAATATTAACAGTCCCTCTGTTCTCTCATCCTCTCAAGCTTGACTAAAATAGATGTTTACATGGGCTCGCAAATTTAGCATGAGAGTGAAGAATATGGGGATTTTTAACAGTAAATGCTTGGCTGGCTTCCACTTTTAGAGCGTGCAGGTCGATTTGCATGTTATTATTCACCTCGCTGTGATGAGACCTACAATACGGCTCTGAAAGTGATGCACCACCATCTATTGTGAGGAAAAAACAGCTCACGGAGGGTATCTCGCTCCCCTCTCTTTACAGTCAATCGCTTTCACTCGTGTAGCTCATATCAGTTTTTTTTCAAAGAAGTCTCAGAATCAATGCGAAAGTCCTTTTCTGTGGATGTTCACCATGGGAGAGCAGATCAATAAGGAGCTTGCCATTATAGTGCGTCCACCTTGTAAATGTACGATTAAATACCCACCAAGTCACATATCCTTTCTACACACTTTCTAAAGTATCTTTCTGTTTCCCTTCACACGGCCTCCACTTTGGCGAAACAAATAAAAGCCTTTTTTTTTTTGGGTGGAGTCATTCTTTCGATCCACTACTTAAATATATCATCGGTCCCACAGCCTCTTTCGTCTCCTTGCCCCGTTCATCAGTTCTACGTCCTCTCAGAGAGACCGGAGCCTGTGTGATTAAACACACTTTCCGAGGCCCTGGGCCTAGGTATTTCTTCTCCCCCTCCCCCGACTACAGCTTTGTCTCCCTCCCCGTTTGTTTTTTATGAGGCAGATGCATTTGTTTTGCCTTTTGTTGGTCCCCAAACAACAAACCGTGTGTCTCAGCATTTATCTTGCTGTCCTGTGACATTAGAGAGCAGTGAGACTTTCAGCCTCTTTGTTGTCATCGTCAGGTTTCAGCTCTCTCAGGCTGCCGGGTTACAGACTGCAAAAAAGGTGATCGTAATCACCTTTGAAACGTTCCGCTCAGAATTTGTATAAAGACGTTCCGAGCTTGGCTTTGAAACTGACATGCAAGTAATATCTGGTTGTGCTCTCTCTATCTGTCTGTGTTTGGTTTCAGAGTTATCTCACTGTTTGTTCATGCTTGGAATGTGGTTGTGAGACATCACTGCAGGATGAGACTCTAGAATGTTGTCCTTATGCAGGAGACATGTGTTTAAATAGC
The DNA here is from genome assembly GCA_026230005.1 of Gila orcuttii. NCBI lineage: Eukaryota > Metazoa > Chordata > Actinopteri > Cypriniformes > Leuciscidae > Gila > Gila orcuttii. Next base: position 13,111,900 of record JAPDVR010000008.1, read on the forward strand.
ATTCATTATCTTGTTTGCACAGGATCCTCGAGGCATGACCTGCAACTTTTGCTCTGCTAGCAGTACCAAAGCTTGTTTCCAGAGACAAGGGTTTTCAAATTGGAATGCTAGAGGGTCTGTGGAAATTTAGAAGAAAAACGTATTTAAAAAAGAATGAAAAGAAAGCAGCTTAAAGTTTATTAGTGTATTGCCTTTCATTTCTCTTTTCTATTAATTCTATTTCTGTTCTCTATCTATTAACGTGACGTGATGTGTAGCAAAGTATGGTGTTCCATACTTGGAATTTGGGAAAAGACCATCTGGTTCTGTAAAGAAATATAACAATTGCAATTCAGAGATGTTTCTCTTCAGTTTTTATTCTAAACTGATTTTTGTGCAGTATCTATATTAATATCGGTATCTATGTATATTGCACAGTATACATGTGTGTATATATAGCTGCCTTTGTTTTAGGAAAGGGGTCTCTTGCAAAGTGATCATCATATACTTTATGGAGGTCCTTGGCATCAAAAAGTTTTAAAACTCCTCTTTTAACCCACTTCTAATTTTCACAAAACATGTTTTCCAGATTTTTTTTCTTTCAATAGAAAAATGGCGCGGGATCTGGATCAAGTTAATTGTATAAACCATTAACAATGGCCCACTGGACTACACAGATCAGGTCAGGGGCCAAGGTGTTTTCAAACTGGGGTGTGGGAACACTGAGGGGACTGCAGAAATATGAAGTTGACATTTACCAAAATTGGCATTATTAGTGTTTAATTTTGTATATTATATACATTATATATAAATTAAACACTAATAATGCCAATATTGGTAAATTTCAACTTCATATTTCTGCAGTCCCCTGTGTGTGAGTGTGTGTGAGCGTGTGTCTGAATGGTGTTCCTTTAAACCTCTGGCCTAGACTACAAAAATGAATTTAGGAACTAATAGCAAAGCTGCCCAAATCTCACACTTTAATTGCACCAATTATGTCTCCTTTGTCTATGATTTAATGTGACTAATTTTCTAGAAGACACACACATATCCTTTGATATTAATGTCTTCATATTAACCCAAGGCTTCCTCACCTGGAAAATGCGATCAGAATCAGTGCATGCCCAAAGGCTGGATCCCATTCTTCCAGCTTTGCAATAATTCCCCCTAATGGTTCAATACATGAAAGTGTCGAAATGAGAGCCACCCCCTTCTCTAAACCCTCATTAACCCTTCAGCAAGGCATCCGAGTGTCAGGACCTCCCCTCCTCTCAAAGACCCCTAAAACTCAAGCCTTTAGGAGAGGAGTCTTCAGAGGGAAAAAAGGATTTAGGGATGACTGTTCAGTCTTTTAGGCAATGGGGCTCTTGAGACTTGGACACAGAGAAACTCAAAGATCTTGATTAGCCACAGATGAACGTCACATGCGAGAGGTTAAATCCCTATTGGCGCGGTACCGTATACCTGAAAGACATCGGCATTAGCATAGACTGATTGGAGCAATTAAGGTTTAGAGGAATCATTGTTGAGGACGCTGTCAGAGCCTCTCAGCTCGTTGTCCATCAAGAAGGTGACGTGAGGGATAAGGAAAGAGCTCTAAAAGGCTAAAGCAGGCTGGGCCAGAGGCGCACAGGGCCTCCCCTCAGGGGGGATCCACGCTACCATCTGAGCCTTTCTCCGGATCTGCTTTTTTTCCACCATCTCTGTCTTTTTTTCCTTTATCCATGAGATGGCCGGTCTGGTGGGAAGGAGAGCCAAGCTGACAGCTGCATTTATGCTGGAATTCCTCAGCATCTAATCTGGGGTGGCGGGGGCATCCGAGGAAAGCATCTGTTATGTGTATGTCCGTGCATGAGGGGTGTCTTGATGGTTACTGGCAGGCCGGAGGGTAAGAAGGTCACAAAGCTTAAGAATAAAATAGAAAATGGCCCCCTAAGATGGTTTACGTTTCGGGGGAGAGAATCAGCTTGTCAGAGTCTGTCAAATCACTTGGATTGTCATATGATGATGCAAAGTCTTTGCTCTGCCATTTTCTTTCTCTGTTCTTGCCTTTCATTCGTTATCTCTGTGTTTCTTTCTGTCTCTCTTTTTTTTCAAGAAAGTGGTCCTACAATGATTGACAAAGCATTGATTTGTCCACATTATATGATTAAAGCTAGGCTATCTTAAATGGCCTCTTCTCTTGCCAAATGTTTCCTCTTCTTCTTGCCAATAATTTATATCTTCACTTCACCACACCATCTGTTGCCTGCTGATGCTTCTTTCATACGTTTTGCAGTGTTGATTGTTGTTCCTCTGGCACTCCAGACACTGTATAGTGCAATATTAGTGATGATGGAATGATTCTGTAAAATATCTATCTATCTATCTATCTATCTGTCTGTCTGTCTGTCTGTCTGTCGTTCTATCTATCTGTCTCTGTCGTTCTATCTATCTGTCTCTGTCGTTCTATCTATCTGTCTCTGTCGTTCTATCTGTCTATCTGTCTATCTATCTATCTGTTTATCTGTCTGTCTGTCTGTCTGTCTGTCTGTCGTTATATCTATACTTCCGAAATATGTGGATGTAATGGCGATAAAACAGTACAGCGTCTTCTGTGAGCAGTAATAGGATGTGTGTTATTTTGATTATTGGCTCTGTATTGTGAACCGTCTCATGTTATTGCCTTAATGCATCACTGTCATGGAGGAAGAGGAATACAGCATTCTTTCTGTCTTTTGAGTCTCCCACTGTTTGTCCTGCTTTCAGATCCAGTTTAGTCTTACCTGGCCATGTCCCCTGGGGTCTGAGCCACAGTCCTCAACAGTGTAACCTTTCATCACTCTGACCTTAATCTCTTGATTAGCCGTTCCCACTGCTCATCACCGCTATCCTGCCCGCAGGCCCATATGCACACTGGCACAGAGCTGAGTCCTGACAGCCAACTGCTCTTTTTCTCTAAAATCAGATCTGTTAGGAACTTTTTTTCCCAGAGTTCATTGCTTTGCTTCAGCTGGTAGTGCTGAAAATGCATTGGGTGTTGATTACACTGTTTTTCTTGCTTCAATTTTCTAAAACTTTCCTAAAAGGTAAAGAATATTTTAATAGTTGCACTTTTGACTTTCATCAGTGTGCGTAAATATATAAAAAAACATCTCAGACAGACTTTATTGATCTGAGGGGGGAAATTAAGGTTGAAAGACCAAGCTGATGTGGCTGAGATTACTGCCGTTTTGCTGACTCTGTTATCTTGCATCAATAACATTAGCCAGAGGAATTGTTGTTGGCATTATGAACTAATCCCCTTAGATGAAACCGATTTATCTTTTCCCAGAATGCCATTAACTGTTGAATTTCTTTGAGTTGTAGTTCTATGAATTACACGTCCTGTAATTCCTATTCAAATATCAGTTAGGTTTGGCCAATTCAAATTTCAATGCATTCATTGAAAGGTAGCTAATTCTTAAATTCTAAATTTTGCCCAACACTAGATCTGACCCTCGATTGTATTATCAAGACTTTTTCCTGTCAGAAAGCACAAACTTGTCATAACTAAACAAATCCTACACTTATTATCTAGCCATGTGAGGATACATTGCTCTTTCTAAAGAGCAGAGAAGCTTGTAGAAATGTGGCAAGAGGATTCTTTTAGAAGGTCTTGGCTTCAATCAGGAACTGAAACAGCTGAATAGCTTAAGAGAATGATTTGGGATATAGCAGAGTCAAAGCGCATACTTTGTCCTCTAGCTTTGTGTTCAGACCCGTGACAGCAGTACACTGCAGGGTGAGGATTGACCAGAAACAGCACAGTCACATTGTGACTTCTAAACCACCAATCTCGAATAGTGAGAGAGTGATTGTATCCCACAGCTTTGCACATTTAGCATGTCTCTCTTTTCAGATTCAGATCAGTTCATGAAGCTCTTTCCTATTGAACTGATGATCTGAATCAGGTGTGTTTAATAAGAGTGACATCCAAAATGCACAGTTCTGTGGGTCTCCAGGGTCAGGATTGAAAACCACTGCTGTAAGCGACAGGAGCTTTGAGTGGAAGTGCAAGAGATTCAGAAGGAACAGCTGGTCTAGTTGTCAGTCTGTTTACTGCAGTTTTTGATAACTGAATGAAAAATTTGTCTTTTCACAGAAAGCTCATTATCTGTAAGTTCCCTGTACGTCAGTAACTCATTATTAGCCTCGCAAAGCTGTTATTCTCATTCGAAACTGCTGTTTTCGCAGTAATGCTGCAGTTTGGGGCCTCAGACAGACGTTTGAAAAGTGGGTCATTGCAGACGGTAGGATAGTCGATTCAAACAAAGCAGGTAATGCGTCTCCTTATAGGCCAGCAGAGCGAGTCACAAAAGGGCCAGCGGAACCGAGGTGTCTGGGGGGCCCCGGGGGGCCGGTCCTGTTCTCCTAGGCTCTGGCAGTGTGGTCTCGGATTAATGCAGCTTGCTACAATGGGCTTCTTTCACTCACAGCTGTGTAGGAGTGCATTCACTCTCATAATGAGCCCTCTGTGCATCAGGAATATTTCACAATGTTTTTGCACACTCAAACAATATTTGGTCACGTATCATTGCATGGCACTGTTGCTGAGGGGTTTCTAAGTGTGCATTTGTATGTATTTTGATGTTGTAAGCAGCCTCATCATGATGTCATTTTGGCAGTAGCTACCCAAACACACTCTTGCACTCTTCCTTCTCAATTATACATGCAAATCTTTGTCTGAGGAACTCCCAGATACCCAAATACCCGCTGAAGTATGATGTTAACTAGAAAACAAAAAATGTGAGAAAAGAGGCAGCATGGGATTTTGGATCCACTTTGTACCAAATATACAGTATAATACAAATGTGACATAACAAAAGTCCACCCAAAAATGAAAAAAGTTATTACCCTTCACTCATCCTCAAGTCGTTGAGAGATGTCAATGGAAATCATTGTACTCCACTATTGTTTGCATACAGGTTTGAAAAAATATGACGTGGAATACAAGATGACTGAATTTTCACTTTTGGGTGAACAATTCCTTTTAAGATCAACTGACAGAATTTGTGTCATTGTTTTTTTTTTTTGTATCTTTTTGGTTGTGAGTCACTTAATAAAAGTAAATTTTGCACATTTTTGGATAATTAAATGTATAATTTTATAAAAGCTCTTACATTAATTATCCTAAAATGTTAGTATATTTGAGCTATAACGTTAAGATGTCTTTTTTGCATTCATTTTATGGTTTATTTATTTAAGTAAAATCTAAAAGTAAAACACGGTAAAAGGTTAATAAGCAAATTTTGTATACTGAAATTGTGTTAACACGCAAAATGTTTGTCTTTGTGGCTATACTTTTGAGTATTTTAATATTTACACTTCCACTTCCATTGAATGTGCCTTTATGCTTTTTCAAAGAAAATTTTATTTTTGTGATAATGAGCATTATACCACAAAGGCTGTCGATTTTAGATTGTCTAGTATTCAACCCGTAATATTCTTTTGAGTGTTTTATTTTTATTCATAGCTGAATCTATCTACTGAACTGATCTACTAAGTAAATAAATGGATTTGGCAGATTTGCTTATTTACTCCGCTGTGAAATACAGATGTTTATGCAACGTTGATCTCATGTTTGGGTGAAAATGAACCTAACGTTTATGCCTTCAGCGAGATTTTTCTCTAATGCTTGGTTGATGTAATCCCCCGAGCTCTAATCCTGATGTAATGATTGTCAAATGTTACCATAACATCATGTCGGCCCAGTCTCTCATTAACTGATGCTAAATCTAGTGCAGGCCTGTGAAAAAGGGGACCAACACCCGGATGACCCACACCCCTCCGTCTAAACCTTTCCCAGGACGAGGGAGGGCTTTTCCCCTGCTCTCGGCCCCTTTCAGCCCTGTTCATTAGCCCAAAAGCCCCTGCCATGCAACAGAGACATGTTTGGCAGAATCCGCACCTCACCGATTCAGGATTAATTGGGCATGGTTTAGAGACTTGAACATGTAGCATGAAACACCCTTCCTCCCCTCCACTCAGTTTACCAGCCCCGAAGGGACTGCAGTCAGTGTGGAAAATAGACAGCCTCGAACATCTTGGCCTGGCTGGGTTCTTTAACAAACCTGCGGTAGATGCTGACAAAAGCTCTGCTGTAGGTTTTAGCTTTTTTGTCCTGAATAGGCGTTTTGTTTTGTCCCCTTTTCTGTAGAAAATCTGCCAATCTGTTTGTGTGGAAGTTTTTTGCAGTATCAAGGCAGAGTTTACCTTCCTCATTCTCAAAATTAATCTAATTTCCCTGAATCAGGTTTTTAAAAAAAAATATATATATATTTTTTTTTACTGATTAAGGATAGAACATGATTGCACCTATCCAGAGAAACATTTATTGCTCAGAGGTTACTTGTATTGCTCAGGAAATATATTGTGTTGTATATGTCAAGTGTATCAAGTATGTCTCGGATGTTTTTTCCTTCGATTTTTGGACTTTTCTGAAGAAGATGGATGAGGTTATCAGAGGAATAATAATGATAACTATTATTATTATTATTATTATTATTATTAATATTAATATTATTTTAAGTAATATCATACAACCAAGATATTTTTACATCCATGTTTTAAGTATACAAGTTCTGTTGTGCATAACCTTATTTGACAAAAAAAAAATATGTTGCAATGTTTTGTTGTAATTTATTTTATTTTCATTTGATTACAATTTAAAATACTGATTAAATATTTATTTTACCATTTGTATTAAAACACAAACACAGAATTTGGGAAACAATAAAAAAGGATTTCATAAAAGGTAGCTTACTCTGTTTTCATTTGCATTTGTTCTTGGAATGCATTTTCTTCTCCATTAATGGTATGACATGAATTTTGTAATATCGATATCAAATGATATGGAAACAAATATTGTGATGATATTTTTGCCCATAGCTCAGCCCAAGTTCCCAGTTGGTATTTTACTGGTCTAAGTCAAAACATGAGATTTTGATCCCTAGATATGGGATGAGAAATGTTTCAGTTCATATGAAGATCTTTGGCTTTTGTTTGCTCAAATTTGCCATGATATAAAAGTCTGCAGAGTTTGTGGCATCATTGAGATCTCGTCATTAGTCACTTTGCTGGTGACATTCTTTCAGGAGAAAAATCTGACAATCAGAAGACATAAACACTTTTTTTTCTCCATTTTAATCTCGTGTCTTAGAGAAATGCCTTCTGACCCCCCCCCCCCCCTTCTTTTATTCTATTTCAATTATTTCACATCATCATTGCTTGATTTACACAGGAAATTGAAGCCATGCTCTTATCATCATCTCTTCCCTAACATCCTGTTTTGCCCTAGTCTACAGGACATCCTGTTACAGTGGGATCAGTTGTTCCATTCCAAACTTAAAAACCCTCCTCTTTTGGACTGTGATAGAGATGATCATGTTGCTGTCCTTCTCACTGTGAGCTGCACTGCTGCCATCTTTCTTGCCCTTTGATCTAGTCCTTGAGTAGCCGATCCTTATCAGTCAGGCGGAAAATAGTTCGACTAGGTGATGCTCCCAATGAATCCAGAGACGGCTATTTTGGGCCAAGGCCACATCCCATTAGGAAGATGTAAATACGGCAGCGAGGTGGCATGGCTTGTCCATCTGCTCCCAAATGCCTGGCAGGTACAGCCCCAACATGTCCATCCCTTAAGTGGCACTTTATTGGATTGGTGAAGAGGATCATCCCTCGGTTAATCAAACACCGTGTCGGAGGGAAGCCTTTGTTCATGGAAGCATGCACAGACATGAGTAGCTCGGAGGAAGATAAGAAAAGCAGTCCCCTTAGGCTGCACCGTGTCAGCAGAGGGCTGCAGTGACTTGTGCACCATCTCAAAGATGGATCCATCATGTCTTTGAATGCTGGAGTGGTCACAATGTCAGCTCGAGAGCTGCAGGACACATTCTTAGGAAAGCTGTGTTTGGTTGTTTGAACTTTGTTGCTATAGGATAAGGCAGTAAGATTATTATAATTTTTTGGAGGATCATTTCTATTGTGTTAATGCCACTGCATGGTAAATAATGGCCTTTCCAATCTCTAAAGGTGACTCTCACGAAATCAAGTCCAAGTTTCCTTTATATATATTATTATATATTATTTTGCTTTCGTTTTTATATTTTATTTTATTATTTCCTGAACTTTTCCTGAATTTTAGTGTTAAATGCATTTTTTTGTAGTATTTCTATTTTTTTATATATATATATTTCTACAGAGCCTATGTAGAATTTCTTTTTAGGAATGTTTATGGTTATTATAATGATTTTTCTTATTGAATGAAATCTTGAAGATTTTGATTTTGGGGTAAATTGGGGTAAAGTTTTTTTTGTGTGTGCACAAGTAATTGTCTTGTGCATACATAGAAGTTTCGATCTCAGGTGTTTTGTTTTTTTCAAATGTGACAGGGCCAGTGTACATTTAATCTCAAAATCAAGACAATGAATCATTTAAAAATGAATTGTTTTTTACAAAGCAATTCCACAGAGGAAATTACAAAAATCACAAAATTACTTTCTTACACAAAGAACTTTTAGATTATTTGCAAGTGCACATTTCCGACTGGAGCTGGAAAGTGATTATAGGTACTGCGAGTCAGACGGCCTCCGTAATAATCCATGTAGAACTCACACAAAGAGCTGAGAAATTGCATCTCCTCTTAACAGTATTAAGCCCAGCAATACACCATGTAATTTCCTTTCTCCAAGTCTTCCAAATACTTTCTCATGTTCTGATGACCATTTACATTGGTAGTGAAGGATAAAAGAAACTGCAACCTGAAAAGCATCACGTGGGAAGGCTAGAGTATTTTGAAGCAATGCATTGTGTGTTTGTGTTGCTAATGTTTCTGGCTTTCTGCGTCAAAGCCAAGCGTTAATCCTTGCCTGAAGGCTCCAAGTCTCTGGTCCTGGTCTCTCTAACAGCACCATCTGTCTCAGTATTAGCTTCATTAAGGGCCTGTTAAGTACGTCAAGGCTTGCGTGGGTCACCAGGACTCCACTGTTCATCCACCCATCCAACCTCCATCTTCTTCATAACACTCTGTTCATCTGATGACCCTGGCCTTATGGCTGGAGATGATGGCTGTTGGATGGACTCCGATTATTCATGAGGTGTGATCACTCAGTCAGAGATAATATGTTGGAATATGGAGCTTCCTTATGCAATGGACTGAAGAATAACACTGTGCATTGACTCAAGATGGGTCTGCTTCATGTACAGACAGAGGCTTTTGGAGTCATTGGAGCCATTGTGGTTAAGTTAAAATCATTAAACATTAAAAATCAAGTTTTCAAGGCATAGTTTACTTTAAAAAAGGTGATATTCACTGTATTGCTTCATTTTACATATCTAGAGAAATCGTTCTGAAATATAATGCGAATATTCAATATATTTTTGTGAAAGATTTATGTCTAATTAGGGTGTATAGAAATATTTATCACAATGATGAAAGTACTTTGCAAACATCAAATGGCCGTACAGATACTCATCCAGGCATCTGCATTTGCCAGCTTGTTCTCTTTTTCAAAATATGAACGCTAAGTATCCTCCTAAACAACTTTAAAATGTTTTGTGTCAGTCGTTCCTGGACCTTTTGTCTCACGATTGAGGAGTCCTGTCGCACAGTTCCTCAGCTTGATGGCTGTTGTACATTGCCATTTCTCTAGTAGGCCTATTTTTCCAGTCTGTCACTTATTTCAATGGATGTTTTTCTCAACAGGTGGCTGAGAAAACACGCACACACACATCCTACTACTGAAATTGAGCGTCAAATCTCTCTCATACCTGAACCATTGGAGAGAATCTTACTTTGAACTGGCCTCTCTATCTCTCTCCTTTCTCTTTTCTGTTATGCACATCCTTCCCGTCTTTGCTTTTGTTAAATACATTTATCTGGTGTGCTTTCAGGGGGTATGGCATGAGAGAACAGGTTCCAGAACATTCCATTAAAAAACAAAAACAGTGATTGGCATAGCCCTTATTCTGGAAATAGCCACCTGCCTATGCTGGATCCACATTCCTGCTTATACTAACACCTGCAGTTCGATCATGACATATGCAGATCTAGTAGGGTCTGGAAGTTACATGTTTAATCCTGTAATCAATCAAAAGCTTAATAAATCTATAAAGTTTTGATTCGTACAGACCACAGTCTGTTCAAATCGATTAAATGAATTGGTTAGTAAAGAGCTGTGTCGCTCATGGGGGCAAGTTCTTCCCTTTCTTTTAGACATATTTTTCTGCTGATTAGTGTACCTAAAAATTAAAATGAGACCACTTTGCATTGTTGCATTTCACTTGAGTTTAATCCAAATAGTTTTTATTTTCCCCACAGTATTTTATTTTAGGTTATTTGTTGTATTTTAAATACACTTAACTTTTTCTTTATTTTTATGTGATTTTACTCGTTATTTTTATTCTATTTTTTAAACACTGAACTGACATTGTAGTCAAGTAGGTGATATACATTTCACTGGAGGTTAGGCCAAACTATTTTTCTTCTCCATTATTATTACACGCTGTCCTTTGTCAGATGTGGAGTGAGCATGTGGTCTGTCTCAAAGCAATATCTTGTTACCGATTTTAGTGCTTTATCGCCTCTCAGCTGAATTTTATGATGTGAGGATGTGGAAATGGAGGCCCCACTGGGTCACAATTGGCCCCTGACACCCAGAGGAAAGCGGCGAAACACAATATTATATTATTATACACAATGCCGCTTTCTGTTCCGCTGTGTTAATTGATATCTCTCTCTTTCTCTTTTCATGTCGCTGCCTGCATGCTGTACCTCCCTCATCACACTTTCTTTGGCTGAATGACAGGTAAGGTTCTACAGCACTAAAACACTCCAGTCAACAAACACATACAATCACATGTTCAGGCTTATGGCCAAGTCATAGTTTTAAGCTATGCAAACAGGTCCGGATTTATTCAGCAAACAATCCTTTTTGAGATCATTTAGTACTGTAAGTGTGGTATTGCAATGATAAAATGTAATTTGGGACAGTCAGCAAAGCACTGGGTCACGTGTGCACTTAAATATGAGAAGGATGTCAGTGGTTTTGTGCTGCATGCTCACAATGTAAACTCCCATGGGGCAGTTAGAACAGTTACAGTTCTTACTTCCACAAAGTGAGTGAACTTCTCTCTCCTGAACAGTTCTCTGAGGGGAAACTAGGCAACCCTTCCGCTCATTACTTTTTTTTTAGGCCGTAGCCCCTGTCTCTTTGCACCATATAGGGGATTATGTTGCTTTTGTCCCCATTTTTAAGGAGTTAGGTAGAGGGACTATTTTCTACACTTTCATAGTGTTTTCCCCTGAAGCACACATATCATGTTAGTCAAGGTTTCTAGTATCTTGCAAAGTACTATTATGTAGTGATGCACCAACCTTTTTTTTTTTTTACCAAGTTTTCATTTAGTTGAAATCCGAAACCAAAAATAAAGTTTAATAATTAATTAATTAATTGAATCAAAATTGTTAAAAGAGATAGTTCACACAAAAATTTCTGCCATTTATTACTCACACTCATGTCGTTCCAAACCCATAAGACTTCCGTTCATCTTCGGAACACAAATGCAGATCTTCTTGATGAAATCTGAGAGCTTTCTGTCCCTCCATAGACAGCTATGCAACTGACACTTTGACGCTTTAAAAAGTTCATAAAGAGATCATAAAACTAATCCATTTGAATTAAACGGTTTAGTCAAAATTTTCTGAAGAGACTCGATCGCTTTATATGATGAACAGATTTAATTTAGGCTTTTATTCACAGTCACATAATTCATATGGAATTCATGCGTAGCTGTCTATGGAGGGATAAAGCTCTCATATTTCATCAAAAATGTCATCTACATTTGTGTTCCGAAGATGAACGAAAGTCTTACGGGTTTGGAACAACATGAGGGAGGGTGTGAATTCTTTAATGAAAGAATTAAAATTTTTGGGTGAACTAACCCTTCAATAAACAGTAGTCATATACAAAAGTTGTATTAAAACATTTAAATTGCACATTTTATATAAACTTTTTAATTGTATGTTTCTACTGAATTTGAAATATAATCATTTAAATGGTGGCTGCAATAAAACCTGGCTACAACGATCCATCATGTCACATTAAACACCATCAAAAGACATTTATTTTTTTATTTTCATTATGAAAGCTCAGACTTCATTTCATATCAAAAGTGTAGATATGTAAAAGCTCATTGCTATTATTGGACGTGAAATCCATATTGTTAACATACAGCAGCTGTAGCATCTACCTGTTGTAGCTTATACTGTATACGTTGTGTGCATGAAATAGACACTGATGAAGTCAATACACGCCATCGGAGAACCGCTAATTAAACTTCATTGTTTTGGTCAATGATTTTGGATGACACCGAAAATTGACAGTTTTTGAAATTTTTATGCATCACTACCATAAAATAATATGGTACTACAGTAGCATTTTTTGACACGTACTATGGAGTTCATAGAAATACCATGGTTTATTTCAATGTACCATTTGACACCATCACTGTACCATATACAGTCTTTTTTTGTAAGACAATTTTCACGACATGCTTTGCCTTTAAGATGTAACTGACATTTGCTGTGATTGGCTAACATGTTTGCTCGCGAAATGAACAACAGATAATTAATAGATGATTGCAGGTTTACTGTCAGGTTCAATGACTGGGCGAGAAAAGTTTCTTAATACTGAACATTTTTTAATTTACACTGTAAATGTGGACATCATGTGTTAATGTTATCATGGTTGTGACGTCAACATTTTTGCAGCCAGATTTTAGCAGCTTTAAATGCAGTAAATGGACTGGGTAGACTTTGCGTCTTCTTAGCTGGGTGAATTCAGTTGAATTGGGCCGCTTGATATGACAAGACGACACTTCCACTTTAACGCAATTTGCTTTGATGGAGAAGGTTTGGAATCATGGAAATTGCTGTTGACACTTTAGAATGCTTGATCTCCAATCTCAGGCTGTCCCTCCTAAGACATCATTCATTGGACGTCATTCAGCATATATGGACTATCTCACCCCATAATAATTTTCCTATCCCTTCTATTCACTGTCCTCGTCCAGTCAATGAAGTACTTAAGCCCTCCAATAATACCTTCCAATGACAAATAGATACTTCAAGAGAATATGCTCTGATAGGTCTCCACATGTAGTCAATTTGTCAAAGGGGTTTAGAGGGCTTACCCTGCCTGTTCTCTTTTTCTTTTTTTTAAGCAAAGAAAAAAAAGCAATAGTTTCTTTTGAAATGTTGTTTTGGGATTGATTGTAGAGTAAACAATGGTTGTATGTCATGCAAAGAGCCTCTACTGTGTCCTATTTCGACGTATTTTGAGTGGTTGTTTTTTAGCATAATAGTGGATACAATTACACTGGACCGTACAATTAGGTGAAATAGCTCAGTGATAAAAGCTCTGATGACAGGTTAATGGAGGAGAGTATAAATGATTTTGAGTAATCGGTCATGGCAGTGCATGCTGACGCTGCATGCGGAGTCTGCTGTCGTAGGCCAAAAACAAAACCAGCAAAAACACTCACTGATCTGAGCTGACTTCTGAAGCTGACTTTCAGATCATGAGAGCATTTGCACAAATGCAGTTTTCATCATAATTTAGAGCTGCAGTGATGTCTGCAGATCCAGCTTGTATGCAGTTCGGTCCATTAGTCTGACGGATGTGAGGGAGTTTTCCAGCTCAGATGGAGCGGTGGTTATGATTGATTGAATTGAATTGTGGTCTCTATATAGTAGAGATGTTTATGATTCATTTATGATGTCTTATCGATGATTAATTCATTTCAGCACACTTTTTCAGTAATCATGCGGGATGCTTGAAAAAAAAAAACACTCATCCGAAGCAGAGTGTGCAATGTAGTTATGTTATAGCATTGTATTTACACTGCATGGTTTTCTTTGACTTCAGTTCAAAGCCATAAGCAATGTCTGGAATATGTCATGATCCACAAATTGTAGTTTTAATGGGGGGGGGCAGGGGTTAACAACAAAAGAATGAAGGAGAAAGCAAAAACAGCCCTTTAATTATTGCATGGATTGGGAATGACCTGTGGGCAGTTCAGTTCAGCTTTCTCCTGGGCCGTAGATGCTCTTTGATTTACTCTGGGGTAATTTTGCAGCCTGATCGCAGGAGACAAAAGGCATTTTTGCTGCAGCGTAAACGCAGGCACTTATTGATTGTCTGTATTATGGACCGCTGCGGCCACAATAGGGGCTCAGTCATCACCATAACTCTGGCCTCTTCGAATGGGTCGGGAAATGCAGAATCGGTAAAGCACGTGCATAATAAGAGGCTTTTAAAGGATTGGATTTGTTGACAGGGGTCTTATCCAGATTCAGCATTTGATACACTTTCACTCTCTTTTCCTTGTAACATTTTTACCTTGAATACGGTTAATTTTGGGAGGAAACACTAAAAAGGAAAACTTCGGTATAGGCCTGTATGAGGGTTGTTGATTTGAAATACTTTCAGGAAGTTGACTTGTTCGGCAGGGTGACGTGCTAAACTCCGTCTAAAAATATATTAACTGTTTCCCCACCAGGGATTTTTTTCAAAGTTAGCTGGCATTTTTGAATCTTTTTGACACAAATGTCATGGCCCCCAGAATATTTTGTTGAATGAACATGCAATATATCAAAATAAAGAACAGAGCTTCTGCTTAAAAAAAAAAAAAAGTGTATTCTAGCTTTATGCATTTTTTTTATTACCAACACTTGAATGTGGGCAAGTTTCATAAAAAACAACAACATTTAGAGCAAATAGCTGAGAAAAGCGTGTTTTTATCTAAGACTACATCCAGATCGGATTCAGAACGATGATCAAAACATAGATGGAGTAGATCGCTTCCATCAACACAAAAAAACTAGTCTTTATATTAATTTAAAAATTAATTAATTAAAATGTTATGCTTCAGTTTCCCATGAGATGAGTCATTTATTTTGACTGAGACGCCTCAGGAAAAACGTCCCGTTAGATGAGCAATTTAGAATTTACTGAGATGCTTCACCTATGTTAAACATCACATATGTGTAAACATCTTACCATATTCACAACATACAAAAACATCGGCTGTCAACATTTTAGCACCATATTGCAGATTATCTCTAAAAATTGTATTTTTAGATGAAAACACTCATCACATAAGCTGCGTACTTATGATCAGGGAACAGGATGTTGTTGGTGTTTGAGTTTTAATTGGCTTCAGTGATGATGCATTTGACAAGTCCTCTCAGAACGCCTTACAAGGAACATATTAAATGTTAGATCAAATCACCAGAGGTCTTGTACTCCTCACAATAGCATATGGCCTCTAGGTCGTCAGTCTTCAGAGGCGCTGAGGTGAGAATTAGGTTTCATAAAGCTTTTTTTCTCTTTTTTCAACCTCCTGCTGCCTCTTTCCCTTTCTCTCGTCACACTTTTTATTTCTTCTCTGAAACCTCTAAAGAAGAACTTGGTCTTCCCATCAACACCTCATCCATCAGCCTGGTCCTCTGTGGCCTGCTGGGGAAGAGTTAGGTGTCAGAGCCACTGTTGTTTCGGTGTTCTGCAGTCAGGGGGCCTGCGCTGTGAAGGTTTGGGTGGTCTGTGCTCGTGTTAGAGTGGAGTATGAAGCCCACACGCACTTCTGCTCACTGACATCCACAAACCGCCCTTCCTTTTGTAGTTGCTTTTATTTAGGGCTGCACAATATTGGGGGGAAAACGAACATTGCGCAATTTTGTTTTTTATGGTATGAGAAATGCATCTGCATTTGCATCTGCATAGAACATGAATAAAATATATATAAAAAAAGTCTTCAGAATTAAAAGGAAAGTTTGGGCTTTTTTAAAGTTCATTGTCCTTTTAGTATGGAAGCCCCAAAAAAGTTATGCTCTGGTAAATCATAGTTATGACATAAAAATGTGAAATTCTGATATACTAATTCATAATTATGAGGTGAAAAGTCAAAGTTTTCACATACTAAATCAGAATTATGAGAGTAAATGTATGATGTAATAATTTGACCTTTTTATGTAATTATTTTGACTTTTTAAGTCATAATTTCGATTTATGCTATAACTTTGACTTAGTATGTCATAATATTTTCTGTCATAATTAAGTCATAATTTTGACTTAGTATGTCATAATTTTGACGTCTAAATCATAGTTTTGACATTTTAATCTCAATTTCAATTTAGTATCTAATTTTGATTTAGTAGGCTATAATTTCATATTTTTGTGTTATGATTATAACTTTTAACATCATGAATTTGACTTAATTTCATAATTATGACCTAGTGTGTCACAATTTTGACATTTTATGTCATAATTGTGATTTACCAAAGCATTTTTTTTTTCTTATGTGGCGAAAATGGGCATCCATATTAGGGCTAAACGATTTGGGAAAAACTTTGGGCTTTCATACTTGGATTTACTCTTTGCAAGAATCAACTAAAACCATATAGTGAATTTTCTTTTTTTTTTTTTTTCACTTTTTCCAGTTTTCAGTTTTAGGCCACACTAATACTGTTTTTGACCAATTCAACATGACTATATAATTATAATATATATAGCTGTTATCATTTTATAAATTATTATTAAACATATTAAACTAAATTTTAAATTTATTGTAATAATACTATTGTACTGTAAAATAAAAAAATGAGTAAAATACAGTAACATTACAGTATATTTGTCTGAATTTTCAAACGTATACCATTAAGTTTTTATTTTATCAGTTTGCCAGCCAATAAATAAATGCACTTCCGGTTTCAGAGTGAAGACACTGTATGTTCATTTGCACAAGTGCAGCTCACAACATCTTAGAACGTCTTTACTCATTGATTTTATTTTGATCTATCGTGCAGCCCTACTTTGGTTTCTCCTCCTAATCATTCTATCTGAGCTATTTCAGTCCTGTCTATATCCTACCACTGGTTTTCGCTATATTCCCTTATTCTCACACTCATGTACCTACCCTTTTTTCTGCACTTCCGTCATCTCCCTTTGCTCATCACGCCTCCCTGCATGTTATTTTCATACCTCTCCACCCTTCAAGTGCTCTCCCACTCCATTCTCGTCTCTCCGGTTATCTCCGTTAACCCCACTCGTCTGAATCCTAAGGCACGATATCGATCTGGCACTGCAGATGCTCCTACAGCAGAGCTGGATGTGGGCAGGCCTTGGCGGATCCCTCTCCGTATAAAGGATGATTACGAAAGTACCTGTCTCAGGAGCGTCTGGACTATTCCTGTCCGTCTGTCTCATTAAAAGCCTGCAGCGGAGAATGAGAGGGCAGCAAGTTCAGGCATGAGGGGAACACTGTTGGCCGCAGTGCTCTCTGGTACAAGATGGTGGAGAATTGAACAGGAATTGGTGCCTTAGGGTGCACAGATACACTTGTGAAGAATTGATTGGCAGACTCTGGTTTTGATGAGGCAATTATTCTGGAAACCTTTGGTTGCAGGCGAAAAGCAGTCGTTTACCAATATCACACACAATTCTGGCGAAAGTTTCTTTCATATTTTATTTTTTATGATTATACACGCTTCTTTTTCAAAAATGTTGGCGGAAAAAAAGGTTTAATGGACCTTTAATGCAAGGTTGTATGATCAAAATACAGTAAAAAAAAAAGGCAACTATTATTACAATTTAAAATTGTTTTCTATTTTAATGTATTTTAAAATTTTATTTATTCATGTGATGGTGTGATGGTAAAGCTACATTTTTAGCAGCCATTACATACTGTCTTCAGTTCTGAAATAATTTATTTTTCATTTATTTATCATTTATTTGATTTTTTTTTATTGTTACTTTTGATTATTTTTTGCATCCTTGCTGAATAAAAGTACGAATTTCTTGAAAAAAAAAATCGTACTAACCCCCAAATTTCTAACGGTATAGTATATACTGTATATATTGTGGGAAAACTACAGGTCCTTCTCAAAAAATTAGCATATTGTGATAAAGTTCATTATTTTCCATGATGTAATGAAAAATAAAAAAATAAACTTTCATATATTTTAGATTCATTGCACACCAACTGAAATATTTCAGGTCTTTTATTGTTTTAATACTGATGATTTTGGCATACAGCTCATGAAAACCCAAAATTCCTGTCTCAAAAAATTTGCATATTTCACCCGACCAATAAAAGAAGTGTTTTTAATACAAAAAAAAGTCAACCTTCAAATAATTATGTTTAGTTATGCCGTGTGTCCACCAAAGCGTTTTTTTCACGCAGCTGGCGTAAAATTCCAATTGTTTTCAATGGAAGCGCCGCGTTTTTTAAACGCCATGAGCGTAACGAGGCGCTGAGCGTGTATTTAACGCTCAAGCGCTGAGCGCCCGGCGTTTTTTACTGGTCGCCGAGAGTTGAAAAATGTTCAACTTTGGGTAAAACGCTGCGCTCATCACTGTCACTTTTTACACAGCCGTCCAATCACAGTGGAGGAGGGGCGGGACAAATACCACACCGACCAACTGTCACAACATTCTTTCTGTACAAAGACATCAACCAGCAGAGCTAACTGAACAAAATGGATGAAAAATACATTTTTAGTATGAAACAAATAATCTACGAAATCAGTTACAAGTAATCTGTGCTGCGGATATTCGGTATCATAGCAACGAATCGTGTCAACTGAAAAAACACAGCGCTGCCAAAACGCTCTCAAGCGCCCAGTGCTAGGCGTTTTCAGCAGAGCGCCTAGCGTTTTCAGCCGGTTAAAAACGCTTTGGTGGACACACGGCCTTATGCACTCAATACTTGGTCGGGAATCCTTTTTCAGAAATGACTGCTTCAATGCGGCGTGGCATGGAGGCAATCAGCCTGTGGCACTGCTGAGGTGTTATGGAGGCCCAGGATGCTTCGATAGCGGCCTTAAGCTCATCCAGAGTGTTGGGTCTTGCGTCTCTCAACTTTCTCTTCACAATATCCCACAGATTCTCTATGGGGTTCAGGTCAGCAGAGTTGGCAGGCCAATTGAGCACAGTAATACCATGGTCAGTAAACCATTTACCAGTGGTTTTGGCACTGTGAGCAGGTGCCAGGTCGTGCTGAAAAATGAAATCAGATGGAAGCATGAAGTGTTTCAAAATCTCCTGATAGCTAGCTGCATTGACCCTGCCCTTGATAAAACACAGTCGACCAAAACCAGCAGCTGACATGGCACCCCAGACCATCACTGACTGTGGGTACTTGACACTGGACTTCAGGCATTTTGGCATTTCCTTCTCCCCAGTCTTCCTCCAGACTCTGGCACCTTGATTTCCGAATGACATGCAAAATTTGCTTTCATCCGAAAAAAGTACTTTGGACCACTGAGCAACAGTCCAGTGCTGCTTCTCTGTAGCCCAGGTCAGGCGCTTCTGCCGCTGTTTCTGGTTCAAAAGTGGCTTGACCTGGGGAATGCGGCACCTGTAGCCCATTTCCTGCACACGCCTGTGCACGGTGGCTCTGGATGTTTCTACTCCAGACTCAGTCCACTGCTTCCGCAGGTCCCCCAAGGTCTGGAATCGGTCCTTCTCCACAATCTTCCTCAGGGTCCGGTCACCTCTTCTCGTTGTGCAGCGTTTTTTGCCACACTTTTTCCTTCCCACAGACTTCCCACTGAGGTGACTTGATACAGAACTCTGGGAACAGCCTATTTGTTCAGAAATTTCTTTCTGTGTCTTACCCTCTTGCTTGAGGGTGTCAATGATGGCCTTCTGGACAGCAGTCAGGTCGGCAGTCTTACCCATGATTGCGGTTTTGAGTAATGAAACAGGCTGGGAGTTTTTAAAAGCCTCAGGAATCTTTTGCAGGTGTTTAGAGTTAATTAGTTGATTCAGATGATTAGGTTAATAGTTTGTTTAGAGAACCTTTTCATGATATGCTAATTTTTTGAGATAGGAATTTTGGGTTTTCATGAGCTGTATGCCAAAATCATCAGTATTAAAACAATAAAAGACCTGAAATATTTCAGTTGGTGTGCAATGAATCTAAAATATATGAAAGTTTAATTTTTTATCATTACATTATGGAAAATAATGAACTTTATCACAATATGCTAATTTTTTGAGAAGGACCTGTATTTCACGGTATAATCTACTTAAATACATTTAAATAAAAATTACAGCACATAAACAAGTTCGGAAACCATCTTTTCACACCAACCAACCAAACAAAGATAACTCAGCCATCAAATAGACTTGGTTTTGCACCAAAATGTCTATTTGCTTTTTTTTTGTGTGTCGTAACTCCTGGATTTGAACATTTTCTTACTTTTGCAAATCTCTGTTGTCTTGCGTATATATCTTATTTCTGTTTTTAATCATGCGCTGCTGTATCAAGGATTTCAACTTTTCAAGGTTTTCGATTTCACCCTTAAGTGACATTGTGGCCTTCTTCGAAACTCTGAATTCTTTGGTCTTGAGTTTGGAGCTGAATGACCAAGACTTTTCAAAGAAATCACAGTCAGAGCTTGTTAAAAACAGCCGCTTCTGATGTCCTTGGACACAGGAACTCTTGAACATCTGAGAAATCCACATACTGCACACACTACAAGAGACCGCATCAGAGAAGAGTCCAGATGAGATTAAAGTGATTCTGAGGACAGAAATGTGTTCTTTTTTTTGGGAATGTGTGGTTCATTGCCATGTTAGTGTGTCTGTTGTGTCCACATGTGCCCAATTCCAAAAATCAGAGACGCAGGTGTTTCCATAAAGGATTGAAAAGATTTGCCATTTGTTAACAATCAACCTGTCAGGCCTGCCTTAGTCTGCTTTTTTGGAGATTACCACAAATGCGTTTCTGCCTTCAAGCAAATGGAGAAACCACTGTTAAAGTCACCATGAAATCGAATTGGACAGTTCTTATTTTTGTATGGAATATTGCAATTTATCCGTGCACATATTTTTTTTTTTTTTTTTATTAATTTCTTTAATTAAAATACCTTCCCCTCTCTCTTGCAGCGACATCTTTTCTCTTTTCTGATGATGCGTTCACCGGCGTGAGGGCGGGACAACCTGTCACTCACATGATATCGCAGCAGGACCATATTAAAAATACATCCAACAATCCAATCATTTCCCCATGGACAATATCAAGTCCCTGCACACATTCTTGTTTGAGAAGCCATTTCACTCGGATATAAGTGTCAAAAGGGAAGAAAAACTTATCACAACTTCCGTTTCATACCAACTTTAAACACATCTTCTCGTTTCCATTCTCCTCTTCATTTCTTTTTAATAGACTTCACAAGAATTTGGGATGTGTATCAGTACCGCACACAAAAAAAAAAAGAAATGATGTGACATGCAAATTATTATAAAGTACCAGACCATAAAATTCCATTCTCTTCTGCTCTTTGTTTGTTGTTCTGTTATGATAGCGCAGTTATCAGGTTCGGTAAAGCCTTGTATAGGAGATGAGCTCTGAATTTATCCCATCTGCTTAATGACAACTGGTCCCATGGTGTATATTAAAATACCATAGTATTACCAATACCATCTGATATTGTAGCTGTATCATGGTTCTTCCATAGTACTTTATGACAGATACAAGCTTTAGTTATGATGTGTTATTGTGTTGTCCTTGACGTGTATGTGTGTGCGTGCGTGCAATTAATGTTTTGTGTGAAAGATATAGGCAGGTATAAAGCTGATAACTGATAACATTGGGATTTCTGGCTCACTGCTTTTCCGTGCCAGGCTTTGACTTTGTTTTTTTTAAGGAAAAAGGGAGTTGTTCCTCTGGAACTGTTTATTTGTTTTTTTTTTTTTTTGTTTTTTTATTCTGGCCACGGTCATATAGAGCAAATGTTGGCAAACTGCCTTGTGCTGTGTGTGTGCATATATGTTTACCATTTCTGAATTTAATCTGTAACATGACTGACTTTAAACAGTGCAGGGGGGTTTTCATGGGTATATTCAGTATGTGTTTTTATTAATAGCACAGTATTTGTTTTCATATTAAAAAGAGTTTGTTCATAATGCTTTGAGAAGAGTTTGTTCATAATGCTACTGTTCAAAAGTTTGGGGATGGTATTTATTTTAAATAAAACGATTTATGTTTCAAATAAATATTTAATTGAGTTCATGTTTTACAGTTTCTTTTCTTTTTTTTCACTTTTTTAAATTTTATTTGCATTTAATTTGTAGTTATTCACATTGAATTAATGCTTTAAATTGACCCTCCTAAAAGTTGCATCTTTTGAAAGTTGATTAGGTTATGGGTTGTCTGAAGGACTAGTCAACTAGTCTGACTTAAAGGGTTAGTTCACCCAAAAAAAATGTTAATATCCCATAAATTACTCCCCCCTCAAGTCATCCTAGTATATGACTTTCTTCTTTCAGCCGAACACAATCGGAATTATATGATATACGTACTAGCTTTATAATGGGTGTGAATAGTAACTGAGATTTTGAAGCCAAAAAAAGCACATCCATCCATCATAAAAGTTATCCATACGGCCCCAGGGGGTTTATGTTTCAGTTACGTTTACAACATGCGGTGTAAGCGGTAGACCAATCACAACATACTGGGCCATCTGACCAATCAGAGCAGAGTAGGCTCTCGGAAAGGAGGGGTTTAGAGAACTGAACGTTGATTTTGCCATATCAATTCGAGCGTGAGTCTGATGATGAAACATTGGAAGAATTAGTTATTTAACCCGAACCTCCATCGGAAGGACGACTTCAACAGGAGGTTTCTCAGTGACGCTACTCAGTTTGTCTTACATTATGAGATGTTGTAACTGTAATTCCTCACCATCAGCATTAACAAGTGTATGTCCATAAACAAACCGATGTGTATATTTATAATTTATTGCGCATGTGTTAGCCGAACACTAACGTGAATGACTGATGTAACATTAAAGTTAGTCAAACAAATCTTGCTCCTTCCTTTATCTGTACTCAAAGTAGTAAGCACAACAGATAATCTGCTTTAATGGACGCAGTTTTAGGTAATAGGTGAATACGATCAGTCAATGAGCAACGGTTCGTGGTACCATCACAGCGAGGCACTAAATCACTCTCCAGAACATTCTCATTTTAGGTAATTAGGTGAATACGATCAGTCAATGAGCGAGGGCTTGTGGTACCATCACAGCGAGGCACTAAATCACTCTCCAGAACATTCTCATTCACGGTTCCATGCTGGTGGAATGATCTCCCCACCCTCATCCGTAATGCAGAATCCCTGACAGCATTTAAAAGACAACTGAAAACTCATCTCTTCCGTGAGTACTTAACATAAAAAATAAAAAAAATACAAAAAAACTTTCCTTCTCCTTTAAATCCTCCCTTGTCTGGTTGTTTTTGCTACTCTGAGCAATGCCTGAACTTTGTATTTTGAGCACTTCTTGTGTTGTTCTTTCCTCTTCACGATGACTCACTTGCTTTAGTCCTCAGTTGTAAGTCGCTTTGGATAAAAGTGTCTGCTAAATGTAAATGTAATAGTGGGCCCACAGCTGAACTATTTCAGTAAGACAGTAATAACACAAGTTAGCCAGCTAGCCAGAGACCTACAGTACACAATATAAAATGCAAAACTACGTATTTTGAACGCCAGTAGAAAATATATACATCACTAATTAATCATACTTACAGTTTGTGATTAATTACAGATTGTAATTGACTAGTCTGTTCTTGGATAACTAGCCTGAGTAATCTGTGCTTATTGGGTTCTCTCTTTCAATTTTTGATTTACAGTTGTAGTTTTTTTTTATGTTTTTATATTTATTGTGCATGTGTTTGATATCAGATAATTATAGCACTGAGGTAGTTCTCCATGGCCAGTGCCAAAGTTAACACTATGAAAAGCTCCGCTCCAGTATCTGAGCACCAGGCTCTTGCTAGCCTATAGGTCCCCATGGCACGTCTGGCTCCGGCTCACCCACCCATTCTGTATAAATTGCCAGCAGATATCCCCGCATTTTGATATAAGCCAGTTTTCTCAAAATCTTCCCATCACCCATTCTGTCTTATAGTCTCATCTAAAAACTGGAGAATTGCCCTCCCACAATGCATTGTGGGTAACCCATGAATGGAGAGCTGACATGCAATTCTAATCCTTTTAGCACCCTGCTTCAACCAGCTCGCTGCTTTTGTTGTAATTTTTCTTTTTATTTCATTCATTTTTAAGTGGGGGATGGGTGCATTGCTCTTTACACGGAGTGTAAATGCAATACACAGATGAAATGAGACTCTATCAAAGAAGAGGGCAGATGTACATCACTCGTTTACGTCCATCTGTGAGGTTTTACTGCCCGTTGCTTTGTTTTCTATGAATATATGAATCGCATGATTTAAAGGGACAGTTCACCGAAATGAAAGTTCTGTCATCATTTATTCACACTGTGAACCTGTGTGACTATGTTTCTACTGTGGAACATAGTTATGAAGATATTTTGATGAATGTTTTAGCTGTTTTTTGTCCATACCATGCAGAGGTGGAAAGTAACGAATTACATTTACTCGCGTTACGTAATTGAGTCGTTTTTTTGTGTACTTCTACTTTTTAAAGTAGTTTTTAAAATCTGTACTTTTACTTTTACTTAAGTACGTTTTCTTTGAAGTATTGTACTTCGCTACATTTGAAATCATATCCGTTACTGAGTAAAAAATAATAATAAAAAAAAATAAATAAAAAAAAAACACACTCCGGAAACTACTGAATTGATTGAAGGGCGGGAGAACAAACGCGCTAAAAAGGTGACGCAGACCCAGCTGAAGCTGAAAGCGAAGCGCCAAGCGAATTATGGCCAGTAAGAAAAGTAGAAAAAAAGCGTTGTTGTCCTCAAGGATAGATATCCAATTTGCAAAAAATGTGGATGCAAAGTGGCTGCAAAAAGAGGATATAGGACACCATCCCTCCTGCAGATAAACTAAAGGTATGTCCCGATTTACCTGATGCAAAGGGAATCCCGGAATCCAGTCATGAAAATGGAATTCACATAATGCAGATGTCACGTAAAACATGCAAAATAATGGATGGATGAATACATGGAAAGTAGAACTGTGCAATAAATCCAATCGCGACATGGTCTGTGAATATTTAAGCTAAGCACAAAAATACTGCATGTAAATATATAACCCTATTTGTTCTGCTGAGCTGCGTTTGTCTACTACATACTCAAGTACTTGTGACGTTCATGGTGTTTTCAGCGTCTCACAAACAATTTGAGGATATGAATACATGAACATTTCCAGAGCTGCTCTGAGAGAACGCCTAATGAGCTTTTTCATAATTTTATTTGAGAAAAACCATTGTCAAATACACTTTGAAACAGGTCTTCACTACAACCCGTCAAAATAAAAGTTCGGTTTTACTAGGAGAAATTATGACAGAAATATATTACTATTGTAGGCATACAATAGAACGCAGCCTACTTCTCAAAATAATAATAATAACAACAATAATACATTTTATTTAAACATTATTTAAAGGAATATTTTTTTTTGTCCATGGTTTAATTTAGTTAGTAAATCTGTTTTTGCAGCGCTTCCCCAAAAAATAAAAGGCCACAAGTTTAAATTTACATTTGATTACCACCGTATTTGATAAAATATTTGGATTAAATCATAAAAAGAAACATTAATTTTCTGAATAAAATACATTTAGTAGGACAATATTATTCTTAAACATTTTAATAAATTATTAATGTTAAAAATAAGTTGTTAATCTAATTCATTATCAATTATCGAATTTAATTGATTAGACATGTTTTATTGAAATTTTAATAAACAAACAAATTATTTCAAGTTTGTTATAATAAAAGCATTTGTTCAACTAAAAAAAAAATTCCTGTTTTCATTAATTTAACTGTCATTTTAACCAAGCGGCAACCTCCCTGTCTCCCTCTTGAAACCAACATGGAAGTGAATTAAACTGCAATTCATTGACTGGCCGCTTGAGGCTGACTGCAAAAGTGAGCCAAATCTGTATCTCTCCCATGTTAAAAACTTTACAGCCGAAAAAAATATGTTTACAGCCTGGTGCCTTAAGTTGTTTTGGTCTATACAGCTAATTTTGCCCTTCATGACAACTGTGAGGGGGTGAATTTTTTTTACAACTCATCCGTTTAAATTATATTAAGCCTTAAAGTTAAGATCATAATTAAGGGCGTGGCCACTTGAGTGACTGGTGGATTGAGGCTGCTGTAACTGCTAGCCGACGTTTGTCTATCTGTTAACGTCACCCTCAGCTAATTCCAGCAGCTGCTGTACTTGCCATCTCTGCAGTGTTTGTGCTTTTTTCGGGATTATTTCATACAATTAAATACACGCGTTATACCTTTGCCCACGCCGTTGGATTCCGTCGTTGTAGAGTATGGAGAGAACAACCAGCGCTGTATTTCCAGTTTTCCTCGCATGCACTAATGGATGTCTGAGAATTTCTTTGCTTTTTGGAGTATACAGGCTGCACTCGTTATGCGGTACCGTTGCTCTCACGGAACAGATATGCTTATTTAACTTTTAAGTGTTAAATAAAAAGTACCATGACATGAAATCCTGCAGGTGTCAGTGCTTTCTCTCCGTCCATGCAATAAATGCACACCCTTGAATGAGCGCGGATTTCTAGTGCATTTACTTGAACTTCTGAGGTAATATTTTTGGTTTAACCCATTTGAGAAATTGAGAGGCGGCCAAAATCAGATTTTAAAATCGACTGAACTGAATAAAGCTCATTACGAACTTGACGTGCGATGCCGCGCTGACTGCATGAATCACTGTCACACAACCAAGCTCAGAGCAATATTGTAAGTTACTGCATGATAATACATTTTTAACTAGCAGAATAATGATGCATCACGATACACAGTCTCACTTTTAGTTACGTCTTTTAATTATTATAGTATTTCGAAGGGCAAGAATATGAACTTTAACTATTGGCTTTACTTCTACATTCAGCTATCGCTTTAGCGCAAGGCCAGTAGCATAGCATTAGCACCTCAGCTCCACCCACGTCCCGCCTCTTTGCCAATTTTCTTTTATCCGGGAGTGACAAGAGATGACGCGCTGCCAAGATGGCGACGGGTGGCCCCGCCCACTTTAGGCTTCAAAAACGCTCTTCAGAAACCTACTGGTGACGTCACGGACACTACGTCCATATTTTTTTACAGTCTATGATTTTAACTGATGATAATAATAATAATAATAATAATACCCATAATTTAATAATACAGTTTATTTATTTAACAATTGATTAATACTGTAAACCGTGATATTTTCTGAGACGTTACCATACTGTGAAAATCTCATACCATTACAACCCTACACGGGAGAGTCCCCCCACCCCACCCCACCCACTGTTCACCCACCCCCGCTGTTAAAAAAGTAACTCAGTAACTTTTACTCTGAGTAAATTTTAAATGAGCTACTTTTTACTTTTACTTGAGTAGATTTTTAGACCGGTACTTTTACTTGTACTTAAGTAAAATTTCATTGAAGTAGTAGTACTTTTACTTGAGTAGAATATTTTATTACTCTTTCCACCTCTGATACCATGAAAGTCAGTTGGGTTCCAAAACAACATTGAACCCCATTGGCTTTCATTCTCAAAATGTCCAAATTTTCTAAAGAAGAAAGTTCTACAGGTTTGGAAACAACATAAGGGTGAGTAAATGATAACAGAACATTTATGCTCGGGTGAAATATCAGAGATATTTTAATTATTGGGGGACATGAGCTGTGGCTGTACTATTGGAGAAATCTTAATGATCAACTTGGATCACGTGTGCCTTGATAACCAGTCTCATTCCAGCCTCGCCATCATTGATTTTCTTTCAATGTGCGACAGGGAACCACGGTATGCAGATACCATACAAATGAATGAGAAGTGCTGTAAACTACAGCAGTCCTACCTGTCGCACATTGTCTGTGACTTCTCTTATAGCATTTTTGTCAGTGTAAACTCAAAAATAGATCATTTCAAACAAATGGTTATGAGCAAATATGTTAAAGATTAGCCAATAGGCAAATGATTAGCTGTTTTCCAATAAAAACAGCTTATTCAGCGTAGTGATGCCTCTCCTCCATTGACATCCATCAATAAAAAAAAAAACACAACAGCCACTGTTCTCCTTCCCTTCGTACCGCAACGTTACGCTGTATTTTGCTAATCTTGGAAGCTTGCCTTAGAACTGCTGTGAAACAATCCCTTTAAATAGATAGTAATCATTTACACATCATCGTGTTCATGTCTTTGTTTTTTGTGTTATCTTGGAGAATTCCCAAGCATACTATGAAAGTGAATGGTGACCACAGCAATATCTGGAACACAGATTGTTACAGATCTTTGGTTTCTTTTTTCAATTCCTCTACTTTCTCTACTTCCACTGTGTAAATATGCTTTTTCTTTGGATTAGTTTATCTTCCCTACCAAATGAATAAGAAGCTTAAAAATCCAAGATCTGGAGTGTCAGGCTTGAAAAAGAGAAAGAGAGTGATAGAATAAGCATCTCTCACTCCACCTGGCCATGCATCCATAGAGCTAAAACGATGACGTGAGAGAAATTTGTGAAGGATGGGGTAAAAATTTGAGAGGGGCATACGTTGCCATCGCTTATATTTTTTATGTTGCAAAACCCTGTTTTAGTTTATCAGTCTCACAGGCAATCATAATATTTTGGGATTAATTAAAATCTTAATCAGGCATGTTCATCTCTTCAGCGCGGCTCCCTGCAGGCTGCTGCTGACAGCTGTATTTTAGCTCTCTGAAAATGTCTGGAGGCTAAACAAGTTTGGCTGCAGATTCATCACCTTTATACCAGCCGCTCACACTGTGATTGAGAGTCTGAGTAAAAAAGAGAAACGCTGTGATAGACAACGATATATATATGGTGAGAGCAAGTATTTATTTATTTTATTTATTTATTTATGGATGGATGGTTCTGAAGACAGCTCTATGCATGATGGTACATTTTTCAGGTCAAAGTTGTTAGAAGACACTCAGATTACGACAAATTACGAGGGTCTTTTATACAATTAAACTTAAACATCGTAATTGAATTACGTTGAAAAACGTTGAATTGCAAATAGAGTTAGCAGCCAACTTACCAACTCTATGTGTGCATAACACACCTGATTTGTTGATGAAATTTTTATGCTCATTAATTTCCTCCTCAAGTCTCTGAATACGATTTTGAGAGGTTTGGAGAGATTAACTTCAATTGTGAAATCTGTTGATATCATTTGTATGGCAGTCTGGCTTTTGTCTGTTATTGGGGTCGAGTAAACTCCCATCTCTCTCTCCCTTTTCAATAAAACCTTGCAGTGTAAATAAGCTTCCTTTTCCAGATCCACACTAGCATTCATATGCATGAGGATGCAGGAGGCCATAAATCAGTATCCTGTCATCAGCATGGGTATACAGTAGATAAATTACCAGCTGTCAGTCACACACAACCTGTCACAAACACACAAGCACTCCCAGAGTCTTTTATACATGCGTGTGTATTCATAAGGATAAACCTGTCCCCGTGTAATGCATTCCGACGCTCCGTTTTGGCAGGGAAGTTATTTTACTTGCAAATCCCAAACTGAAAAATGAAACATAATTCAGTCTCCTGCTTTTTTGTGTGTGTATGTTGTGAGTGTGTGTTTGACTTTGTAAGTGTGTCTTTGCACATCTTTGTCCTGTTCCTCTTTCTTTTTCTTCACACATGGGCTTGGGTTTATGTCATCAAATGAAGAAGAGGTGACTCACTTGAGATGCAGCTCTATCAGGAAAATGGCAGTTTTCCCGCTCTACACTCCCACGACACACATGCTGAAATACACATACATTTTGATGTTTTATGTCATTGCAGTTACTATAATACAGGGATGTGCTATATTAACAATTCAGACTGATACCTTGAGTTGGGGTAATCGAACTCGGACTCGAGTACAACTGTTCACGGACTTGGACTTTTCACAGAATTGGATTTTTAGTCTGACTTGACTCTGACTCGAGCATTTGGGACTTGAAAAATGTTCCCGAATCCAGGGATTCGGTAAAAGATCGGGACAGTTGATGGAATTGTCACTGCCCAGATCGGGTCAGTACTGCATTGTCACGAAAGCCAATCATTTGCATGTTTTTTTTAAGTCTTGCCTGTTTATACAATCAATCCGATACTTGAAAGCTGCCAAATTAAGTTATATTTCATGCCTTATTGTGCTTCTGCACAATACAAAGTTATGTCAAAATGCCTGTCTCAATGAGTATTCACGTAAATACAGTTTTGTCTTAAGCGAACGTAAACAGATGGGAGCACATTGGATATATTGGATATATCATGCATTTTTAATGCATAGAATGAAGATTGTGATTTAATTTTTTACTTTTACTCTTTTGTAAAAAAAAATAATAGTCATCAGCTTATATATATTCATTGTCCTTGATTTTATTTGGAAATTTTTATTTTGAACTTCTTTTGCTTTTTCTGATGTTTAAATCTTTGATTTCACTTCTTTGAATTTATCTTTCTATTTCCTTGGCACATTGGTCAGCTGTCGCTGTTTTAATGGTGCTATATAAATAAATTAAACTTGAAATTAAATTAAACTTGAAACAGTAGTATAGGCTACTGAAAGTATCATATACTAGTATACTATAGACCTACATGAGAAACTGTTTATTTCATTTGTATTTTTGATTAATATAT
The DNA here is from genome assembly GCA_026230005.1 of Gila orcuttii. NCBI lineage: Eukaryota > Metazoa > Chordata > Actinopteri > Cypriniformes > Leuciscidae > Gila > Gila orcuttii. The sequence goes on from JAPDVR010000008.1 coordinate 13,142,534, forward strand.
TTATTTGTTCGTTAACTTTTTACGTACGTTAGTTATGCTAGTTTTAGTTTTAGTTTTTTTTTTTTTCTGTTGTAATGAAATCACTTTTAAAAAACATGGTGGCATCTTCTAGATTCAAAGGAAAATAATGTTTTAAACGTCTTTGAAGCAATAGTTTACAAAATTCAGAAACAACAACTAACAATCTGTAGTGTTTTATATACTAATTATTACTATAGCTTTTTACTATGGTAAATATGGAAATATACAGTAATTATATGCAGGTGTGGCTATATGGCGCAGGTGTGTATATAGGCAGGCATGGCAAAGCCCTACCAACATATTCATCAACTTGAAATTAAAACATAGATCCATACAACTTCCAATAATGTAATTTGTTAATCATAAATATGTTCTAAAATTAAACAGTTTTGAGTTGGCCCTGAGTTAAGGAAATTACATGTAGGACCTTTATACACAGTGCATGCCATTGTAAAGACTGTAGGTCTGTCCCCTTACCACTGCATTTTCGGCTCTTCAGTCATGTCCATTCACCAAACTTCCCTGATTTACATTTATTCATTTAGCTGACGCTTTTATCCAAAGCGACTTACAATTGCTATGTATGTCAGAGGTCGCACGCCTCTGGAGCAACTAGGGGTTAAGTGTCTTGCTCAGGGACACAATGGTGTCTCACAGTGGATTCGAACCCGGGTCTCTCACACCAAAGGCATGTGTCTTATCCACTGCGCCATCACCCCCCCCCCCTGCCTTGAATTCATGAATGGATAACTCTAGTCCCAACCTAAAGCTTTTTATATTCAAAAAGCTGTTTCACTCAGAAATGTCACAATAAAGAATTCAAGTTGGCCATAACTTCCATTACATGATTTTAAGTTTGTTGAGCAGAATACTAATTATGAAATGGCTTGAAATCAAAATGGCAAGATGCAATAGAGGTTTGGGTAACATTTTTTATTTTACAATGTCCTTATTACACGTTTCATGTACTTACCATAGTAATAACAGTAAACTATGCATAATTACATGCAACTAACCCTCAACCAAACTCTTAACCCTATAGTAAGTACATGTAGTTAATTACTATTACTCCATACTTAAATATGTAATTACACTGTAACGACACGTTTAAATAGTGTAACTGAGGTTTGCTTTTGTTACATTTCAAATTTACATTCTTTTTATAAGGTTTTAAAAAAAAGAAAATGAAATACACTATTGTTTAGTTGCACTCGGACTCGACTCGGATTCGATTGGTTTAAAAAACACGGACTTGACTCAGACTCAACTAAGATGGACTTCAGTAACTCCATTTATCTTGCACTTTGATCTTTTACACTTTGCAGACCTTTTATATTCATAAACAGCTATATTACACACTGCATGAAAGGTAATATTCAAAAAAGCATAATTGACCGTTCGTAGAGACCTATGGTATGTCTGACAAGCCACACTGTTCTCACGCCACACATCATGTTCTCACGCTGTGAAAAATACATTGCGGAGTAAAGAGGACACTGACAGCGCGTCGACAGACAGGACAGAGCAGGTTAAGTTTGAAATGAAACAAAGTCTCATCTTTCAAATTAGGTCATTTTTTAAAAGTAATTTAAACAATAAATACCGTTTTGTGACTCTTTAATGTGTCGTGACAGATCACTGTAGCACCTCAGTTAAAGCTTCTCGTGAACCGATCATCTCTTCCTTCTAGTTAATTTATAGCATCAAATAAACATGAATGTATATCAGAAGGAATGTTGTTTCATCCGCGGAAAGACGTCAGGACACCGTTTTTCAAGTTCAAATGCACCGACGTTAATGTATTAACTCTCCTGACTGCTTTGTCGGACAAAAATGGCGGATTATGATTGGTCAGATCGCCTGTCAATCAAACTCCCTGCGAAGGGTGAATTGGGGCATTTTAATGTTGGCCGATAACCAATAAAGAACCGCTCTATTGGGCATCCCTACATTATGTCTCTAGTGATCAGTTAGTATTCCATGCTTGTTCTGTGATTTGCATGGTTAGATATCTCAAACATTTTCCCACATTTGAATTTTTCAAATATTTACAATTCATTTCATTAGGGTATCCAGAGCCACAGAGATGAAATCATTAAGTCAGTTTATATCACAATTACAGACACAGTAAACGTGGTCCAATAACGAGTTCCTCTGGACTAAATATATAATTTTCTGGAGAGTGCAGCCCACCTGCAGCTGAGAGGGACCTCAGCTAATTACATCAGTTACTCAGGTTCACATCGCCTCAGGAGCGTAAACGCAACTCTGTGTGTGTTTGCCCAGTCTGTCCATTCCAGTCACACTCATATCAAATTCTGTTGGAATATCTAGCTCATTAAGATGCCATGCCCTGCCTGAACTACATCACGACAGAAGTTTTCAAGACGAGTGACAGAAAAGTCAAGCAATAAGGCATCCCTTGAGCTGACAGAAGCGTGCAGTGTCCTACAGCAGGGACAAGCTTTTTTTAATCTGCTGCGGAGAAGAGAAGGCGTGTTTCCACATGATAAGTGATAAAATGTTAAGCAAAACTGGCAGGCGTAACTTCACACGCACAGATCGTAATGCATGGCACATTGGCGAAAGTGTGCTCTGAGTAGACAGGACTTTGCCCCGCAGCAGGGCTGGGGTTCAGATCGAAACTTCAGCTCAGAGAGTGGGAGAAATGGAGGGTGAGACAGGGGGTGTGAAGTTTAAAGTGCTGAAGGCTTTTACTGCAGGAAGGCTCAAGAGTTTCCCAAATTCCCTCATGGCAAATTAAAAATGTGGCTTGCCCCTCGGCCTGTTTTACAACCAGAGAGGACAAGAAACAAGATATGAAGTATAGAGAATGGTAGGCTGTTTGAGCTTGGACTTTCTTTCAGGAAAGAAAACTGTAGTTTATAGTATCATGGAAACTATAGTTTTTGCTCAAGTACCGCTGTTGTTGAAGACATGTCCCTCAAACAGTGTGATAAGCTTTCTGAATGTTTCTGTCATTGTATTATTTTTTATACTTAGATTTTTTTCCCCCCCAATTGTCCCATGTAAAGCCTGTACAAATGGCCAGTCAATTTGTGTGTGTGTGTGTGTGTGTGTGTGTGTGTGTGTGTGTGTGTGTGTGTGTGTGTGTGTGTTTTAGTAGTGACTAATGTAAGTTACCAGTTTTGTTGTAGTAACATAAACAATACTATGTTGGTAGAAACTATGGTTATAGTAATTATTTAATATTTTATATATATATATATATATATATATATATATATATATATATATATATATATATATATATTTCTAATGGTTTAGAATTTTCTTTTTAAACCCTACAAGCTAAATCCGTTGGTATTAACATATTGTTTGACACACCCTTGGAGTGCAATGTAAATACCATGGCATTGGACTATAATAGTTATTCAGTACGACTAAATATATGATGTGATAAGTATGTAATGTTCGATGATAAGAATGTACTTATCATAAGTAATATATGATAAGTACTGATGTGATACGATGCCAACACTTTGCACTTTGCTATAGTTTGTCTCTGTTCTTGTCATCATGCCAGTATGTAGTGTGTTTTGTGGTGAGGTCATTCAGTGGTGTTTTCATTGCCGTAAGAGAAGACAGCAGTGCAGTGAGGGGAGGAAGGAAAAGAAAGAGAGTGTCGGCCCTCCCGCTGGGGCTTTCACCCTCCGCCAGCCTGTCTGAGAAGTTCTCTCTCTCTCTCTCTCTCTCTCTCTCTCTCTCTCTCTCTCTCTCTCTCTCTCTCTCTCTCTCTCTCTCTCTCACTCTCCATCTCTGTTGTTCAGGAGTGCGGAGTTCACCGCTGGTCATCTGGAGTAGGACACCCCCCCCACCCTTACCATAATTGTTTTCATGTGGAAACACTGTGGTGACTTCGGGGAAAATCATTTCACTAAACAGTTTTGCTTGTGGTATTCCATTGTAGAAACATCTGTCTTATTCACTAACCACCCATAATCTTGTTTAATCTGCCATTAAATTAATTTAAATAGCACTGGAACATATATAAATTATTTTCACCTCAAACATGCCTCCTTTCTATGCAAACAAGTCTTGTTATAGATCGCCAAACTATTCAATTAACTCAGTGCTATTTGTCTGCTATAGTAAAAAGTTTGGGATCAGTAGGATTTTTTTTAAAGAAATATTTTTATTCATCAAGTAAATTTTTTTTGAATTTTCTATTCATCAAAATATCCTAAAAAAAAATTATCATGGTTTAAAAAAAAAAAAAAAAAATTAAGCAGCACAACTTTTCGACACTGATAATAATAAGAATTGTTTCTTGAGCACCAAATCAGCATATTATAATAATTTCTGAAGGATCATTTGGCACTAAAGACTGCTAAAAATTCAGCTTTCTCATCACAGAAATAAAATCAATTGTAATAGAAAAATAGAAAAAAGATATTTTAAATTGTATTAATGTTTCATAATATTACTGTACTTTGGATCAAATTAATGCTGCTTTGGTGAGCATACGAGACCTCGTTCAAAAACTAAAACGTTTTTTTTTTTTTTTTTTTTTTTACGGAGTTGACATTTCCTTCTGATAATTAAAATTGGGATACAATGATGGAAAAGAGTATTATAACCGAGTGTAATCACGTCCCAACCTGCAAGATAGAGAATTGCACCATGCAAATCTTGTATTCCACTGATTTTGCGGGCATGTTTGCACCATTTCCTTGAGTGAATTATGCACTAAAACTATTTTTGCACATCATTTTTAGTAATTCCCCTCTGTGTCTCGAACCCGCATAATTTTGAGCCTGATTCCCATCAGAATTCTCCATTCGGGAAGTTTTTCTTCCTGCACAGTCAATGACCTCAGTAACATTACCCACACCCTCTTCTTTCTTCCCCCTTTTTTCTCTCTTCCTCTTTCTTTTCCTAAAGCAAGCTCTTTTGTGCGTGTGAAAGTGGATCTTGTGGTTAAGTGCGTATGTATTGTAGTGGTGGGATTAAGTACAGTATGTGGGTCACAGCTGGGATAAGCACTCAGGACGGCAGCAGAAGGCAAAATGTCAGTCAGTGTCACGGCTCTGCCAATGGGGTGGTATCTGTTTTAGACAATCCCGCTCAAGCCAGTGGGAATGGACCCTCCTGCAAAGTGCATAAGCATCTACTTTAGTGATTTTGATTTGCTCACATATTTGTTCCCGTCTTTCCGGCCCTAACACGCGCTCTGACAGACACCAGATCCTCTTTTTGAACAGAATTCCCTCCAGCACCCGTGACAAGGTTCTCTCCGTATTTTTTAATTTTTTATTCTCTTCTCTGAAGTTGCCCGTCCTCTACATGGTGGTATGACATGAATATCCGCTGTGAATTCAAAGAGTTTTCTGTTTTATTTCATGATCAGTGGGTTATATTGTGTTGCATGAGTCATACAGCAACAGGCTGACTTTTTTCAGTCCACACACAGCAGATCTGTCGGCAGGGTCCCGGGTGGAAATTGCTCCAGCCTCCCTGCTGCTTTCACCGCACATGTGTTCTCAGGTATGGCTGAAATGTGTGTGTGATTCTGAAAATATGAGAATGTGGTAACTCTGTTACCTTTTGTCTTCAGAGGAGGAAGTGACATCAGCAAAGAATCTGGGTAGACACACTCCACAAGCCTCATACCATTTCACTTGATTTATGATGTGACAGTCCACTCAGTGTGGACATATTGATTCTGCCCTTAACAATATTCCTCACTACCGTAAAACTTCAAATAATAGCCGAGTCCCAAATAGACGCCTGTCTCTTTTACACGCCTGGTGTGGCGACAGGTTTGGGTAAATAAAGGCCGGTCTCAAATAGAGGCCGGGTCTGTTTTTTAGTTTCGGGTTGTAGGCTATTTAATCTTCTAAAACCTGTCAGATCGTCCGCTTTTTGGCGGCCGCCAAAGCAAATTTGTGTCCCGCCAAAGCATTTTTTGATCGGTGAGTGATGTAATAGAATGACTGCTGCGCTTGACAGGGCACAAACGAGCACAGAGAGAGCGCCCCGGTCGCGTGCGCGCACTCTCACGTCTTCAAACACGAGCGCTGTATTGATCTCTCTCCCTCACGCATATTAATCAAAATCAATTGACACGATAGTAAAAGGTCGTAAGACCGCAGTTTCACGTGGAGCATTTGGAGATTTTTAGATATTAGAGACTCTAGGAACAACATCTCAATGAACAACATCTCAACACTAAATTATAAAGGCCTGTCTCATACAGACGCCTGTCTCAAATACAAGCCGGTGCAGTTCGACGATTTGAGAAAATAAAAGCCCGGGCTATTATTTGAAGTTTTACGGTATTCATTTTATAGGAACGTCTGCTTTCATTATAAATCAGTTTGTCAGTCCATCCGCTTTTCTGCTGTAAAGTGAATCTGCTGTTCTGCTGTTAATGAATCACCTCAACCAGCATTTAAACCTACGGCAATTGGTTAACATTAATTCTTAAATCTTGTAATAATCTTTGCAGACAGAAATGCAGCATCAATTCATCCTGGTGATAAGTATCCATAGAGAGCCTAGAGAGTACCTCACAGATAAAAACTAGTTCAAATTGGTCTCCCACTAGCCTTGTGGAGTGCCCTAGTTGCCGAGTGTTGCTGAGTGTTAAAGTTTGCATTCATAGTAATCAGGATTGTACATGATAACAGCATGTCTCCGTACATTGGATCCTCATGTGAGTGGTGCAAGCCAGCAATGACCAGCTCCTATTATCAGACACTGGACGTACATCTTTTCCTGCTCTTCTCATATTGTAGTCTTCCGTGACAAAAGAAAGGAAAAGAAGAGTCAAGCAAGCAAGAGGTTACACAGAGGTTTCTTTTTTATAACTTTTATTGACGTATCAACTTTGTGTTAGATGGTCCTCCTAACATTCATTATATTAATATATTTATGGTATTTATCTAGGGGTGCTCTGATCAGGATTTTGGAGGCCGTATCATTACTGGAAGCTGTATCACCTGATACCGATAACCGATTACAGGGTCTATTTGAAGCCTTCTATTAATCATGTAGCATTATTTATTAAACTATATTTAACAACAATGTACATTAAGTATTACAATAAAGAGAAGACAACTGTGTATTTATTTGCAAGCAACATGTCCAGCATATTAACTTAGCAGCCTGTGATTGGTTATTGGTAACAGCTTAGGGCTTGACAAATACAACTTTCTTGTAGAATATAAAATAAAATAAAGATAAAAGACAGAACATCTGAGTCTTTAAATTTAGCTTTAGACTATGTTAAACTAAAAACTGCAACAAAAAAGGCTATAGCCAAAATTGTTTTGAGTCAGTCAGCCATCAGTTTTTCTAATACACCTAAAGGACCACAGGTAGTAAAGTGCACAGCAACAAAAAATACAAATAAATAACAACTTCCAATCTGTAATACTAATCTGTATCTATCTATAACTTTGCTTTTTTTCTGGGATGCTCAGTCAGATTTTCCGGCCACCAACGCCGGATGGTGTTGCTAAAAACTTGCTATGTATAACTATTATCAGACCGGCCCTCGCGGCCTCGAAACACTACCGGCCCACCGGGAAAAGTCCTGACTCTCCCGATTGCCAAGTGGCGCTTGAGTTGCTGAACCGTCTCGCTCTCTCTTAGCGCTAGCTAACTTTGAAAACTGCTCATATTCCTTCACGTAACTAACCTTTAAATGTCTGATGAGATTGGTGGTGTTAAAATGTTTTGCGTGCTTTCCGCCTCGTGGGATTTGCTTGGTACACACATAGCAGATTGCTAATGTATTGTCTTTTTCACACACCTTGTAGAATTGCCAGAAAAAATTGTCTCGCGAGTTTTGCGTCATCTGATCAGCTTTCAATCGATCAATCGGAGCACCCTTATATTTTTCTATATCGTCACTGCCCGATGAAACTCACGTATGTCCAAAACGGTTACTTTTCAGGAAGTGAAAAAAACACGTAATTCAAAAGCAGTTGAACGTAGCGGTGTCATACTTGGTACAGCATCTTTAAATGTAACCATAGTCTTGCCAGTGTAATGATATAATCCACATTTAACCAAAATCGAGTTTAAATGGACATACGTGCATATTTTACAGTAACGGTGGTCGATACGCGTTCTTCCGATCATTAATTAGAATGGCCAAGTCGCGTTTCATATTGACAGATGAATAGGCTACGCTCAGTTTATTAAATAGCCCAGGTCTCAGTTTATTAAATACGCTCAGTTTATTAAATGTCTCTTGCAAACTATGAAGGGACAATGAATCAATACACTCATTGCTGAACCCAGGGCCGGCGCGTGCTATGTAGCCTACAAAAAAATACAGCCATTTCTGTTTTTTTCTTTTAAACAAAAAAACAAGCTGCACCCTTTTTTTTACATTTCATCTTTCATTCCGAAATGAACGAAAAAGTACACCGACCCAACATGTATTAGCCTTTTTACCCGTAACGTTATCAATCTAAATTAATCTCGTTTTTCTTTATTTAAATTTCGGGGGTTTTTTTTTATTTAATTTTCATTTTTTCTTTATTTAAAATTTGTTATTCTATATTTAAATCTACCCTTTACTGTGTCAGTAATTTATTAGTCAGAAAAAATATTAGACTACCTTAAAAGTAGACTATTAAGTTAACAGACCCGTGCGTTAACATCTTCACAATAAACAGTGACAATTACTTCGTCTAGACCATTTACCAGTAAATAACAGTTGTGAATATATTGCGAATATATAATAAACTTGAACAGTTGTCAAAAACAAACATTTGCTGATACTTTACCTCACAGAGTTATTCGGCTAAACAATGTTGAGCTTCCAGAGACGCTTAGACCTGCGAGATGCCTCAGGGCGGGAGATAAGCGGCGTGATTGACAGCTTTGACACCAAATGGATATACGTGAAAATCAGATGACATGATTTCACAACTTTTCATTGGTCATTTAGACATGTGAAGCATATTGTATACGGAAATGAACCTGGACATTCTATCCGTCGAAAAATCTCAAAATCGGCAAAATGGACATACGCGGTTTTCATCGGACAGCGACAATATATTTATCTATTTGTACCAAAAATATATGAAAATGTATATAATTAAATATTTACATTGAGATGCTTAAATATTTATAGTTAAGTCATGAAAATCTAGAGGGTTCATGCTGATAGGTCCTTTACATGCAATCTGCAGGCATTCACATAATTATTCCATGGCCCAAGCTTATTGGCCTCTGCTGATCCTGCAGCCAATGAGACTGCTTGCTCACCATTTAAAATAGCCTGGTATCCTCCACCTCCCCAGCTCCACCTGCTTAGATCTGCTACATGACTTATCTGTCTAATTATCTGCAGCATATCGTACATGCTAACAGCAGCGTGTCTGTGTATCTATTAGCAGTAGCGTAGCAGATCTATTCCACCAAGACCAAATGCATTAACATTGCTATTTTCAATAACATGCTAAAACTATTCCGAGAGTTGTCATGCTTGAAATATACAATAGTTATTTTTAAGAATTTTATGACAAACCCCTTAAGTTAATTTTAAAATCCATGCCATTTTATTGCAATTTTTGTTATTTGGACATCTTATTATTGTTATTATTTTTAATTAATCGCATAACAGTTTAGGATATTAAAGCAATATTAATTCTTTCCTATGGGGAAAGTCTCTCAGTCAACATTTTGCATGAATGTGGCAGTGACTCTGTGAATGTAAAAATGTGCCATCTTCTTCACTGTAGTACTACACAGTGCTTTGTCTCAGTTATATCACAGCTTTGTGCTTCTGCCAGCCACAAAACTCTCCCACACTGCAGGAACAGACTCAGGCGGGTTACACAGGCACAGAGTTCGCCTTCTCGATTGGCAGATTATCAAAAGCAAACGTACAAACACAGATATGTAAAGTGCTATTAATATTCTAATAATGGATTCGGCATTATGAAATGATTGTTGAGCGAGTGCACAGGCCTGATATTTACCTCGGCTTTGAGAAGGGCTTTGTTATTACGTCAATAGTGCGTCTGCCTCCAGTTTTGTGTGTGCGTATTTTTAGCCTTCAAGAAAAAAGGGCCTTTTTTTTTTTACTTCCTCTGTTTGGTTTTAGCTTGTCATTCTACAAAGCCCGGCGTGTGACATGTTTTCTCATTAAGAGAAGCAATAACTTTGATAAATCATTCCGCCTGCTAGCCCAGCCCCTCTGTTGGTATTAGAAAAGCTAATTGAAATTCTCTCTCTCTCTCTCTCTCTCTCTCTCTCTCTCTCTCTCTCTCTCTCTCTCTCTCTCTCACTGACACTGTGGATTTTTTTCTTTTCTGTTGTACTCTCTTCTTGTTGACACTTCAAAGGCTTGTGAGCCTGCAGTTGTGTGTAGTGCTGGAGAGTACAAATATTTGTTCCCATAATAATAGTGTTTTCATTTGAACGGCACATTTGTTGTGTTATATTTAATTAACTTAATGTTAGGAAATCCGCGTGTCAGAGAGAGTAAGGTCAAGTAAGTCAAATAAACTAATGATGATGCATAAACGTGTGTGTGTGTAGCAAACAAAAGTTCGAGGTCGGTAGATTTTTTAAATGTTTTTGAAAGAACTCTCTTGTGCTCTCCTATGCTGCATTTATTTGATCAAAAATACAGTAATATTGTAAAATATTATTACAGTTAAAATAACTATTTAATAATACTATCTTCATGTTCACATGATCATCTTCATGATCCCGCAGAAATCATTCCAACATGCTGATTTGGTGCTCAAGAAACATTTCTTATTGTTATCAAGGTTGAAAACAGTGGTACTGCTTAATATTTTTGTGGATTCTTTGATAAACAGGAAGTTCATAAGAACATAATTTATTTGAGATAGAAATATTTTGTAACATTGTCTTCATTTTCACTATTGACCAATTTAATGCATCCTTGCTGAATATTTCTTTAAAATAAATCTTACTGACCCCAAACTTTTGAATGGTAGTGTGTGTATATATACAGTATATACTGTGTGTGTGTGTGTGTGTGTGTGTGTGTGTGTGTGTGTGTGTGTGTGTGTGTGTGTGTGTGCGTGCCTTGAGCACTGCTGAGAGTGCTATGTAATAAATGAAATATATATTAAAATAATTATTGTTATTTTTTGTTAGTAATAGTTGAAGTAAATTGCTTGACATGGTTGATCATGTACCGTCAACATGGCAGCACAAATGAGGAGGTGACCCGCTTCCCGTTAAATAAAACACATTTTTCTTGTAGACTGAAATACTTTTAATTTCTTTGTGTACAACTTTTTTTCATGTTGATGCCCGAAAAAATAGATTTCCGTTTTATTATTCAAAACATAATTCCTTATTTTTGATTCTGAGGTGAGATATGGCATGTCTTGACAGTGTTTGCGAGAACGGTCCTTTTGTGCTGAGAAACTCTCATGCTCATATGCAATGCGTGGGCGCACATTTCTGAGAATCTGAATTATGAGTGTCTTCATGAAATCAAAGATGAAATTTCAGTCAGCAGTTTTTCCACCACCCAATTCTGTCTTATCTCTAGTTGTGTTTGTGAGCGCTAACAGACAGGGTTCAGAGTGACTCAGAAGAGATGTGAGTGGAAGACGTCTGAGCACATTATAAATGACAGTCTAGCTTTTTAGTGGCAGGACTAATTCACAAGCGAACACGACTGCCTGTGGATAGCACGCCCCATGAGGCACAGAACAGCTGCGGCAGGAGCGGCATACATATTCTCTGGAAGTTTATCTTACATCAGTACATCATGAGAGTTCTGCGGCTGAGAATGATTATATCGTTCGAGATAGAACGGGCCTCATGACTCACTCTCGGCTCAGGGGACGAAACAGGTGAGGGAAGATTCGTATGTAGAAGAAACGAAGCTTCATTGAAAGCTAAAATGTATTGATGGTAGGAATGCACTATAGCCAATAATCGCTATCAGACATAAAAGCAGATATCCGCGCTATCACACTTTGAGTGCTTGTTTAAAGGGAAAATAACAAATGCAGTTTCTGCCAATCTCATGTTAATCTTGAGTACCTACACTCTAAAAAATGCTGGGTTGTTTCAACCCAAATTTGGGTCAAATATGGACAAACCCAGACATTTTTTAATTAAAATGTTTAACCAAATGGGTTTGTCCATATTTGACCCAAATTTGTGTTAAAACAACCCTGCATTTTTTTGCGTGTATAGAGTAGTATTGCATCCTTCATATCTCTGAAGAGTCTTTATTTTTATCAGATTTATAAAAGACAGATACGCTGTACTGAGTCTTTCCGGAAACAGCCAAGCTCCTGGAGGTGTGCCGTGCAGCGCTGCCGACGGCTTCCGTTACCCGAACTTGCATGTGATAGGGTGCATTTTTGCTCTCGCTCTGGTTGATGTGTGCACACGCTCTTTCAGTAGAAGTGCCCATACAAGGAAGTATGCCCTTTTTGACGTCATACAGGGCCATACTCGAAAAAAACCTTCCGAAACTTATACAAATCTTGAAGGAGTGTATTTGGGACAGAAATACTCTGTCATTCATCCAACTCGTTTTTTTAATCTTTGGCCGTGTTTAGCATGAGAATCCAACTCTTTAACAGTGTAAATAAGTAAAAATGCATGAAATAGCATTTGACATCCCCTTTAAAAACATCAGGGCCGATTATATCTTGTCAATCAAAAGGGGGCAGTGTTGCCCAAAAGAGGCTGTTTTTGTCAGCCCCGGCTCTAATGCGGTTATGGGAAGGAGTGTGACATTCTGAAACGAGCTCTAAGCAGTTGACCGATTACAACACACTGATCCAGCTGACCAACCAGAGCACATTTTGTTTTTCAGAAGGAGGGGCTTCATAGAGAGAGGAACTTAACAGAGCGTTTCTAACGGACTGAGAAGAGATGTGCTGCAATAATGTAAAATATGTGAAAATATGGTGGGTTTTTTACATTCAAGAATGAAAATCTATTCTAGTAGGCCCCAAAAACAAAATCAAGACTGTGTAAAAGGGCATAATAGGTTCTCTTTAACAGATACAACTTTTGAAATGTATTATTAAATGTTGAGATTAACATTAACCAAGAGTAATAAATGCTGCAGAAGTATTGTTCATCGTTAGTTACCTAATGTACTCAACTACAGTTAACAAATGAAACCTTATTGTAAAGTGTTATTCTGTTAATGTGAGTTATGAATGTTAATGTGAGTGATGTGTTTTCTGTTTATAACTGAGACCAGTTACACTGAAACATGAAAAAATTGTTGATATGAAGAGAATAAAATATTATGGTATATTATTATTAGGGCTGTGCGATTAATCGCATCCAAAATAAAAGTTTGTGTTTACATATGTGTGTACTGTGGGTAATTATTTTGTTTATATAAATACACACATATGTATGTATATATTTAAGAAATATTTGCCCTAATTATTATATATTATTTCTTTTAAAATTGTGTAATCAGCAGATGTCATTCTAAATAATCGGATATTGCTATCGGCACAGAAATGTTATATCGAAAGAGACAAAATTACAATCTAAAAATGAATGTGTGTGTGTGTGTGTGTGGTAGTAGACCTGTGGGAACCTCATCAGCAGTCATTGTTACAATGAGACGTCTCCACTTTCTGTGTTCACGTCTCAATAGAGAGTGATTGCTGAAAAGAAACCTGTCACTCAAATGCAGCGGCCCGTCCTGTCATCTATAGTGCTCTCACGGAGATGGCACAGAGTGTCAGCCTTCATTCTCTCTCTCAGGCCAGAACGGGTCCGATGCCAAGTGCCGGGTCCGAGGGAATGCTCTCAAGCTCCATTGGCTCTCAAGATCCTTCCAAATTAGGGCCTTTTGTGGCCAAACTTGGCTGCGTCTGAAACGAACGTCGTCAGGAGCTCTTTTCTTTTCAGTGTGAAAATAGACCGATTTCCAGAAGTGAGTCAACCTTCTCCTTTCAGAGCCGTCACATGCACGCTCCTCAAAGAGGAGTCAATGGGCTCTGTGTGGAGATGAGAGGAGTGTTTAGAGGATGTAAACAGGGAGATGAGGAGCCCGGCTGTACGCTATGGGTTTTTTTGTCTGTAGTGTATAAGGGCTTTTAACTTTGTGACTGTCAGTCAGCTTGTCAAGGGGCCGAGGGCTTGTCTGATTGAGATGAATGCGGGGAGGAAGATGGGAATTTTAGGGGAAGGATTTCCATGACAGCCGTCAGGTCTGTGGAATGAGGTGGCGTACATTGATGTGTCCTCCAAAACAGTGCCTTGAAAGCTTCTGCGTGGTGTCCTTTTACCTTTCAGTCAAATTCCCAGGAGACCATAGTGCGTGTATGTATGTCTACATACTTGATAATGTCAGTGTCAATTGTCTGCCCAAGAGTACAGCCATGGTTGGGTAATGGTCCTGCCATACGAAAGCCTTTGCTGCTCCTAGTGGACGACTGCTTATCCATTGTAGGCGCCGGGGCCGGATTCTCAAAACATTCTTAAGAATGAAGTTCCATTTAACTGCCGTTTTCTTCTTATTTCCTTACTTAAAGGGATAGTTCACCCAAAAATGAAGATTGTGTCATGATTTACTCACCCTCATGTTGTTCCAAACCTGTATGAGTGTTTTTTTTTTTGTTTGTTTTTTTTAAACACAAAAGAAGTTATTGTAAAGAATGTTTATAAAGAAAGTTGTAATTTTAGTTTATAGTTGATGGTAGTCATTGACTTCCATAGTACTTTTTGTTTCTTAATATGGAATTCATTGGCTACCGTAAACAGTTTGATTACCAACTTGCTTTAAAATATCTTCTTTTGTGTTCAACAGAAGAAAGAAACTCATGCAAGTTTGGAACTACTTGAGTTCCATTTTTTGGGTGAACTATCCCTTTAGGAGTAAAGTTAAGAATATTTTGTATACCTAAGAGCATTAAAGAATGGTCTTACCTTTTTTCTTAAGATCATTATATAAACAAAACTTTAAATTCCTGAAAAGAATATTCTTAACACATGTATCAAAATAAATGGCTAGGCTAATGCAAAGACAACAGAAGCTGCAAATATTTGAAGCAGCCTATTTACCCAAAATGGTGCATTTACAAATACATTTTAATGTGATACAGAATTTTTAAGAATAACTAAATTTATTTAATAAAGTTAAATGTAAACAACCAAACAATGCATAGCAAGCGCAAATATATTGGCTCAAATCTCATGTTTTTTTTTAATTTATTTAGAACTGTTTTCTATCTGTAATGAAATATACTTGTATTTATAAATGGCATTTCTGTCAACACATTGCATTCTGGGATGCTTTGACATCCTTATCCGTGGACCGTGACACATATGTGATTATTAACAGCTGTGATACAAAATAATGCTGTCTCGACAGGCAGGTCACTAGGATTTGGAGAAGAGCTTGTGAGTGTTTATGCATAAGTTGTGCCCAAACATGTTATATAAGACATGACATCTAAGTTCATTATTTTTTCTTATTATGCCCCTCTCCTCCGATATGAATGGTTTAATGGCTCTTTTGCATGGTAGAGGTAAAATGCTATTTTTCCCATATCGGTTGAGAGTGTGACATGTCCTCAACTAGCGCAGCCAATTATCAAGAGTACCTGCAGTTCATATCAGCGTGAAGCAGCAGAATCTCATGTACCGTCTCTCTAATAAGACCCCAGCAGGAGAACGACCGCTGAGTCTTACAAGCCACAAAACAACAGCCTCGGCCTCTCTTTCTCTCACACACACTTTGTGTTTTCATGTTTTATGGGGACTTTCCATAGACATAATGGTTTTTATACTGTACAAACTGTATCTTCTATCCACTTACACTAACCATACCCCTAAACCTACTCATCACACAAAACATTCTGCATTTTTACTTGCATATTTATCACTTAGTATGATTTAAAAGCTGTTTTCCTCATACGGACCAAAAAATGTCCCCACAAGGACAAGGATTTTGGAAATTGCCGCCTTTGTGGACACACACACACACACACACAACACACAGACACACACAGACACACACACACACACACACACACACACACACACACACACACACACACACAGACTCACACTCACACCTGTGGGCCACCACTTAGGATTAATGCACATATATTATTAAAGTTCTTCTTCAGCTCAGAGTCTGTTATGGTGTAATGAAGCTCTGGTCCAGAGTACTGACCAGACTGTGGAGATTCAAAATGCAGGTTTAAAGGTTGATTTAAAAATGGTTTTCTATCTTAACTAATGCATTACAATCAAAAAATACAACTCAGACTATATTAAATGCAGGGTTGTTTTTTTTTTTTAACATGCTTACAGTATGTTATTGTTATTGTTTGTGTATATTTATAAAAGACAGTTTTCCGATTTAGCCAATGTCATTTTAAAATATGATACAAAATCTGCTAAGGGTTCATTAAATATAACACATCATGTAAAGATGTATCATCTTTATTTGAATTTTTTTTATTTTTTTTTATCAAACATTGATAATTGCCTTAATCTTTTAAACAACTGAGAAGATAGTAATCAAACTACATTTTATTTAAAAAAATCACCGGTCAAGTTTATGATATATCAGGCAGCAAATGAGAGTCGAGTTGGATAACTACAGGGACTCATCTCAAGATCACTCATTTAACATATATTGGCAAAATTATGATCAGTCAAGAATAGAAAATTATTGAACATATTCAGATCAGGAATGTCAGAATCAGAATGCATAGTTTGTGCATAAAAAAAATGCCCGTCAAAAACAACACGTGTTGAACGATGTTCACTCACCCGGCAACGTTTTTCAATTGGATTGGCATTTATTCTCTTTAGCATGCAGTGTGAAGTATTGCACTCAGTTCCCTGATCATTCCGATTCAGTTTCAGCAAGTGCAGAACACATATTTATACATGCAAGTTATGCACGTTATCGTCTCTGACAGACAGCATCTTCTCCCTCTTCTCGGAAAGTGATGACGTATTCAAAACATCCGGTAGTGTGAGTTTTCCAGGAAATGTGTGTACTCCCTGCACCTCCGCTACTGTGGATTGTGCACGTTATTTCTTGACAAACATTAATGTTGTGATATTCAAATTATGGGGATTTGACAACAGATGGATTGTAGGGTTATAACTGTTTATTCCTTAGCCGGCAAATATTCAGTGAAGTGATTGATGCCCATCAGTGTGTTACTTCGATATTTTTAGTTCTAATATTCCAACCGACAGCAAGCCTAAGTTTTTGACGAACATGATAACGTGCGTAAGGGGTGAAATATGTTTGATTTTTTGGGTAATTATAAAATGCTTTTTGCGTAGTTCATTATACTTATTTACAGAATGAAGTTTATTTTGTGGCTTAAATAAATTACATGTTACTCAGAGACTGACAGATTTCGCTTGTCAAAAACTTTACATTCAGGTGTTGTAAATTTGTTGACTACTCATGAAATAAAAAATCTTTTTTTTTTTTTTACCAGGAAAGAAGTGATTTTGATGCACAGTTGTTTTTATTATCTCTTATAACAAAAAAAAAAAAAATTAAACCCTTGAAAATGCAGATCCTGGTGTAAAATTATAGTGAAAATATAATAGTGAAAAATCACTTTTGACTCATATTTGCATATTGTTTGGCCTATTTGTATGGCCTATTTGTATGGAGTAGTAAAATAATGTAGTCATTAACATATTTATTAATCAATATTAATAAAATTATAAAGTTATTATTTATGTATTATTTTATAAATAAAAGTATGATTAATATATATATATATATATATATATATATATATATATATATATATTTATATTTTCTATTATGTCCACCGTTCAAAGGTTCGGGTTTTTAAAATGTAATTTATTCCTGTGATTGCAAAGCTGAATTTTCAGCATCAATACTCCAGTCTTCAGTGTCACATGATCCTTCAGAACCCTTCAGTGTTACTGACACCAAACCTTTCAATGGTTGTGTTATTATGAACATTTTTGGGTATTATTTTGGCACTGGATGAACCACTTTTTAAAATACTGCAGATCATTTTGAGGAAAAGCAAAGCAAAGTAAAGTTCTGTGAGCCAGAATTTCGACAGCTTTGACATTGTTATCCAAACCATAATGAGTTTGCTGTGTTTAGTTGTATGCAAGACAATTGAAGCATAGTTTATTTACCTAAATTTTTTTGTCATGACTTCAAACTCTCTGTAGTGTTCGTTTGTTTGAAGATTGTGAAACCTGATCCCTGTGGTGACAGCAGTTCGGAAAGGCTTCTTTATAACTCAGGAATATTTGGCAGTCAGCAGGACGTTTACATTGAGCTGAACTCACAGTTCCTTCCATTCAAAACATTCCACTGGTGTGATGCAACATCGGTCAGTGCGAATGTGTTTGAGCCCTAGATACAGAAGTTTTCCCAGAATTCAGTGCGTTTGTGTGCATGTCATGGGTGTGTATGTGCGTCCTACAGTTAATCTGTCTTAACTTGTCACTTTCTGATGTCATTCCTCAGAGCCAGAGGTTGAGGAGTTTGCTGCACAGCTGTGAGTTGTGATTGACTTCATTGTGTTCGGCCAATAGAGCACCTGCATCAGTCACTAGGGTACAAATATTAATACACCCAACCTGTTCAAACAAATCGTAGCACTGACTAAAACACCAGTCCACCAGCCAAAACGTATCAAGACCAGGTGCTCAGGAAACAGACATGAGGTGTATCCAGGGTCCACACCTGCCAATGAGTGAATTCATAGTGAACCTCAAGACATACTGTCATATTGCTCCCCCGTTTTCTTTTTAGTGGCTCAAAGTGAGGAATATTCCATTTTTATGTTTTTTTGCAGAGAAAAAATATTAAGGTATTTTAGATGAACGTGCTGATAAATCTAGAACCAAGGCGGCTGAAAATGAACGGGGTTGATGTTGAGTGTTAAAGAGTGTGCTGGTACAAATATCAGATTAAATAGTGCAGTATTGAATAAGATGAAGATGAAGTAGGACTGCTAAATTTCACACTTTCACGTAATCACAAATCAATGATTTTCAACTCATAAACAGGGTTTATTTAGCCTCATGTCGTTTCCTGATATATTATATTTACCATATACCTTAACACACTCTCACAATTGACTTTTTTCCCCTTAAAATCATATCTCAACAATTTTTTAACTCACAATTACGAGTTTATATCTCACAGTTCTGAGAAAATAGTCATAATTGCGCCATATAAACTCGTAATTGAGAGAAATGGTCAGAATTGTGACTTTTTAAAAAAAAAATATTCCGGGGCATAAAACTTCCATAGCGTGCCAATATTGTTGACGATTATGCTTAATTAATTACATGTTATGGTTAAAATATAATTAGTCGTGCAGCTCTAGATACGTGTATATTTGTAAATAATATTTCTCTTGTGGCAGTGCATTCTGGGATTGCCTGGCACGGTGTCCTAACCAGGTGTGAAGACAAGTTCCCAGCAACAAGCACTGAATGTACAGTTGTTCGAAGTTAGATTTTGAACCAATGAGATTTCATATTTCATAGTGGGCGGGGCTACTCACAGCAGTGATACAGAAATAGAAGCCAAACAAGCAACAAAATATCTTATTACTCATCACTTTTCACAGCTGATTCAAACAAAAGTTAAAGTGTATATGTTTAGGACATAGTTTTATTCATGAATTCACAATGCCACTTTTCTCATCTCTGATTGGATAATCAGTAGAGGGAATTCTGTGCTTATCACTGTGGTTATTTTGAGTGTATTTTCAGGCTTCACTCCAGAGAAACAGGAAGAATAAAACTCACAGACGAGCTCTCAGGTTTTGGGTCAGAGGTTGGTTGAGTGAAAGCAGTTGCCGGTTCCTTCCTCAGGAGAACTCGGAAAAGCCTTTCCTCTCCAGACAGGAAAACAACAGTCTCTCGCTCTCTGCCTTTCAGTCCTGCTTTCCGAGTCTCTCTCACACAAACCTTTTTGCAATATCTCAGATTCCCCTGACAATTTTATTTGTTAATGGTGTCTTGACATGACGTTACAGGGGCGTCTTGCATTGTAACTATTACTATTAATCTTAATCTATTCAATCTAAAGCTGTACCCACTAACTTTTTTTAAAATTCTTTTCTAATTATTAATTAAGCTTTTTTTAAAGGTGTATTTTTTTCAGCCAGGCTATTATCAAAATTTGTTTGTATGAAATACTAAGAATGGCACTTTAAAATGAAGAAATTAATTTATTTATTCAAAAATTGAAAGATTTTAAGAAATATTATTTTGTTGCAATTAGCCACATATTTAACATGAAATAAATAATAGTTTCAAATACAGCTATTTATTTGTCAACTAAAAAAAGTTTTATTTCGGAATTAATAAGTTGATAATTCATTTCTTAATTTTATTTATGGCACTCCTAGTCCTATTCCTCCATATTTAAGATCACCGTATAAAATCATTTTAAATAGAAATGTGTACATTTATCTTTTAGTAACCAAGGGATATTTCAAACCACAGGGCTATTAAAGTGGCTGATTGATGGTTAAAAAGTGATTTAAAAATGCATAAAATTAGTGTCCAGTTACAGTAAAAAACAAAAAATATTTGACTAAGGGACAAAACAGTTCCATTTTTCCCCACTAGATCTCCCAGGATGTACCATCGTATCAATTCAGAGTGGAGAGAAATATCTAGTTGTTTAGACATTGATGTTTTTTTTTTTTTTTTTTTTTTTACAGCACTTCACTGAAGTCCATTATCGTATTTGATTACAAACACTAAGAGTCTGAGCCTGAGAGAGAGAGATGGACGTAAGCGGTGGCTCTCAATCCGCCTCATCCCCAGGGACAGACAGTGGCTAATCAATTTCAGACCAATGGGAGCTTCATTTACATCACAAAAGCTAATTATTGCAGCCTAATCAATCAGCACATCCTAATTAGCTTAGGGCTTGAGTTGGGAGGGAGAGAAAGAGATTTCTGCCCTGCTATACTGAAACGTTTTCAGACATGTTGTTATTGCATATCCAGACAAGCCTGAGGTGAGTGACTTTGTTAAACATACAGAGAGACAACGAGAACAGCTGACAAAAAAAGAAAAAAATGTGTGGATGTATGTTCTCTTGTTTTTTTTTCAATAACATTCCCAAAAATCTCTTACATTTCTCCATCAGTCTTCAGTCAGGATGTGTGGAGGTCTTATTAAAGACGTCACTCATTTTGGTGGGGGAGTGGGGGGAGTCCTGGTAACCCCTGCATTATGGGGACAAAATATGTACCCACAAAGATGGCAATATCTGAAATCCTTGACATTTTTGGTTCCCATGAGGAAAACTGCTTATTAATCATACTAAGTGATGTTTTTTGAAAATGTAAAAATGTTGAAAGTTTTCTGTGAGTGTTGTGTTTAGGGGTAGGGTTAGGGTTAGAGGGTAGAATACTATTATAAGGGTAGAATGTACAGTATACAAATAATTATGTCTATGGAATGTACCTATAAAACATGAAAAAACTGTGTGTGTGTGTGTGTGTGTGTGTGTGTACTTGTAAAACCTTTGTGAGGACTGGTTTGAGTTTTAGACCATCGAGAGGCAAAGAGAGTAAACTGAGGACATTTTGGCTTATCGTCCCTTTCTGAGACCCCTTTAAATGCCTGTTTGAGGGTCAAGACTTGGTTTTAGGGATAAGGTTATAATTTGGTTTAGGGTAAGGGTTTAGGTCAGGCACTTATCTGAGATGGGTTAGGGTAAGGAGCTAGAAATGACATTGTGTCAATGAATGGCCTCACAAAGATAGATGTACGTGTGTGTGTGTGTGTGTGTGTCTGTGTCTGTGTTGGCTAACTGAGAAAAATGTGCGTTCTCAGTTGGGAAACTGAGAAAATACAGCCTGAGAGATGCATAATAGGGATTTTTATACACTACTGACTACAGAGTTAGTAAGATTTTTTTTTAAAATAAATTAATAATTTTACTTAAATTGATTAAAAGTGACAGTAAAGACTTTTAAAATGTTGTAAAAGATTTATATTTCTATTCAACAGAATCCGGCAAAACACATTTTCCACAAAAAAATATGAAGCAGTACATCTGTTTTCAACATTGATAATAATAAGAAATGTTTCTTGAGCAGCAAATCAGCTTATTAGAATGATTTCTGAAGGATCATGAGGGATAATTTCTGAAAGAATTATGCTGAAAATTCAGACAGAGTCTGTATTTTTTCATTTTCAATCCCTCCCCAGCCGATCCAGAACAGACTGCCTTAGAGGATGTTAATTAAACAGTAGTAGTACAAAAGATTATGTAAATTAATAATAATTATAGTGATAAATATTTTTTTTAAATATATTGAAATATAAAACAGTTATTTTAAATTGTAATAATATTTTTTTCTTGTTGATCACACTGCTACCCCACCAGGTCATGTATTTTCTTTTCTTTTTTTTTTTCCTCATATGACTAACTGACCATTAGCTTATGGCACTGAATGGCCCTTCGCCATTTCCAAACAGTCTGACAGTTCAGAACTATTACACATCATTAAACCGCTTCTCCTTAATCTAACCGCAGTCTTCTTCTTCAGACATGGCTTGCAGTTAATCTCCAGCAGTGATTTTACATGCAGATCCGCTTTGGGATTGATTTTATTTCTGTGCTAGAAGCATGTCCTCGTATGGTGCATCTTACGGCCTGTTATCGTCATGGGGTTTGGTACAGCTGAAGATGCAGTTTTCACTTTTACGAGGATTGACGTTCGAGTCGACATGCCGGATAGCACAGTGTAAGAGGTCAATAGATTTACATTGATGTTCTTAACAGGTTTTGAATGGAAGGGACTCGATCAGCAGTCATTTGCATAAATTATTTGTTGCCGAGAATTAAGATGAGCCTCAAATGTTGAGAAGAACCCTACTACTAAATTATGTTATTATTAAAGTGCTACCCAAACACATTTCATTGCTAAAGCGGAGTCCCTGAAGATGACTAGGCTACATTAGGGCTGAACGATTAATTGCATTTGCGATAATATCGCGATATGATGAAATGCGATTTTGTAACGCAAAAGCTGCGATTACACTGGTCACGTGACACGCGAGAGAAAAGCAGTCTGCAGATCAAGCATCAACTTGGCACGCTACGCATAGGTCTGGCATACAGGAAAGAACAGTTTATTTTTTATGTATGTGATATTGTGTTATTTAGTCTCTCTCCAACAATTCTGGATCGATTCAGAGAATTTCAGAATCGAGTCTGAGTTTAGTTTTTAAACAGATGCGTGATGACGCTGCGCGTGCTTTAGAAACAACCGTATTCTGCTTGCTTCTAATTTTTCTCTCTCTCTCTCTCTCTCTCTCTCTCTCTCTCTCTCTCTCTCTCTCTCTCTCCTTACAAATGCTCCACAAAGGCATTATTTATGTATTTTGGAATGCAGTTGGCTTATATATTAAAAATATGAAAATCACTGAGAAAGCTGCTTTCATTTTAAAATACTTACGCGCACTTTGTGAAGAGCGCTCGTGCATGCGGCTGTGAGCGACTCATTGGTTAAATGTACTTGCATCTGAAAATGCTTTTGACGCGAAATTAATGTAAACGGTCAGTTATATCTTAAACCAACAGGACAAACCACATTTACAATTTCAAAAGAGATATGTGCATTAGTGTGAATGCAGCTTATCGTATCTAAACTGAGGGGGGAAAATCACTCCAGCTCTTGAATGGAAAACGTTCAGACAGCCTACTTTTAAATACTGAAAGCACTCTTTGTTTATTGCTTGTAATGTTTTGTTTTTTTCCTCTTTATTTACTAGCTTTTATATTTTGAAGCTATATTAGTTTATAGCCCATTTAAAATTCTTAACATGTAATTGGTTTAATTAAAGGTGTTTATATATATATATATATATATATATATATATATATATATATATATATATATATATATATATATTAGGGGTGTAACGATACACGTATTCGTATTGAACCGTTCGGTACGAGGCTTTCGGTTCGGTTTTCGGTACGCATTTTTGAACCGAACGGTTCGTTGGACCATTTTTCCTGCCGACCAAAACTTCGTTATTTCAAATGTAGGCGCGTCGCGCGTGGCAAGCGCGCTCATAATGTGAGAGACGCTGGCGTGACCACAACATTGCCCAACATCAAATGGCAAATGTAATGTAAGCGGAACGAAACTGAGCTACTCGTTTATTGTGTGGTTGACGGACCGTTTATCAGTCTGGGCCAATGCAGCGCGAGCCGATATTATTCAAGCAGCACTGTTACTACACAGCGCTGAGACATCCAGTAAAGAAAGCATTTGACTTCGCCACTTAAATAATAACATCGCTGCGAGATCTAGTGAGAAACATTCGCATTTCTCCGTTATTAACAGATCAAACAGCGCTGACGTGGAAACCAGGAAGAAACATTGTGCCATGAATGAACTATCAGTCTCCACAGATCAGCAATATTCACCATGGATTTACTTTAGTAACACTACTAACTGTAACCATGGAAGTTTGGCAGGAATAGTAGGCTATAATGCTTTCAAGTAACATCACGTCGGTTTTATTTTGACATTATGAATACAATTGCTGCCCTCAAATGTTAATCTGAACTAAAATAAACCTACTACAATATTACATTTAATTTTGTCCAAGGAGCTGTTTTGTTTTATATGCTCCTAAGAAAAGTCAAGTATAGCTCCATCATTGCTCAAAGTTAAAAAATATCATACTTTATGATGTTAGTTTTAAGAAAAATATAATAAAAAAAATTAAATCAAGGAAATTTCTCTGGCATTTCTTTCTTTTTGCTGTATCGGAAACGTACCGTACCGAACCGAACCGAACCGTGACACCAGTGTATCGTATTGAACCGAACCGTGAATTTTGTGAACCGTTACACCCCTAATATATATATATATATATATATATATATATATATATATAAGTATGTATATTTACACATCTAATTAAATACATATTTTAAGTGTTAAGATTAATTAATAAGAAAAAAATTTGATCGGATCATGAGCTGCCTAAAGATTCCCATCCCTACTGTACAATGATTTATTGCTTGTCTTTGTCGACTTATTCAGAATGTAAAGAACTTAAAGTATTCGTATATTAAATCGCAATCGCAATATTGGTTAAAAAAATCGCAATTAGATTATTTTCCATAATCGTTCAGCCCTAGGCTACATCATGTATTAATAGATTTTAATTAGTGGTGTTTGCTAAGGCAATTATCACCATTATAATTGCTCATACATGTGGTTATAATTTCTCATAACTGTTAGATTTGACAAACCCCTGATCCAAAGTATTCGACTTTGCAGCATAACTCCTGCATTGTGTGTGCAACAGTAATTATTGACAACTCAAATTCTGCAGTGTTTTGTTATATTTCTGAGTGATCGGATTAAATTTTTGCTTGGTGGACAGTAAATTGGGTGCAATAATCACAAAGTTGTACAATGAAGGAGGAATCTGAGCCATATTTAGGGATATTTATTGAGTTGAACCACCTAGAAAGCACAGCATTTAGTTTAGAGCTTCTCCATGACATTCCAGTCCCATCTTACCCTGTGTCTGTCCTGGTAATTGTCA